>JARHVA010000214.1:5395000-5462500 GCA_037957365.1 Torreya grandis | reverse complement strand
GGGGTAAATGTAGACACTATAGTTTCATATATTATATAGATTTATTTGGTGTTGTAGGCCCTTATTGTTATTTTAATATCATAAATATCCCTATCCTAAAGTTTATTTATTTATTGTTAGCCACTTGGTAATTTGTTTTACAAATTACCTTTTCACCTCATTAACCACCTAAATCTATTTAAAACCTAGGGAATCTTAAATTTTTAATCACCTTACCCACATATAACCTCTTCCTCAACAACCTCATACTTATAAACCCAAATTTGCCCATGGTTGGAACAAACCAACATAGATAAAATCACCATACCCAATCTACATCTACCATCACGATTCTAAAGGACTACTTGTATTGATGGGAAGAAATCTATTCTGCTTGTAACTTGATTCAAGGTAAGTATAATCTAGTTATTTCATTTTCTATTAGTATTTCTATCTTTTACTACTTATTCCACCCTTATAGAACAACATAAAATCCTATTTCCACTACTAGTATCCGCTATTATCATATAGTTCCCAATTTTTTAATAAGGTGCAATTTAGATAGAATCAACACTAATTCATCTGAATCGACACCAACTTTATAGGTTTAGCATTGATCCTACATGATTGACATCGATCCACTTTATTATATTTTTAGAACCTGAGCCTTTTTATCTTATAACTCTATCTTCAATCATTCTAATGCTATCTTTTTAAACATGATAATATTATGTAGATGACTCTGCTTGGCATTGTGCATGATGTCATTAATATTACTAATCTACTCATTGTATCTCAACCCCTTTTCATTGACCAGAGTGATATAGCCTTCAAGTTAGTACCTTATGCCATTTTTTAACTTCCCCAAATTGAAACCACTACTAACTAACTTGATGTCATACAATAGGATGTGAATGCTGTTACGGCTTATTGGGATGAATAATTTGTTTATGTTGATATCTTAAACAAAGATTGAATCATAATCATTATTATTTTCACATCTTTATATTTTATAATTTCAAGTTTTATTTATCCACTTAATCATGAAAATAGTGAGCTAACATCCACTTGAGGAAGTTTATAACTTCTTGAGACTAGTTCCTAACTAAGCAACTCACCCATATATCTATTAATCTATTTTTGTCCAAGTCATTTATTTATATGCATGTTATTCTTACAAAACAAAAATAAGTTCCCTCATTCACTAGTTTTAATTGATGTGCAACCATCTTCATATCTCCAAGTATTCTTCATAAACCCTGTATTTCATTGAGTTTTTAGTAAGTTAATTAAATTAAAAGAAAAAATGAAAAAATACTATAACATTTCTATCAAAAATCTCAAAATGCCTTTGGCTTGGGAATCTAAGCCATTTATGATCCAAAAGGCATGGAATTTTAATTCTAACATGCCATAGCTCACACGTGAAAAAATGTGTATGCGTTATATTGACATACCATAAAAAAATAAAATGAGTCTACGTATACATGTCTATATTTTTATATTTATCTATTCAAATTTATAATTTATATATTTTTTTAAAGTGGAGTGTGTCAATATATACACTACTACAAAAAGGACATAATGGATATAGTGATGCAATTTTGGTGAGTTTACACCTACAATCATAATTTTGACCATATAGAATATGATTTAGGTTTCAACAAGGCCCAATTTCATTATAAAATGAATGCAATAGTCAATTGTTTTAATGGTCAAGGAAATTAGGGCCAATTTGAACCCCTTAAATGTAAATGTGTGTATAGGATGTGATTTGAGGCTAAATTAACTTACATTTATTGACATATTAAGTGAGTGAGTGAATTTGTGTAATCAATGATGTAATTTGAGTGAATTTGAGCCTCGTGAACCTAATTTTGACCATAAAGGATGTAATTTGGGGTTCTTGACCGCAATGCCATAATAAAATAAACCAAATAGTCCATTGGTTGAATCCAAAGATAATAATGTTAATTTTATCCCCTTCAAACTAATTCTGATTATAAAATTTGATTAGGGCTTAATCAACTCGAATTTCATCAGATAATGAAGCAAATAATATTTTGGTTCAATGATAGATGAAATTTTGACAGGTATAGGATGTGGTTTTGGGATCAATAAACTCCAATGTCACTATATAATGAATGAAATGATTGATTAGTTCAATTTTGGAGGCAAATAGGGTTAATATGAGCACCTTGAACCTAATTTTGAGAATATAATGTGATTTGAGGCTAAATTGGCTTTGATTTCATCATACATTGAGCGAATTAGTCAAATGGTACAATCAATAAATTGATTTTTAAAACATTAAGCCACCTGAACCTATTTTCAATTGTATATGATGTGATTTGGAGTGAAATTGACCCTAATATCATCATATAATGAACCAAATAGTTTATTAATTCAATCAAGGAGGCATTTGAAGCCAATTTGAACCCATTCAACCTAAATCCAAGAGTAAGACATGATTTGTGGATAAATTATCACTGATTCTATCATTAATTGATTTAATTAGTCAATTGGTGTAGTTAGAGGCACGATTTGGGCCAAATTAAGGCTTGTGAACCTAATTTATGGTGCAATTAATTGCATAGGATGCAACATATGGCTTAATTGACCACAATTTTATCACAAGTGAAAACATGAAGGTAATTGGGGCCAATATAAACCCATTGAACCTAACTACGAGCATAAGATGTGATTTAGGGCTAAATTAGCTCATATTTCCTAGCATACTGACCCAATTAGTCATTTTTTATAATCAATGACATATGTTAGATGAAATTGAACCTCATGAACCTAATTTTAATTATATAAGATATGATTTGGGATCAATCGACCCCAATTTCATAACACCCTAAGTTAAATAGTCCATCAATTCAATCATGAATGAAATTTGGTCCATTTTGACCACCTTAAACCTAACTACAAGAGTAAGATGTGATTTGGGGTTAAATTAACTCTGATGTTGTCACATGAATTGATCAAATTAGTTAATTAGTGTAATTAGGGATGTGATTTGGGCCAAATTAAGCCCCACGAAACTAATTTTGACTATATAGGATGTAATTTGGGGGTAAATCGACCCCATTATCATAACACACTATATCAAATGGTCCACCAATGTAATCATGAACAAAAATTGGGCCAATTTGAACCCTTTTAGCCTAATTACGACTATAAAATGTGATCCAAGGCTCAATCAATCCCAATTTTATCTTTATTTTTCATGTCAATACCCTTTCTTATTTCGATTTTGATTTTTTCAATTCTCCCATTTTATTATTTTAAATTTATTTTGGTTTTCTTTTTTGACTTTTAAATGTCTTGTTACTAAGTCCACCCTCTGTGTTTATTCTCATTTTAATTATTTCAATTATTTCAATTCTTTGAATTTATTCTTTTCTCTCACCTTGAATTCTTTTATTTAAACCTTAGTCTAAAATATACATTCATATTTTTCTCATCTTGATGATGGTTCATAGAGTGTTACTTGAAATGTTGATATAAAATCTATCACATAGTTAAAACCATAAATAACTTAACATAGTAGATATGCAAGTAGCTACATGGGTTAGTAGTAATCTATTTCACTTGATTTTATAGTATTTTCATTATTGATTTATGTGATTTTTTATCCATTACAAAACATAACAATCAAATTAACATAATTGTTTTAGATGAAATTCATTATTGAAAGATTTGGATTTTTCATGATAGTTACAAGTTAATACTTTGAACAAGATCTACTAAAATAGGTGAGAACCCTATAATAAATTCTACTTGTTTTGATCATCATTGAGATAAGTATAGTAGTCATTAAAAATATATTTAATTTTTTAAAAAATTAGCATAAGTATCTTGTTGAGAGATTCTTTTTCCTATAATAGGGAATCATAGTAGACAAATGATGTTGTTTGGATCTTCACATTTCACTTGTTGATCATTTGGCCTGCATTATATTTTAAAAAAAACAAAAAACAAAAGAGAGATATAAAACCAAAAAACAATAAACAAAATGAAAAGACAAACAAATGCCATCACAATAGGTTATTTGAAAAAAATGATTGATGTAGATATATGTAAACGACATAAAATAGAGGACTTTGAAAGAATTGAAGATGTTTTGAAGCATACACATATTCTTAGGATAACCTAATTCAATTATATTATCTGTGATTGCATTTTTGGCACATTTCAAGTCTTATTGAATTTATATTACATCACAAATGCTAAGAACAAAGATCATTGACTACTTTATGAATTCATTGAACAAATATGATGTAGAAGCAATAAGCTCATATGCTTACCAACTAAATCCATATATGTTATATGATTTGCATCAAATACATGAAAAAAGCACATACTTTTGTAGAATGAGAGTTTATTCAAATGAACTTATAGATCATGGTAAGCCTGGTCTTTGGGGTGACATTTTGTATCCAGTGGCCATGCAAATGGTTATCCATATTAGTTTGTGTTTGATCTCTAAAAAAAAACAAAAACATATACTTGAATTTCAATAAAGAAAGCCACATTCCATTGTATTCAACATTGTTTGATGACATATACCCGACTTGTGGCCATTTTGAAACATTGTTTTTGAAAACAATATGCACCCACAACTCAATTTATATTACAAAGCTATCAAACACTTGCAATAATATTTTATTATCTTGGGATGCCATTATTGAGGAAGTAGAAACACATGGATTATATATAATAGGCACATTTAAATCAAGCTATGGAAAAAGATTATTTGATGCCCTTAGTTTCTTAATTAAACATGAATTTAATGGTCATGCTTTTCAGTGATATATGACACAGTATTTTTGTAATGAATTTGGGAGAATATAAATTTAAAGAACTGTAATGCCATATGAACAAAGTGGAATTGAAGGTAACGAGTTTTTTTGTTCGATTTAATTTTTTTTGCAAATCAATATTCAAATTTGGTTAGAAAAAACTTAAAGCATTTCAAAAATATATTAGAATTGTTCTTGCCCATTGAAAACATATAACATAATTTGATTCAAGATTGATACTTGTCATATTTAATCTGATCCATTGTAAATAATTTACAGAATTTGTAATGGATCTAAAACACTTCTAGGAATTTACAAAAGCTTGCCAAATGCTGGTGATTTTAAATGTCTTGAAGAAAAATCAACTTCTTCTATGGTTAAATAAAAACATGTAAATGACTCTTCTATTACACATACGTCTTAGACTAGAAACAATAATTGTATTTATTTACACACTTTAAATAAAAATATACATAATGAGAAAACCTAAAACTACACACCAAAATCATATGATGCAAAAGATGGAAAAATTAATAGCACAAATAAATGCCAATAATCATTATAGTCAATGAAAGCAATGATAAATTTATAGAAAAAATAATAATTTACATACACACAACATGACCAACAATCTATAAAAAAATAAACAACTATCTAAAATCAATCAAAGACACACCAATTCATGATTGTGTCCTTTGTGAATAGTTAAAAAAGATATTTCTATGGTTGACAATGCCATTGTAAAATCATTTAATTATGTTTTTCCTAATACAATATTAAAAACACTTGCATTAGAACAAATAATGTGCAAATAATGAAAAATATCTCTTGATAATGATAAAGAACAAATATTGGTTGCTCCTTTTAATTTTCAAATAAACAAATAAAATTCAACTGTGGAAAAGTTAACATTTCTAGAGGAGAGATTGGTTGATTTTAGAATGCCATTTAGAAAAATACGTGACATTGGATATAAATTATCATAATATAGCCTCATCAAAATCATTATAAATGCTCTAATTGTGACTTTGACTGGATCCAAAAGGCATTACCTAGACATTTTAATAAGTCTTAAATAATTATAATCAAAATAAAGTACAAATTAGAATACATAAATGCATATTTAATAGGAAATTCAAGACCTATATGTGTCATGAATACATCATCAAATTTTTTTTAGGCCCCATTATTCAATCAAGAATAAATTAATATCAACAAAGTTTGGAAAACTAGATTTTTGAAAAAAATAAAAAACTATTAGCTAACATGGTGCCTATTGAAGATGATGAAACTAATACACATGAAAATGAATTAGAACTAATTACTGAATCTTTACTTCATGCCTTTGATGAGGCAAAATTGATAAATGATGATCCAAAAATAATAATCTTTGTTTGAAAAATAATTCAAGAAATAAGAAAAACACAATTGTAATAATGCTATCTCTGAGAAGAGATGTTTTATTGCTAAAAATTACAGATACAACACATGCTTATCTCTAGGAATAGATGTCTACTTTTCTCTTCAGGTTACATCTTAATTTATATATATATTTTAAGGTAGTAGGAGGATGTGTAAGGTCACCAATATTGAGGTAAATTAAATGGTTTGACTTCCATGATTTACAACAATATATAATTTGAGGAATTACTATTTTTAAAAACTTACTATTTTTAGACTGCACTACTAAAATTGAAATTTAGGGCACTTATATTTGGTTTTTATGGGTCAAAACCCATATATAAAATCTTGTGACATCTCATGGTGTTCCCCTAATTATCCTCTTTCCAAAGTTTTAAACGAAGATTCAAATGGAGCTATGGTGTAAAAGTTATGGCTCCCAGAAGTTCTACCACCAATTGAGGTAGAAATGTCACCCAAATTGTCACCTAAAATATTTATTGGATCATTCCTCCCTCCTTGAGAAGAAATGAACCACATTTCATCGATATTTGTCATCAATTATGGTAGTTGTGTTTTGATCTAATTCATGATGCATACATGGGATGGACTATGCTTTGTGGAGTTGTGCTTTATAGAGCTATGTAGGGATCGATTGTTCACCATTTCTATCTGACCATCAGTCTATGAATGGACGTATATAAAATTCTTCAGATTGGTATATATTTTATTTTTTTATTTTTTTTATTTGTGTACTCAAGGTTGCAACATCAACCCTTTTAGATTTTTGGGGCTTGACCACCATGAGAATGAATATCTTGGCACTAATCAGGGAGATAGATGTAGAAGGTGGTATCTCTAGTAGCCTATATCATCATGTTCCAATAGTGAGGTTGATCATTAAAGTTCTTAATTCATAGATTTCATGGTGATCATACATGAATGATTAACCAAAGAGTACATCACAAACATCCAGATTGACCACATCGCATAAGACCTCATCTTGGAAAGGTTTTATTGCATATGAGAGAAGACATTATTGGGTGACACTGAGTTTTATCTCTAGACTCAACCATACAATAATGTATGGCTTTGGGTGAGGCTTCATGGATAAATTTAGGATTTTCACAACATTAGCAGAGAGTAAATTATTTTGACTCCTACTATCAAGAATGAAATGTAGAGGCTTAACTTTCACCCATAACATAGAGTGAAACAACCATTCCTTGTCATTTGGCCTCTCCTCATGGGTTTGTGATGAAGTAAAAATGGCATCAGGCTCATCATCTATAATCTCTTCTTCATGCTCTTCAACTATAGGGTGTGCATGAGGAAGAGCAGTAGATGTTGAGGATTATGACTCAAAAAATAGGGACTTGAGGGATTAACATTCTTCTTTGGAGTGCATAATAGATTTGTGGTAGTCACACCATTTCCTAATTTTATCTTCCTTTTGATTCAAATTTTGGCCTCGTATTTGACCTTCTTTATCACTTTTCTATTTTGAAGGCTAGCTCTTTGTATTCATTCTTTTATGCTTCTGCTTAATCTTCACCATGAATTTGTATGCCTCACCGAGGGTTTCCAAATTGAAGAGTTTCATCTTCCCCCATATATACCATTTTAGTCCACCAAAATATTTGAGAACCTTATGTTTATCACTTTTTTGGATGCCCAATCTCACAGATAGATAATGAAACATGTCAGTGTAATCTTGAACAAACTATATCTTACCTTAGCGAAGTTGTTGCCACTCTATACACAGATCATCGTATGCTCCAACAGGGTAGTATTCTTCCTTTATAGCTTCTATGAGATCATCCCAGGTAGGTTCCACCTCAAGGTCAATATCATCTGTACTGAGTCTCTTCTTGTACACTTCCCATCAATTTTTGATAGGTAATGATGCTTTTGAAAGAGCATAAGTGATCTTCTCTTTATCAATGAATTTATTTATAGAAAAATAGGAAGAAAATTGATCTAAATAATTTTTTACTACATCAACATTGATTTTGCCTTCAAATTTAATGATATAAAAATTCACTTGAACCTTGAAGGGTATTGGGGCACTAAAAGGATGTAGGTGTGCAGATGAGGAGCTAGAATTTTCTATCAAGATTTGTTAGAGAATTTGGGTGAATTATCATTGCATCTATGATTGTTTTTATTAGAGGGTTTCATTCACTATTTCCTTGAAAGGATCAGATGTCTTGGTGTTGTCTACCATTTGAAATCATTTAGAGCAAATAGGTGGATAGTTTGTTGGATCCTGTATTTTCCAGTCAAGCTTCATGTAGTCTAACCTCATCTTTAGGATTATAAATTCTTAAGATATATCAATCTGATACCATTTATCTAAAACTCAAAATCTTTAGTTGAAAGGTAATTCAAGAATAAGAACAACATAATTGTAATAATGCTATCTCTAAGAAGAGATGTTTTATTGTTAAAAATTGTAGATACAACATATGCCTATCTCGGAGAAGAGATGTCTATTTTCATTTTTAGGTTACACATTCATTTATACAAATTTTTAAGGTAGTAGGAGGATGTATAATTTCACAAATCTCAATGGAGATTAAGCGGTTTGACTTCCATAATTTAAAATAATATAAAATTTGAGAAATTACTATTTTCAAAAACTTACTATTTTTAGACAACACTACTAAAATTGAAATTTAGGGAAATTTTATTTGGTTTTCAAGGGTCAAAACCCACTAACTATGCCTTGATTCTATCTCATGGGGTTCCCATCATTCTTAAATTTTCAATGGTTCAAATGGGGATTCAAATGGAGCTATGATGCAAAAGTTATGGCTCCTGAAAGTTCTACCACCAATTGGGGTAAAACCGTCACCCGAATTGTCACCTAAAATGTTGCTCAGATCATTCCTCCCTCCTTGATAAAAAATGTTCCCCATTGAATCAAGATTTTTCATCAAGTGCGATAGTTATATTTTGATTTGATTCCTGATGCATACTTAGAATGGACTATGCTTTGTGGAGCTATGCTTTATAGAGCTGTGTAGGGCCTGATTGTTCACCATTTCTATCTGACCATTAGTCTGTGGATGGAAGGTCATGAAATTATTTAGCTTGGTATCTATTTTATTCTATTTTTGTGTTATTTATGTAGTCAAGGCTACAACATTATCCCTTTGGATTTCTATGGCTTGACCACCATGAGAATGAATTTCTTAGCACTAATCAGGAAGATAGATATAAAAGGTGGTACCTATAGTACCCTATAGCACCATGTTTCAAAAGTGAGGGTGATCCTTTGAGTTCTTGATTCATAGATGCCATGTTGATCATACATGAATGATTGACCAAAGAGTACATCATAAACATCCAGATTGACCACATCATATACGACCTCATTTTGGAAAGGTTTTATTGCACATGAGAGAAGACATTGGTGGGTAACATGGAGATTTCTCCTTGGACTCAACCATCCAATACTGTATGGCTTTAAGTGAGGCTTCATAAAAAAACTTAGGATTTTCAAAACATTAGTAGAGATTAATTTTTTTAACTCCCACTATCAAGAATGAAATGTAGAGGCTTACCTTTCACCCATAACTTAGAGTAAAACAACCTTTCCTTTTTGTCTGGCCTCTCCTCGTGGGTCTATGATGAAGAAATGATGGTATCGAGCTCAAAATCTACAATCTCTTCTTCATCCTCTTTGACTTCAAGGTGTGTATGAGGTAGAGTAGTAGATGATGAGGATTGTGACTCAAAAAATAGGGACTTGATGGCTCGACATTCTTCTTTGGAGTGCATTTTAGATTTGTGGTAATCATACCATTTTCTAGTCTTCTCTTCCTTTTGCTTCCAATTTTAGCCTTGTGTTTGAACTTTTTTGTCATTTTTCCATTTTGAAGGTTGACTCTTCATATTAATTCTTCCATGCTTCTACTCAATCTTCATCATGAACTTGTATGCCTCATCGAGGGTTTCCAAATCAAAGAGTTCCATCTTCCCCTATATATACCATTGTAGTGCACCATGATATTTGATAACCTTGTGTTTCTCACTTTCTTAGATGCCCAATCTCACAGATAGAGAATGAAAAATGTCAGTGTAATCTTGAACAAACTATTCCTTACTTTAAATATAGATCATCATATGCTCTAATGGGGCAGTATTCTTCCTTTACAGCTTCTATGTAATTGTCCCATGTAGATTCCACATCAAGCCCAATATCATCTGTACTTAATCTCTTCTTGTACACTTCCCACCAATTTTTCACAAGAAATGATGCTTCCAAAAGAGCAAAAGTGATCTTATCTTTATCGATGAATTTATTTAAAGAAAAATAGGAATACAATTGATCCAACCATTTTTCTACTGCATCAGCATTGATTTTTCTTCAAATTTAAGGATATAAAAATTCACCAAAAGCTTGAAGGGTGTTGGGGCACTGAAAGGATGTGGGTGTGCAGATGAGGAGCCAAAATTTTTCATCAAGATTTGTTGAAGAATTTAGGTGAATTATTATAGCATATATTATTATTGCTATTGGAGGGATTCATTCACCATTTTATTGAAAGGATTAGATGTCTTGATGTTATCTTCCATTTGAGGTCATTTGGAGTGAACAAGTGGATAGTCTACTAGATCTTGTATTTTCTACCCAAGCTTATTATAGTCTAACCTCATCCTTGGGGCCATACACTCCTAAGACAAACTACTCTGACACCACTGATCCAAAACTTAGAAGCTTTGGTTGAAATATAATTCAAGAAATAAGAAAAATATAATTGTAATAATGCTATCTCTGAGAAGAGATATTTTATTTCTAAAAATTGTAGATACAACATATGCCTATCTCTAGGAAGAGATGTCTTCTTTCCTTTTTAGGTTACATCTTAATTTATACATTATTTTAAGGTAGTATGATGATGTATAAGGTCACAAATCTCAATGGAGATTAAGTGGTTCAACTTCTATGATTTACAACAATACATAATTTGAGAAATTACTATTTTTAGAAACTTATTATTTTTATATTGCACTACTAAAATTGAAATTTGAGGCAATTTCATTTAGTTTTCAAGGGTCAAAACCCATTTAAAAGATCTCAGTGCCATCTCATGATGTTACCCTCATTCTTAACTTTCCAATGGTTCAAACATGGAGTCAAATGGAGCTATGGTGTAAAAGTTATGGCTCCCAGAAGTTCTACCACTAATTGGGGTAGAACCATCACCTGAATTGTCACCTAAAATATTTCTCAGATCATTCCTCCCTCCTTGATAAGTAATGGTCACCATTTCATAAATATTTGTCATCAAGTATGGTATTTATATTTTTATTTGATTCTTGATGCATACTTAGAATGGACTGTGCTTTGTGGAGCTATGTAGTGCCTGATTGTTCACCATTTCTATCTGACCATTAGTCTGTGGATGGAAGGCCATGAAATTCTTCATCTTGGTATCTATTTACTTATATTATTGTGTATTCAGGGTTGTAACATCATCCCTTTTAGATTTCTATGGCTTGACCACCATGAAAATGAATTTCTTGGCACTAATCAGAGAGACATATGTAGAAGGTGCTACCTCTAGTACCTTGTAACATCATGTTCCAAGAGTGAGGGTGATCCTTTGAGTTCTTGATTCATAGATGCCATGTCAATCATACATGAATTATTGACTAAAGAGTACATCATAAATAGCTAGATTGACTACATCACATAAGACCTCATCTTGGGAATGTTTTATTGCATATGAGAGAATACAATGGTGGGTGACACAGAGGTCTCTCCCTGGACTCAACCATCCAATATTGATGGATTTTGGTGAGGCTTCATGGATAAATTTAATATTTTTACAATATTAGTAGAGATTAAATTCTTTTGACTCCTACTATCAAGAATGAAATATAGAGGCTTACCTTTCACCCATAACATAGAGTGAAACAAACTTTCCTTGTTGTTTGGCCTCTCCTTGTAGGTCTGTGATGAAGCAACGATGGCATTAGGCTCAACATCTATAGTCTTTTCTTAATTTTTTTTGACTATAGGGTGTGTATGATTTAGAGTAGTAGATGTTGAGGGTTGTGACTCAAAAATTAGGGACTTGATGGATAGACATTATTATTTAGAGTGTGTTCTAGATTTTTCATAATCACACTATTTTCTAGTCTTTTCTTCCTTTTGCTTCCAATTTTGGCCTCATGTTTCACCTTCTTTGTCACTTTTCTATTTTGAAGGCTGGCTCCTCATATTCATTCTTCCATGCTTCTGCTCAATCTTCACCATGAATTTATATGCCTCATTAAGAGTTTTTAAATTGAATATTTCCATCTCCCCCTAAATATACCATTGGTCTACCATGATATTTGAGAACCTTGTGTTTCTCACTTTACTAGATGCCCAATCTCATAGATAGAGAATGAAAAATATCAGTGTAATCTTGAACATATTATTCCCTACCTTGACGAAGTTTTTGTCACTCTATATATAGATCATCATATGATCCAATGGGGTAGTAATATTTCTTTACAACTTATATAAAATAATCTTAGGTAGGTTCCTCCTCAAGGCCAATATCATCTGTACTAAATCTCTTCTTGTACACTTCCCACTAATTTTTGACAAAAAATGATGTTTTCAAAAGAGCAAAAGTGATATTCTCTTGATCAGTGAATTTATTTACAAAAAAATAGGAAGGCAATTGATCCAACTATTTTTCTACTACATCATCATTGATTTTGATTTCAAATGTAGGGATATCAAAATTCACCTGAACCTTGAAAGGTGTTGGGGCACTGAAGGATGTGGGTGTGTAGATGAAGAGCTAGAATTTTCCATCGATATTTGTTGGATAATTTGGGTTAATTATTGTAGCATCTATTATTGTTTCTATTGGAGGGCTTCATTCACTATTTTCTTGAAATGATCAGATGTCTCAGTGTTGTCCACCATTTGAGGTCATTTGGAGTGAATATGTGGATGGTCTAATGGATCTTGTATTTTTCACCCAAGCTTCCTATAGTCTGATCTCATCCTCAAGATCATACACTCTTAAAAAAAATGATCTGATACCACTGATCCAAAACTCAAAATCTTTGGTGGAAAGATAATTCAAGAAATAAGAACAACACAATTGCAATAATGCTATCTCTGAGAAGAGATGTTTTATTGCTAAAAATTGTAGATACAACATATGCCTATTTATGAGAAGAGATGTCTACTTTCCTTTTTAGGTTACATCTTAATTTATACATATTTTTAAGGTAGTAGGAATATGTGGAAGGTTATTAATTTTGAGGGAGATTAAGTGGTTGGACTTCCATGATTTACAACAATACAAAATTTGAGGAATTACTATTTTTAGATACTTATTATTTTTAGAATGCACTACTAAAATTGAAATTTAGGGTACTTTTATTTGATTTTTGAGGGTCAAAATCCAATGATTAAATTTGGGTGCCATCTCATAGTGTTCCCCTCATTATTAGCTTTCCAACAGTTCAAACGGGGAGTCAAATGGAACTATGGTGCAAAAGTTATGGCTTCCAAAATTTATACCACTAATTGGGGTAGATCCATCACCCAAATTATCTCCTAAAATATTGCTCAGATCATTGCTCCCTCATTGAGAATTAATGGTCTCTATTGCATCAATATTTGTCATCAAGTGCGGTGGTTGTGTTTTGATTTGATTTTTGATGCATACATATAATGGACTGTGCTTCATGGAGATGTGCTTTATAGAGCTATAAAGGGCCAAATTATTTACCATTTATATCTAATCATTAGTCTATGGATGGAAAACCATGAACTTATTCATCTTGGTATCTATTTTCTTCTGTTGTTGTGTTATTTATGTAATCAGGGCTGCAACATCGGCCCTTTTGGATTATTGTGGCTTGACCACCATAAAAATAAATTTCTTGGCACTAATCAGAGAGATAGATGTAGAAGGTGGCACATTTGGTACCATGTATCACCATATTCCAAGAGTGAGGGTGATCATTCAAGTTCTTGATTCATAGATGCCATGTCGATCATACATGAATAGCTGACCAAAGAGTACATCGTAAACATCTAGATTGACCACATCATATAAGACCTCATTTTGGACAAGTTTTATTACATATGAGAGAAAATATTGGAGGGTTACATGGAGGTTTCTCCCTAGACTCAACCATCCAATACTGTATGGCTTTGGGTGAGTATTCATATATACATTTAGGCTTTTCACAACATTAGCAGAGATTAAATTCTTTTGACTCCCACTATCAAGAATGAAATATAGAGGCTTATCTTTCACCCATAACTTAGAGTGAAACAACATTTCCTTATCATTTTTCCTCTCCTCATGGGTCTTTGATGAAGTCATGATGGCATTAGTCAACATCTACAATCTCTTCTTCATCCTCTTTGACTGCAGGATGTGTATGAGGTAGAGCAGTAGATGTTGAAGATTATGACTCAAAAAGTAGGGAATTGATGGTTCGACATTATTATTTAGAGTAAATTATAGATTTATGGTAATCACACCATTTCTCAATCTTTTGTTTTATTTACTTCTAATTTTATCCTCGTGTTTGACCTTCTTTGTCACTTTTCCATTTTGAAGCCTGGCTCTTCGTATTCATTCTTCCGTGCTTCTACTCAATCTTCACCACGAACTTGTATGCCTCACTGAGGGTTTCAAAATTGAAGAGTCCCATCTCCCCCCATATATACCATTGTATTCCACCATGATATTTGATAATCTTGTGTTTCTCACTTTCCTAGATGCCCAATCTCACAAATAGAGAATGAAAAATATTAGTGTAATCTTGAACAAATTATTCCTTACCTTGGTGAAGTTGTTGCCACTCTATATATAGATCATCATATACTTCAATGGGGTAGTATTCTTACTTTACAGTTTCTATGAAATCATCTCAAGTAGGTTCCACGACAAGGCTAATATCATCCGTACTAAATCTCTTTTTGTACACTTCTCACCAATTTGTCATAGGCAATGATGCTTCCAAAAGAGCAAAAATGATCTTCTCTTTATCGATGAATTTATTTATAGAAAAATAGGAAGACAATTGATCCAATCATTTTTTTACTGCATCATCATTGATTTTGCCTTCAAATGTAGGGATATCAAAATTCACTTGAACCTTGAAGGGTGTTGGGACACTGAAAGGATGTGGGTATGTAGACAAGGAGCCAGAATTTCTCATCAAGATATGTTGAAGAATTTGGGTGAATTATTGTAGCATCTACACTTGTTACTATTGAAGGGCTTAATTCACCATTTATTTGAAATGATCGGATGTCTTTGTGTTGTCTACCATTTGAGGTCGTTTGGAGTGAATAGGTGGATAGTCTACTAGATCTTACAATTTTTCACCTAAGATTCTTGTAGTCTAACCTCATCCTTGAGATTATACATTCTTAAGACAAACTATTCTAATACTATTGATCCAAAAATTAGAAGCTTTGGTTGAAAGATAATTCAAGAAAAAATAACAACACAATATTAATAATGCTATCTCTTAGAAGAGATGTTTTATTGCTAAAAATTATAAATACAACATATGTCTATCTCTGAGAAAAGATATGTTTGCTTTATATTTTGGGTTACATATTCATTTATACATATTTTTAAGGTAGTAAGAGGATGTGTAAGGTCACCAATCTCAAGGGAGATTAAGTGGTTGGACTTCCACATTTGATAACAATACAAAATTTGAGGAATTACTATTTTTAAAAACTTACTATTTTTAGATAACACTACTAAAATTAAAATTTGGGGCACTTTCATTTAGTTTTTAAGGGTCAAAACTTATTGAGAAGATCTTGATGTCATCTCATGGCATTACTCTAATTTTTAGCTTTCCAACGGTTCAAATGGGGAGTCAAACAGAGCTATGGTGAAAAAGTTATGGCTCCCAAAAGTTCTATCACCAATTGGGGTAGAAATGTCACTCGAATTGTCATTTGAAATGTTGCTTAGATCATTCTTCGCTCCTTGAGAAGTAATGGTCCACATTGCATCAATATTTATTATCAAATATGGCAATTGTGTTTTGATTTGATTCTCAATGCTTACTTGGAATGGACTGTGCTTTGTGGAGGTATGCAGGGCCTGATTATTCACCATTTCTATCTAACCATAAGTGTATAGATAGAAGTATATGAACTTATTCAACTTGTTATATATTTGCTTTTTTTGTTGTGTTATTTGTGTAGTCAAGGATGTAACATTGGTGCTTTTGGTTTTTTGTGGCTTGACCACCATGAAAACAAATTTCTTGGCACTAATCAAGGAGATAGATATAGAAGGTAGTACTTATGGTACCCTATAGCACCATATTCCAATAGTGAGGGTGATCCTTCAAGTTCTTGATTCATACATGCCATGTTGATCATACATGAATGGCTGACCAAAGAGTACATTGCAAACATCTAGATTGACCACATCACATAAGACTTCATCTTGGAAATTTTTTATTGCATATGAGAAAAGACATTGGTGGGTGACACAAAGATTTCTCCCTAGACTCAACCATCCAATACTGTATGGCTTTGGATGAAGCTTCATGGAAAAATTTAGGATTTTCACAACATTAAAAGAGATTAAATTATTTTGACTCTCACTATCAAGAATGAAATGTAGAGGCTTACCTTTCACCCATAACATAGATTAAAACAACCTTTCATTTGGCCTCTCCACATTGGTTTATGATGAAGCAATGATGGCATCGAGCTCAATGTCTACAATCTCTTCTTTATCCTCTTTGACTACAGGGTGTGTATGAGGTAGAGTAGTAGATGTTGAGGATTGTGACTCAAAAAGTAGGGACTTGATGGCTCAATATTCTTCTTTGGAGTACATTATAAATTTGTGGTAATCATACCATTTCCCAGTCTTCTCTTCCTTTTGCTTCCAATTTTGGCCTCATGTTTGACCTTCTTTGTCACTTTTCTATTTGAAAGGCTGGCTCTTCGTATTCATTCTTCTATGCTTTTGCTCAATCTTCACCACGAAATTGTATGCCTCATCGAGGGTTTTCAAATTCAAGAGTTACATCTCCCCCTATATATACCATTTTAGTCCACCATGATATTTGAGAACCTTGTGTTTATCACTTTTCTAGATGCTCAATCTTATAGATAGAGAATGAAAAATGTCATTGTAATCTTAAATAGACTATTTATTACCTTGGTAAAGTTGTCGCCACTCTATATACAGATCATCATATGCTCTAATGGGGTAGTATTCTTCCTTTTTAGCTTCTATAAAATTGTCCTAGGTAGGTTCCACCTCAAGGCCAATATCAATTGTAATGAATCTCTTCTTGCATACTTTCTACCAATTTTTGATAGGCAATGATGCTTTCAAATGAGAAAAAGTGATCTTCTCTTTATTGGTGAATTTATTCATATAAAAATAGGAAGACAATTGATCCAACCAATTTTTTACTACATCAACATTGATTTTGCCTTCAAGTGTAAGGATATTGAAATTCACCTGAACCTTGAAGGGTGTTGGGGCATTGAAAGGATGTGGGTGTGTAGATGAGGAGCCATAATTTTTCATCAAGATTTGTTGGAAAATTTAGATGAATTATTGTAGCATCTATGCTTGTTGTAGAGGGATTCATTCACCATTTCCTTAAAAGGATCAGATGTCTCAGTGTTGTCCACCATTTAAGGTCATTTGGAGCGAATAGGTGGATAGTCTGCTAGATCTTGTATTTTCCACCCAAGCTTATTGTAGTCTGACCTTATCCTCAAGATCATACACTTTTAAGACAAACTGATCTGATACCACTGATCTAAAACTCAGAAGCTTTGGTTGAAAGATAATTCAAGAAACAAGAACAACACATTTGTAATAATGCTATCTCTGAGAAGAGATGTTTTATTGCTAAAAATTATAGATACAATATATGCCTATCTCTGGGAAGAGATTTCTAATTTTTTTTTGGATTGAATCTTCATTTATAAATATTTTGAAGGTAGTAGGAAGATGTGGAAGATCACCAATCTCGAGAGAGATTAAGTGATTCGACTTCTATGATTTACAACAATACAAAATTTGAGAAATTATTATTTTTAAAAACTTAATATTATTATACTACACTCCTAATATTAAAATTTGGGGTACTTACATTTGATTTTTAGTGGTCAAAACCTACTGATCAGATCTTAGTGCCATCTCATGGCATTCTACTCATTTTTAGCTTTCCAACAATTTAAATAGGGAGTCAAATGAAGCTATGGTACAAAAATGATGGCTCCCAAAAGTTCTACCACCAATTGAGGTAGAACCATCATCTAAATTATCATCTGAAATATTACTTAGATCATTCCTCCTTCTTTGAAAACTAATGGTCCCCATTGCATCAAGATTTGTCATAAAGTGTGGCAGTTGTGTTTTGATTTAATTCTTGATGCATACTTGGAATGGATTGTGCTTTGTGGAGCTGTGCTTTATGGAGTTGTGCAGGACCCAATTGTTCACTATTCTATCTGACCATCAGTCTATGGATGGAAGGATATGAAATTATTCAACTTGGTATTTATTTACTTCTATTGTTGTGTTATTTTTATAGTCAGGGTTGCAACATCGACCCTTTTGGATTTCTATGGATTGACCACCATGACAATGAATTTCTTGGCACTAATCAGGGAGAGATATGTAGAAGGTGGTACCTCTAGTACCCTATAGCACCGTGTTTCAAGAGTTAGGGTGATTCTTTGAGTTCTTGATTCATAGATGCCATGTCGATCATACATGAATAACTGACCAAAGAGTACATCACAAACATCCAGATTGACCATATCACATAAGACCTCATCTTGGAAATGTTTTATTGCATATGAGATAAGACATTGGTGGGTGACACAGAGGTTTCTCCTTGGACTCAACCATCTAATACTATATGGCTTTGGGTGAGGCTTCATGGACAAATTTAAGATTTTCAAAATATTATTAGAGATTAAATTCTTTTGACTCCCACTATCAAGAATGAAATGTAGAGGCTTACCTTTCATGCATAAATTAGAGTGAAACAACCTTTCCTTGTCCTCTAGCTTCTCTTCATGGGTATATGATGAAGCAATGATGGCATCAGGCTTAGCATCTACAATTTCTTCTTCATCCTCTTTGACTATAGGGTGTGTATGAGGTAGAGTAGTAGATGTTGAAGATTGTGACCTAGAAAGTAGGGACTTGATGGATCAACATTATTATATAGAGTGCATTCCATATTTATGGTAATCACACCATTTTCCAATCTTCTCTTTTTTTTTCTTCCAATTTGGGCCTCATGTTTGATCTTCTTTGTCACTTTTCCATTTTGAAGGCTAGCTCTTTGTATTAATTCTTCCATGCTTCTGCTCAATCTTCATCATGAATTTGTACACTTCACTGAGGTTTTCCAAATTTAAGATTTACACCACCCCCCATATATACCATTGTAGTCTACTATGATATTTGAGAACCTTATATTTCTCACTTTCCTAGATGTTCAATCTCATAGATAAAAAATGAAAAATGTCAATGTAATCTTGAAAAGACTATTCCTTACCTTGGTGAAGTTGTTTCCACTCTATATACATATCATCATATGCTTCAATAGGAGTATTATTATTCCTTTATATCTTCTATGAAATCATCTTAGGTAGGTTCCACCTCAAGGCCAATATCATTTGTATTAAATCTCTTCTTGTACACTTTCCACCAATTTTTGATAGGCAATGATGCTTTCAAAAGAGCAAAAGTGATCTTCTCTTTATCAGTGAATTTATTTACAAAAAAATAGGAATAAAATTGATCCAACCAATTTCTTATGTATTAGCATTGATTTTACTTTCAAATGTAGGGATATCAAAATTCACCTAAATCTTGAAGGGTGTTAGGGAACTTAAGGGATGTGGGTGTGTAGTGAGGAGCTAGAATTTCCCATAGAGATTTGTTGGAGAATTTGGGTGAATTTTTGTATCATCTGCACTTCTTTCTATTGGAATTCTTCATTCACCTTTTATTTTAAAATATCAAATGTCTTAGTGTTGTCTACCATTTATTATCAATTGGAGTGAATAGGTTAATAGTCTGTTGGATCTTGTATTTTCCACCCAAGCTTCCTATAGTCTAATCTTATCCTCAGGATCATACACTCTTAAGACAAACTGATCTGATACCACTGATCCACAACTCAGAAGCTTTGGTTGAAAGATAATTCAAAAAATAAAAACAACATAATTGTAATAATGCTATATCTGAGAAGAGATGTTTTATTACTAAAAATTACAGATATAACATATGCCTATCTCTAGGAAGAGATGTCTACATTCCTTTTTAGGTTACATCTTCATTTATACACATTTTGAAGGTAGTAAAAGGATGTGGAGGTCACCAATGTTGAGGAAGATTAAGTGGTTTGACTTCCACGATTTACAACATAAAATCTAAGGAATTACTATTTTTAGAAACTTACTATTTTTAGATTGCACTACTAATATTGAAAATTTTGACACTTCTATTTGATTTTTAGGGGTAAAAACCCACTAAGTAGATCCCAATGACATCTCATAGTGTTCTCCTCATTCTTAGCTTTCCAACAGTTCAAATGGGAAGTAAAACAAAGCTATGGTGCAAATGTTATGGCTCCCAAAAGTTATACCACTAATTACGGTAGAATCATCTCCCAAATTGTCACCTGAAATGTTGCTTCGATTATTCCCCCATCCTTGAGAAGCAATGGTCCCCATTGCATCAATATTTGTCATCAAGTGTGGTAGTTATGTTCTAATTTGATTCCGGATGCATACTTGGAATGGACTGTGCTTTGTGGAACTATGATTTATGGAGATGTGTTGGGCACGATTATTCACCATTTCTATGTGGCCATAAATCTATAGATGGAAATCCATGAACTTCTTTAGCTTGGTATCTATTTGATTCTATTGTTGTGTTATTTTTGTAGTTAGGGCTACAACATCGGCCCTTTTAGATTTCTGTGGCTTGACCACCATGAGAACAAACTTCTTGGCACTAATCAAGGAGACAAATGTAGAAGGTGGTACCTATGGTACCCTATAATGCCATGTTCCAATAGTGAGGGTGATCCTTCAACTTCTTGATTCATAGATTCCATGTTGATCATACATGAATGATTGACCAAAGAGTATATTGCAAACATCTAGATTGACCACATCACATAAAACCTCATCTTGAAAAGGTTTTATTGTATATGAGAGAAGACATTGGTGGGTGACACATAGGTTTCTCCCTGGACTCAACCATCCAATACTATATGGCTTTGGGTGAGGCTTCATGGACAAATTTAGGCTTTTCACAATATTAGCATGGATTAAATTCTTTTAACTCCCACTATCAAGAATGAAATTTAGAGGCTTACCTTTCACCCATAACTTAGAGTAAAACAACATTTCCTTATTTTTTGGCCTCTCCTTGTGGGTCTATGATGAAGCAACGATGTCATCAAGATCAATATTTACAATTTCTTCTTCATCCTCTTTGACTATAAGGTGTGTATGAGGCATATTAGTAGATGTTGAAGATTTTGACTCAGAAAGTAGGGACTTGATGACTCGATATTCTTATTTGAAGTGCATTCTAGATTTGTGGTAATCACACCATTTCCTAGTCTTCTCTTCTTTTTTTTTTTCCAATTTTGGCCTCGTGTTTGACCTTCTTTGTCACTTTTCTATTTTGAAGGCTGGCTCTTTGTATTCATTCTTCCATGCTTTTGCTCAATCTTCACCACAAATTTGTATGCCTCACCGAGGGTTTTCAAAATAAAGAGTTCCATCTCCCTCTGTATATACCATTGTAGTCCACCATGATATTTGAGAACCTTGTGTTTCTCACTTTTCTAGATGCTTAATCTCATAAATAGAGAATGAAAAATGTCAGTGTAATCTTGAATAGACTATTTCTTACTTTGGTGAAGTTTTTGCCACTCTATATACATATCATCATATGCTTCAATGGGGTAGTATCTTCCTTTACAACTTCTATGAAATCATCCTAAGTAGGTTCTGCCTCAAGGCCAATATCATTCGTACTGAATCTCTTCTTGTACACTTACCACCAATTTTTGACAAGCAATGATGCTTTCAAAAGAGCAAAAGTGATCTTCTCTTTATCAATGAATTTATTTATAGAAAAATAGAAAGACAATTGATCCAACCGATTTTCTATTGCATCAACATTGATTTTGCCTTCAAGTGTAGGGATATCAAAATTCACTTGAACCTTTAAGGGTGTTGGGGCACTGAAAGGATGTGGGTGTTTAGATGAGGATTCAAAATTTCTCATCGAGATTTGTTGGAGAATTTGGGCAAATTGTTGTAGCAACCATGCTTGTTTCTATTGGAGGGACTCATTCACCATTTCCTTAAAAGGATCAGATGTCTCATTGTTGTCCACCATTTGAGGTAATTTGGAGCAAATAAGTGGATAGTCTACTGGATCTTTTATTTTCCACCCAAGATTTCTATAGTTTGACCTCATCCTCAAGATCATACACTCTTAAGACAAATCAATCTGATACCACTGATCCAAAACTCAGAAGCTTTAGTTGAAAGATAATTCAATAATTAAGAACATCATAATTGTAATAATTCTTTCTCTGAGAAGAGATGTTTTATTGCTAAAAATTATAGATAAAACATATGCTTATCTCTGGGAAGAGATGTCTACTTTTATTTTAGGTTACATCTTCATTTATACACATTTTGAAGGTAGTAGGAAGATTTGGAAGGTCACCATTCTTGAGGGATATTAAGTGGTTTGACTTCCATGATTTACAACAATACATAATTTGAGGAATTACTATTTTTAGAAACTTAGTATTTTTAGACTGCACTACTAAAATTAAAATTAGGGTACTTACATTTGATTTTTAGGGGTCAAGACCCACTAATCAGATCCCAGTGCCATCTCATTATTTTCTCCTCATTCTTAGATTTCCAATGGTTCAAACTAGGAGTCAAATAGAGCTATAGTGCACAAGTTATGGCTCCCAAAAGTTCTACCACCAATTGGGGTAGAACCGTCACCCGAATTGTTGCCTAAAATGTTGCTCAGATCACATGATATACAAGATGCCATAATTGAAATTTCCCCATCTAAAGGATTTAAACCATTAGGTATATTTGAATATAAATTCTCTAAGAAAATGAGCTTTCCATCTTTATACAATGGATTTAATCCTCCTGATGACATTATACAAAAAAATTCATACCAAAAAATATTAAAAAAGGGAGGTTTTGAAAAAATAAAATGACATTTCAACTTAGATAACTAACATATTCTTCAAAGATATTAAAATTTATTATACATAATGTATCATATTATGCTTGGATTTGCATATGCAAAGGTCAATTAAATGAAAAAAAACCCTATGTGAAAGATGTTTAGAATAGATCCAACATAAAAAAATCTAAAATAGGAAATAACCTATAGATATTTCATAAGCATTCAAACATCACATACTATTTTGAAAATTTAAGATTTTTTTTTTGCAATGATTAGGCAATTGGACCACCAACATTTTTTGCTACATTAAAAACTGCTGAGCATTGTTGACAGCCTTTGTGACATGCATTAAAAAAAATTTCTTCTAAAACCAATAATAAGCACAAGGAGATAACAGAGGAGGACAACATTGGCACAACGATAAGGAAAAGCCCATGCTTTATATTTGTTATTTTAACCATAGCTCTAATCCATTTAAAAAATTGATGTTAGCAAATGAGCAATTATTTAGAAAAGTTTTAGATTATTTTTTTGTAATAGAATTTGTAAATAGAGGAAATGATCATTTGTATTTCATGATCTAGGTACGTGATGAACCTATATATGGAAATTAATCCAACACTAAAATCAATTTTTTTGTAGAAAAGTACATATCATGTGATTCAACATTGCATGATGGTGATTTGGATATAATTCAAACAAATCATCATACAAACACATACAAAAAAATATATAAATTCTCATCACAAATTCAATTTTCCATTACCTCTATTGAAAAAACCATGATATTAGAGTTGTTGGATGAAAACAATGAGCTTCATAAAGAAAACGTTGCAAGAATTTTTTGTCAACTTGAGCATAAAAAAGTATAGCATAAACATAAAATTACAAAATATTTTTCCATATGTAAATTTATATGAAATAGAATACATACATTTATTGTGATCTTGTATTTCACTACCCATCATAATGCTAAAAAAATATCTATCGGATATCTAGATAAATGGATTTGTAAAACAAGTCTCTTAATTATGGTATGCTAACACAAATGCATAATTCACTCTTGACACATATGCTAATGAAACATATTATTTCCCTTATATGACAAAGTTTGATCATACATTGACAAATGCATTTTGAAAAGTGCATGCTAAATCTACTTGTAACAATTATAATAAACTACATGCAATACAAAAATTTATAAATATGCTTCTCCAACACTAATAAATTTCTAGTTTCAATTATTTTCACATTGCACTTTCATTACCTTTACATCATAGTTCAAGTAAAAAAGAAATTCATAAACACATCACCGTAGACAATGAGAACTTACATTTTAGAGGGTCCAAAACTATTAGCATAAAAATCAAACACTTATGAAGACATAATATGTGCTTATCCTATAGAAAAATATGTTATAATGACAATGAATTTAGAACATATATGGTTGGATCAATACATCACATATTACATTGGAAAATCTATAAATAGCAAAAAATGAAAAAAAACCATGCATCATTCGACATTTTATATACCATATTCACATAGATTCTTAAAACTATTGTAGAGAAAAAATGATGTTGTTTATACCCTACCATGGGAATGAAGAGACATTAAAAAAATAATTCAAAACGTGGGATGATGCATACCTCACGCTTAAGACACAAATAACTAGAGTTGAAATCATTTTTATTACATAGTCCATAGCAAAATGGGGTAATATTGACACTGCTATAGAAAATCTTGACTCTACCACACTATTTTCTAGTGACAATGAAAACTAAAAAACCTAGATCCACAACAACAATGATGTATATGACATAGGCTCTGATTTGCATTGCATAATAAATCATAAATTACTCAACAATAAACAATAGAAAATATTTTAGACAACCAACCAACCATTTTTAGTAAGCAAAGAAGAATACTTAAACTTGAGAAAATAAGTGAATAAAGACATTGTGATAAAAAACACTAGCATCAAACACCCCAATCTAATTGTTCTAAAAAATATGAGCTCGAATGGGAAAACCATTCACTAAAAAAATGATATATATCAAACTTTGTCACGAATCTACAAAAAACATCCTGAAAGTGGTCATTTGAAAATAAAAGGACTAATTATTGCATATACTAGAAAAGTAATATATGATGCAAATGTTCTAACTGCACATTCTATTTTCCAAATTCCATATACATCTACATAAATGATTCCATTGGATTAAAATAATTTGGATACCTTAAGAAAAACTATCAACAATTACATGCACTTCTTATTGATGAAATATCTTTGCTTGGAAGCCATATTCCTTACAACATAGATAAAAGGCTTCGATAAATCATTTATACACCTATAAAACCCTTTGTGAACACTGACATTATATATTTTGATGAATTTTAGAAGATAAAGCCTATTTGAGATAGGTGGGTTTTTAAACATCCATTATTGCATAGAGAAATAACACTATACACTTTTTGGTTTGACAATGTAAAGTGCTTTTAATTACAACAAGTTGTTCATCAAAGTGACATTCAATTTTTTTTCGATTCTAAACCACATTAGAACTTGTCAAGAGACTAGCTATAGATATCCTCCTTATGACCCATCATTTCCATACTTGTTTCACAAGAATGATGATGTTAAAATACATAATGCCAAAATGCTTGCCCTCCTCAGAGAAAAAACATATACATAGAACGTTATTGACAAAAAAATAAATTTAGCTAATGAAATCATTCCAAACAATAAAATAATTTACTTGACTAACACAATTATCTTTAAACAAAATGTATTGGTTGAATTGATTGGCATAAACTATGACATCCAAGACATATTAGTAAATGGTGCTGAATGCCATTATCAAACACTATACACTTGGATAATTAGACATAATCTAGATACAATTCAATGACATTAAAATTGGATAACTTCAACACAAAAAGTTGCAAAGATTGTACAATGCCCAGATTTTAGAAAACTAGACTCCAATAATAATAATTTAAAGAAAAAATTACATTAAGAAAAAAGAAAATACCATACATGAACCATTTATGATACAAATAACATGTGCATAAACAAGACATAGATCACATAGACTTACAATGGATGTACTGGTGCTTGATCCAAGTAGTGTCAAGTGGCATGACCTTATCTATACTGTACTTTCAAAATTTAAAAAAATTAAATCATTGTATCTTGTCAATAAGTTAGAACCTGATAACTTTGTCATATCTGATAAAATAAATATTGAGATGCAAAGACTACAAAGTGGCTTCCTCTTTCTGTAATTACCCCTAAAACATATAATAGTCTCACTATTTTGCCATTGAATACATAAAGTTTATAGTTACATATAGAAAGTATAACACATGACTATGAGTTTATGAATGAAAATATTATATCTTTCCAGGAAACAAGAACTATGCAAACTGAAAATATCTCTATTCTTACCCAAAACTTCTATTGTCACTCATCAATGAAACTATATGGAATAATGTCATATTTTAGAAAGAAATGTATACTTAAAAAGTAACAAGGCATTTTATACACCAAATATGGATACTATGAAACATTATATATCATATTTATACACAATGATGCAAGTAGTTAATATATACCTAGTCCCAAATGCTTTAATTATTAATATATTAGAATTTATAGAAAAAATAACATGTGCTTTACCACCTAATACCAAGCTCATATTTATTGGCAATTTAAATATTGGTATGCTTCAGCAAACAACATCCTGACCAAAAAAAAAATGGACACAATGTAAAGAAATCATTTCTCTTTAATATAAAATTTGCTAACAATACATGAACGTACTCTAATATATCACTTTTGGATAAATATGGAAATCGATAAAATTTAATCTAACATTTTTGATGCCTATTAGACAAACCCTCATGCAAGTTGCCTTCAACTCATTATATAAAACTATAATAAAAGTTACTTTGTACAGACATAAAGCTTTTTTTTGTGGATTATGCAATGACATTGATATAAAAGAAATGAACTTGGAAATTGTAATTTTTAAGTATCGATAATCAATAACTAATGCAAAAAGAAAAAAAGAAGAAAACTATCTACACCAAAAGGTATGTTACACCACTTATATTATGAATTCTTTTTTTGTCTTTCTTTTTCTATGCAATCAAAAGATGTTTATGGAGTGAAAAAATAATAGCAGGGAACTAGATATGGATCCAACTAAACATATTGACTAATAAATAGAATCAGCATAACAAAAGATGCAAAAATGGTAATACTTTATTTCTAGTCATCAAAATATATTATTTTTCCATGCTCTCAATTCTTCTCTCTCATTATTTGTTGCTTGCCAATGTATAATTAGAATATATGTATGGCATTATGACCATTTAGACATAAAACTAAACATGAAATGAGTTATTATTTTTCCATGCTCTCAATTCTTATTTCTCATTATTTTATACTTGATAATGTTATAAATAGAAGATATTCATGGCATTGTCACCATAAAAACATAAAACCAAATATGAAAACATAAAAAGTATAGAAGCCAATGAGGAGAAATAGACTTGTTATATTATGCTTTTTTTTTTGTCCTTTTTTCATTGCAATCAAAAGATGTTTATGCATTGTAAAAAAATGCTTACAAGAAAGTAGATATAGATCAGACAATTACATTAACCAAGAAACAAAAAAATCACAAAAGAAAGCACCAAAATGGTAGCCTTCGACTCATTATTAAAACTACAATAAAAGTTACTTTGTACAGACACAAACCTTTTTTTGTGGATTATGCAATGACATGAATATAAAACAAATGAACTTGAAAAATGCAATTTTTAAGTATCGATAATCAATAACTATCAAAAAGAAAAAAAGAAGAAGAAAACTGTCTACACCAAAAGGTATGTTATGCCACTTATATTATGAATTATTTTTTTGCCTTTCTTTTTCTATGCAATCAAAAGATGTTTTTGGAGTGAAAAAATAATAGCAGGGAACTAGATATGGATCCAACCAAACATATTGACTAATAAATAGAATTAGCACAACAAAAGATGCCAAAATGGTAATACTTTATTTCTAGTCATCAAAAGTTATTTTTTTTCCCATGCTCTCAATTCTTCTCTCTCGTTATTTGTTGATTGCCGATGTCATAAATAGAATATATTCATGGCATTGTGACCATCTAGACATAAAACTAAAAATGAAACAAATTATTTTTCCATGGTCTCAATTATTATCTATCATTATTTTATACTTACTAATGTCATAAATAGAAGATATTCATGGCATTGTCACCATACAAACATAAAACCAAATATGAAAACATAAAAAGTATAGAAGCCAATGAGAAGAAATAGACTTGTTCTGTTATGCTTTTTTTTTGTCTTTTTTTCCTTGCAATCAAAAGATGTTTATGCATTGCAAAAAAATGCTTACAAGAAAGTAGATATAGATCAGACAAGTACATTGACCAAGAAACAAAAAAATTGCAAAAGAAGCACCAAAATGGTAGCAATTTATTTCCAGTTATGAAAAGTTATTACTTTTTCATACTCACACTTATTCTTTCTTACATTTTTCTCACACTTATGGTACAAATAGTATGATTTCCATGTCAAATATTCTGAAGCTGAAGAATACATGGCAACTGTAACTACTCACACTCAAACATTGTACTTCTTGTTCTCCATGTTTTGAAATGTCATTTCCTTTGTCTTAACATGTACATATGTATGCACTATTTTACATAACATTGATATCTAACACTTTTTTTTCAGATTGTAATAAATGTTAACTAAAAACATCGACATCCTCACCAACAACAAATATTATCAACAACAAACACACCTATAATATTGTTCCAGAACATTGTCATGAACAAAACTAAAGGCACTCCCTTACTTCATCCAAGCCAATCCAAATTTAAAAATATTTTAAATGACAAGTATGAAAAATATCATCTAAAAAGCTTATCAAATATAAATGTTAAAGGCCAATACCTATTCCTAATTCATTTTTTTATTTATAGGAAAAAATAAATTCCAATTTTTTTTAGAATTTTGATACTTTCACAACATAACAAATTACAATTTTTTGTTTGTGGATAAAAAGTCTATTTAAAAAAAATCATGCATCACCTTTCCACACTTTATATAATAATTTAATTCACTTGATCATGGCTATCATGCCTTTCATGCCTTAAATATATGTTTATGCACATTGCACTAATTGTCAACAAATCAAATATGCTCATACTAAAATTCATTCCAGTGCATTATACAAACATAAAAGGGACAAATAGATTGAATTTTGAATAAGAAACCCCTCAATGAAAACCTAATGGAATTAAATAAAATCTTCTTCGATGAATATAATTAAGACATTTCATTTATTTCATTTTTGTTTTTGTGATTCCAACTGCATTTCCACTTCACACTTGTTACAAACGATGTCATCATATCTATTAGAAAGTACATTACTTTGCATACCCTGTACCCAAATCCTTTAAACTTTATTGTATCTAACACTTGTGCCTTTTTGGCATTCTTATGGTGAAGACAAGATATTGAAAAAAATATTTATTTTTTCATTTTTATAATTCTTTATTGATGTCACATTTATCCGAACAATTATAGCATGAACAAATAAAAAAGTTTATTGCTTAAATCAATTGTAATAATTGAATTATATTATAGTTAACTACTAAGCTTAGTTTTGTATGATTGTATTATATTTTGTTTTGCTTTTAGCTAACTTCCCATGCTAACAAAAAAATCGATGGCTTCATTGGTTTTTTTCATTTCTATAGGCAACTGACCACCTGAATATAAAAACCCTTCTACAATTAACATCATGAATTGTGATGCACATGATTAAGGACCATTCCTATTGCATTGAATCTTTAATACAATGGTCAGACCCTGTTAAACAATTCCTATTGCATTGAATCTTTAATACAATATTTTTGAGATAATTTTGAATAAAAAATCAAGGATAAATATGACCCAATTGCATGGATGTTAGATATTGGCTCTGTTTCTATTCAAGTTCATCTGGAGATAGAATTTGCGCAATAGTACAAGAACTCATCTCTCTACAAGTAAGTTTAAGTTATAAAATGTTTTAACTTGAAGACCATTCTGCACTTCAAAGATCGAAACATCCTTGTACAAAAAATACTTACATGTTAATTAAACAGTTTGGTTTTAGCCCAATATTCTCAAACAAAATGCATAGAACTATGTTTCTAAGTTTCTAAATTTCAATAGCATACCAATCCACGGTCTCTCTGCAAGAAATGGATAGTGTAATATCTATAAAATGAAAAAGAGATAAAGAATATGGATAGGAATAGTCTACCATAGTTCCACACCAATAATTTATTTTAATTTAATACAAGTTACCATGACATAATGGAATGAAATGGACTGAAAAAACGAAACTAGATTTTCCTTACAAACTGATAGCCATTTGAAACTTAAAAAATTAAAAGAGGGTAATAGAGATGCCTTGGTCAAATTCTACTGAGAAAATAAGATTTTATCAACATGTGATCAATCCAATGACCTTTAATCAACATGAGATCAATCCAATGATCAAACACTTAATTCAAGTTAAACCTTTATTCTTGCTTCTAAAATTTAAGGATGAGATAATTGTGATGTTGTTTTGTCCTAGTGGATCAATAAACCAAAAAGCACAGTAAAATAATAAAAATTTATATCCATCATATTATTTTCAACTCACCATACTGTTAAGAATGTTTATGCATTCCATTGTAATTAGAATGCACATGTTGCACACCATTTTGTGCAAATCATAATGGCCGGTCTCCTTGAATAAATATCAATTGTTACAAGACCATAAATTAGATGCCTCTATTTACTGACACTACCATTCCAATAAAATAATATTTTTTAAATTTAAAACCCAACGCTAGATACAAAAAACAATACCAAGATTGGAAAACACATAAGAGATTTATCAATATTCCTTTATAGTCATGGATACAACATAGAGGTTTTTAATTAATAAAATACAGAACCAAAAAAATCAAATTCCCTTGTTAATATATATTCTTTAACCCCATATTATTTTAATTTATACAACTTCTATGTTTACGACTTCTATATTTGTCCATTGTCAAATAATTTTCTAGCTTCATACGAATCACTGCCAATGTACAGAAATTAAAAAACTAAAATATGAACAAAAGAAAAATTACAAATTTATAAAAATTTAAATCACTCAAATGTGTAGATGAGATCTACTCAATCCCAGACCAAATAGAATCTGGTACTATACTCTTTTGTTAAAAACCTTTCCTGCTCTTCAGCGCAAGATTAATAAATTTTGATTTTAAATTTTGAATCTAAAGTAATACAGAGGGTCATCATTTCTTAAACTTTTATCTTGGTTTTAAACACAGAAAAACAAGATTTAATTCAAACAAAATTTAAGTCTAAGTGAAATTAAAATTTGATGGTGTTGACGGTAGTGTTTCACTAGAAGAAGAAGATTCTTTGATCGGTCTCACCCCAAATCCGTTCACTACAATTTCATATCTAGCCCTCATTCTTAGAATCAGTATGAAATATCATTATCTATAAATGTCAAAATTTAAAAATCACAAACATAAACATCTGAATAAAAGAAATTACGTCACACATTTTTCATAACAGAGAAAGCACACACATTAGAACCTCCTTATGCCTGAATTTGAATATTCATCACACAAATCAACTTTCTGCACTCCGTAGCACTACTAAGTAAATCTATTCCAACAGAGAGTAGTTAAAATCTTGATAACTTGAGCCCAAGATCCTACCACTTGGAACGATCTCGGGTGGTCGATGCCCTTAGGCCAACACAAAAAAATCCAAAGTCCTGAGTATATGAGGTTATGCCATACAACACGATCTCGATAGTTGGGTTGCTTAGGGATTTTGATCCTCTACATTGGCCCAAGGACTCTGACCACTTGAGATTTGCCACGTGGCATGATCCTGGGTCTCGAGACCTCTAGATTTTGATGTTCCTATGATAGGCCCTCAGACCTCCAGTTTTCTGAGATGCTTATATGTGGCAACATGTCAACAATCCAAAGGCCATAGAGCAAACCCAGTACAACTAAAATCTCAAAGGCTTGAGTCCTTGGATCGTGCCACATGGGACAATTTAGGATGCTTGAAGGAATGAGAGGATAACATCGAAGGAAGAAATACCTAATCACTCAAGCCCCCGATAATGTGCCATGTGGTATGATCTCACCACTCAAATTACTCGAGGATTTGATTGCTATACCTTGGAATCTCAATCCTCTGACCCCTTGAGATGCCTATCTATGAATAGAAACTTACAACCCCAGTGAATGTTGATATCAAAACCGATGATTTATTCTTCTTAAACAACTGCAGGTTCCATATCAAATTAAGGGCATCAACTATTATATTAAGTTTTTACTATTTAAAAACACAACAAATCAAAACCAAAAAAAGGGTTGCAGCGACAGTTCCATGAAGTTTTATGTATAACAATGAAAAAATCTGGAAATATAATTTATATTTCCAAAGCACTATCTATCCCTTGATAATTTTCAAAATTCAACATTAATATTTATGGTAAAAGTGCATAAGAAACATAACCATAGAAATACATGAAACCCGTTTTGTAAATTGCATTTGTTTGAATGTCTTTAGTTCTTTTTTAGTAGTTCTTGCATACCTTACAACCTTATCAATCTAATCAATCGCATATGCTCAACATATTTTATTAAGAAATTATTAAAACATCATCAACCAAATGATTTTGTGCATATCGTGGGCACAACATTCCATCAAAATAGTTTTGTTTTAGTGACTTTGTTGAACACTTTATGACCTTCGTATATGCTTTAAGAATTTTCCTTACAAGGAAAATAAATTTGTGCATCTATTAAAAAAAATTGTTGATCTACTAGGAACACGGTTCTTCATTTTGTGATGTCTATTATAAGTCCTTGATTATAACCCAAAATAATCTCATCATAAAGCATTAAATAATTAACATAATCTTATTTAATAGATAAAATAAAGTTAAAATATTTAATATATATATAATAACACTACATTTATACATAATACAATTTATGATATTATTATACTTCATATTATTCATCTAATTTAATATATAGAATAAAATTAAAATTAACATGAATAATAATATGAGTAATACCATAAAGTATTACCACATGTCCATTGAAGATATCAAAATTTTATTCCTTAATACTTTATGTTCAAAATCTAAAATGATTTGACTATCCATTGATTTCACAATAATTTTCATAGCAATTTACATCATTTCACGTACAAAATCTCTTTTTTATACATTAACAAGTCACACCCCTCACAACAATCATTGCATATTGGAATCTCTCATTAGTTTCATGTTTTTTATAAGCTTAAATTTTTACATTGTATCATCATTGTTCAAGCCTATTATGAAATTATGTCACATCTCATCCCCATAAATCTTAATGCCATGCAATATTAATTAACACACCACCTTATTTTTCACCATCATACCTTAAGTAACATGTGACATGTATTGAGAAAGCATGAACCTATTAACAATTCATATATCAATTGATAGGCATCACATTTAATTATGTATACAGGTTATCACTTTGTACATTATTAGATACATGACATGTTTATGGCTTCCCTAGGTTCTATAGTATACTTCCTGTAGTCTGAGTCCCTATATTGTCAACACATGTGAGCATATTTGTACTATACGCCATCAAACTTTAACACCCAAAAATAACAATCAAACCTTATTCTCCTAGTTACTAGAAGGTACTAAATCCATACCATGACTCTTATTTATTTTAGATCATCCCATTAATAATATGTAATTTATATGCTTGGATATTATGTGTACATTTAACATATTTGTTTATTCACATAACATATACGAATGGTCTAATTACAACATTAATCATAGATATTTTATGTAAATCATAGATATTTTGAGTACATATAAGATATTTTCGTGATGAAAAAAGGGTTTTATCAGGAGTAGTGTTAACACTTGTTCTTGCTTTTATGTTAGTGAAATCTCCTTGTTTTATAGATTGCATGCAATATGGAATGCACTTGATAATTTCAATTAGAAGGTGAAGGGTATTAAGAAACATAATACATGCATTATAATAGAGTATCACCAACTAAAAAACAAACAATTTGTATACATATATTTGTGTATAAATTTTAAATTATTTGAAAGATTTATTTAATGATTAACATATATTTTAAAATAATATTGTAAATGTGACATATATAATCATATATAAAAGGCTTCAATATATAATCCTAAATTGATTGATTATTTATGATTTTATATATATATATATATACACACACTAAAATATCATGTCATAGTACTTACAACCTTAGTAAAAATATATACACTTACATTTAATTCCATCTAATCATATCCAAAAAAATATTTATATATAAAAACTAAAATATCATGTCATAATACTTACAACCTTAGTAAAAACATATACACTTACATTTAATTCCATCTAATCATATCCAAACAAATCCTTTAATGCTAGTAGATTTGAATGCATGGATTTCTCTTTTTGATCTTAATAGTCTAAAATAAAATTTATTTATTTTTTAAATTAAAAGGTGTTAAATTGGATGAGCTAGCTTAATCATACCACTTTCAATACATTTGTAATAAGGATGCATGTAAATATATTTTTATTTAGAAATATGATATTGGTGTTGTGATTGGTGTTTATGAAATTGAAAAGAGAGCCATTGTGTCCCCTTTTATCTTGACTGGACATGGTTTTAAACTGTTCTACTTTTTTTTAAAGATATGTATATTTACACTATACATATTATTTTTGATCATTAATATAGGATTTCCATTTGTGATTTACAATCTTTGACTTAGGTTCCATACCCCTTGTTTCTAAGGAAATCAATTAACTTTACATTTGTACAGTTATTTGGGTCATTATAGGGAGATCACACTCTACAAATTAAAGCTGAATAATCTCCATATTATCATGTTAAACCTCAATTTACCAATTATCAATTTTTTTTATTAACATCTTATTTCTAATGTCACTATAATTTTACCATCCATTATCATTGGAGTGTGATACAATGTATCTTGTTTCATGTTGTATTTTATACACAATTAAATATATTATCATTAAAATGTGATATATTTTATATTATTTCATGTTCATTTCATAAACTTAAATTTATTTTTATTAAATAATTTTAATTTATTATTCATGTTTCAATCTTGTATTTAAAAAAAAAAAACATGAAATGATATAATTTTTATTATTTCATGTTTCATTTCATAAACATAATTGATTTTTTATATAAATAATGTTAATTTATTTTCACATTTTAATTTTTTTTTTTAAAATTGTAAAATGGAAAATTAAATGTGTTTTCTTGAATGCCCTGAAGTCGATCAATTAAAAATAGTTTTTTTAATGTTTTTATCAAATCAATTAAATTAAAAAATATTTTGAATATTTATATTTATATAGTCATTTGATTCTATGTCTATAATTATTTATGTATATTATTAAATGATTAACAAAGAAATATTATTGTGGAGATTAAAAATGTATCTGTGGAGATTTCAGAGGGTTTGATTTCTCAAGTTAATGGTTTGAATATTGAATAGATTAAGCATACCAAATCTAAAAAGGATTATAAGGTAGAGAAGGAGAAATTTTGATGGATAGTGAGGAATTGACTGGTTATCAAGGGAGATATTTTAGGGAGGCTTTTCCAAAACCGTATGTTGAAATAAGAAGGGGAAACGTTTGGTTATAAAGAAAGACTGATACTTATATTCTTCAAAATATGGATATGACTATTAAAAAAATGATAGATAAATGGGTTTAAGTGTTCAATGCGTGGAAGTGTCTTGGGTGCTAAGGCACTCTTTCTGTTTTTTTCTGTGTTTTTGTGTTGTTATGTTAGTTTTGTAGTGTTTTATGTTCATTTTAGTAGGAAATATTGTTATATATACTTTTATGATCATGTATGTATGATTTTCATAAAAGGTAAGGGGCTTTTTTTTAGAACTTATATTTACCAATAATTAAAAACCTAGAACTATTAAGGGGTTTTAATATATGGCTATGATATATTAAAGAATTTTCAATTTTTTAAGTTATAATGTTTCTAATCAATTTTTAGGTGTTTTCAAAGAAATACAATAAATTTATATATGAAATAATTAAAAAAAAAAAAAAAAAACCACAATATATATTCAAAGATATATTGTTCGAAGTTAAAAATTTAAATTTGGTAAAAATGTTATTTTTTTACTCTTTTTTATTTTTTTTCTAATTGTTAAAATTGTTTAGATATTTTATGTTTTATATTTTCAAAATAATTTGGTTTCAAAAAATTTATAATTAGTTATATTAATATTTTTTTTACAAATGGTGTGGTAGGTAGTATGTTTGGTATGTAATTGAATGTTTGCCAATTTAAAGTCAATGGTTTAAAACCTTCGTTTCCGAGGATCTCACTCATTATGATTAAATTTTACTGACATGATGATAAGTTAAATTAGATAGGAACTTGAATGATAAACCTAAATGTAGTGAAAGTGTAATAAAACAAAACATGAAAATAACTACTTATTTATCAAAATAAAAATCTAAATCTAAGTGAAAATAATAATAGATCATAATATATGTTTTATTGATTACAATCCTGAACAATTATTATCTTATTACACTAATATATTTTTGATTTATTTATTATTTATATGTATATTTTTGTGTTTTTGATTTATTTATTATTTATATGTATATTTTTGTGTTTTTGTGTGTAAATTATGAGTTTCACTTTTCATATAATGTCCAATTTTTTTAATATAAAGCATCTTTTAGTTGTTATATTTTATATTTATGATTGATTACTTTTTAGTCACAAGTATTTGGTCAATGGGTACAATTATGATATATGTTATTTTTATATCAATAAAAGAAGGTTGTGATGCCTCCAACATTTTTATTAATAAAAATGAGTTGTTAATAAAATAATTTCAAATAAAAAAAATAATCTCTAAGGTTACCACAAAGGAATCACCTTACCAAGACCAAAGTTTAAATAGATTTTACAAAACAATAAAATCCATATTACTATAACGATCTCTTTTAAAATAAAAATAACTAAGAATTTCTAGATAATAATAACTAAAACAATATCCATCATGAAAATGTACTTTTGTAGACAATATTATACCACCTCAATAGAAATTGAATCATAAATGTTTCACAATATTTTTCTTTTCTAAAATAAACAGTTAAGACTAAAAATATTTTTTATTTTATTTTTATAGAAAATTTGATTATGTATAAATATAACAAATCATTCTCCCAATTAAAATATTATATCATCTTTAACATAGACCAGAAAATCCTTAAAATCAATTATAAAAGGAAATCCATCACAAAAAACTGGTACATTAAATTCTCAAAAACAATTATGAAAGGAAATCCATCACAAAAAATTGGTAAATTAAATTAAAGTAGCAAAGAGAATAAGGTCTAAAAAATTACCTAAAAGTAGTTAATATTTATATAGTAATGAAAATAAATCCAAAAAAAATGAAACATTAAATCAAGATAACTAAAAATAAATAAAATATAAAAAAAAGTCTAAAAGTAAATAATATTTATGTAATTAAAAAAATACTACATAAAATTAAAATAGCAAAAAAAATAGAATCTTAAAAATTACCTAAAAATAAACAATACATATATAATAAAATAAATAATATTTTATAATATAAATATATATTAAATAATTTTTTTTAAAAATATCAATATTTTTTAAAACAACCAATTATTCCATAAGTTTCTTCTTGCGTCATATTCCCAAAGTTTCCTTCATTACACGTTTGCCTCAAATTACAAAATTGGTGGAAAATCTACCATAAGAATAAATATTTTGCACCGAGTCCAAATAATTCCTATTTATTCCAACATTTACATACAAGTCAACTATTTAATTAGTCTCCAAAAAATCCAATGCTTAAAAATGAGTGAAGAGAATTACCTTGCTCACCCCATAGAACCATATAAAATATTACTAAACTTAAAATTAGGTGTGACGTATTTAATAATAACCATCGAATCTTCTTAAACATATTTACCCCTTTCAATAACGAGATAGCCTTGATTCAGTTTTATAGTTTTGGGATTGAAAAATACCCCGTAATATAACGTATTGGAGGACAACGAAGCAAAAAATATAGATCAAGCCAGTCTAGTCTTTTCCCGATATACACCATTAAAATTAATAGTGACAAATCCATGTTTTGGTTGAACACACCTAGAACCCGATGCATCTTATATATTTTATCAAGATGGTATGTTTTGGACAAAAAAATGTTAGATCAATTATCTAATATTTTCAATTATAAATTTCTAATTCTGTTTTTGTTTAGAATCTCTCTCATTTTGGTTTTAAAATATTATATGGTTCCATTTCTTTTAATTATATTACATAAAAAATTAAAATTATGTGATTTCATTCTTTTTAATTATGTTAGATTAATTTTTTTAAAGTAATGAATTAAAAAATATATAAAAATTACATAATTGTGTGTTGTTATATTTTCTATATCATGTAATAGTATATTATTAGTTTTATTACTAATATTATATATATTATTTAATGTGGTATACTGTAATTTTTGTTTATAATTTAATTTAATTTATTTATTTATTTATAATTTTTTAATACAATTTTTCTTTTTTAATTTTTTTATTATTTATTATAATTTTTCTGATTTTCTTTAAATTTATTTTAATGTGTCCTACAAATTTCTTAATTTTTATAAATTTCAATTCCTTTTTATTTATTTTGAGTTTTCTTCTTTAAATTTTCTATAATTTTCCATGTTTTACCAAAAAAATAAAAATAAAATCTTATATATATATATATATATATCCTAAATTTTTAGAATTTTTAGAATTTATATTGTTTAAGTGTCCTTAATTTTTCAAATTTAACCTAAATTGTCCTACTTTTAAGATTTTTTTAATTTTTAACAAATTAAATAAAATGACGGGAGTGGAGTGCAACGTTGGCGAAACGACGGCGTTACAAAGTGGCAATGACATGTGACTGGAGGAGAAAAACTGATGAACGACCTTGACTAAGATATGTTTTCCAAGTCTGTCAACGTACTTGAATAAGACATGTTGAATCGGGAGGCACTAGAAAGTTTCGGAGATCAAGCCACGAACGACATTTTCTCTGATATTCTTTCCACACAACTTCCAGACTTTTGCGAGAACTAACAGTGTTTTTCTATATACCATGATGGACAAGGGCAATCGAGATGACACAGTTGAGAATGGAGAAGGTGGATTTAATTTGTGAGGAGCAGCAAATGCAGGAAACCATGCCGGGGTTTCGTTTTCACCCCACCGAGGAGGAATTGGTGGGCTTTTATCTTCGTCAAAAAATTGGGAAGAAACCATTCAAATTCAATCTTATAAAAGACATCGATCTTTACGCTTTTGAACCATGGGATCTTCCAGGTAAGTTTGTTTATGAGGATTACCGAACAAAACAGTAATTGCTCTTCATTGTGTGCTAGTTTTCTTATAATGGCAGGCATATTTGTGCAGGATTATCAGTCAATGAAGGAGAAAGGGAATGGTTCTTTTTCGTAAAACCTCGTAGCCACACTCACGGAAGACCCAACAGAATTACAGCGGGAGGTTTCTGGAAGTCTACTGGAAAAGACAGGCCTGTTTATAGTCACTCTACTTCAGCACTCATTGGTATGAGGAAGACACTGGTTTTCTACAAAGGAAGGGCCCTCAAAGGCCACAAGACCGATTGGATAATGAATGAATACAGACTTCATTTAGTAAGTATCCTATTTTTGCTCATTTCTTTCTTCGAGGCTAATTCTTGATGGCTTTCTAATGTGGTAATATTTGCAGGGTGGAAGTGAGAATGGAGGAGGCTTAGACTGTGTAGGGTGTATAGAAAGGCAACTTCCATGAGGTCATTGGACCTTAGGCACACAATCCAAGTAGAGAAGGGAGTTAATAATGAAGTAGCAATGTCGAGTTCCTCTCTGGTACCAAAACAAATCTCCCAGGGTAATTCAGCTCACTCATATGCAGACTGTAGAAAATTGAGCATGGAAGTGAAAATTGAGGACTTAACGCATGTGAGCTCACTTGAGAGGTGGTGATGTTGGGATGGGGGGTCGTCTAATGCTTTAGCCTTTCTGTGGGATTGACCTATCTCTTAGAAATGTAAATGTTACCAACTGGCTTGGACTCTGAAAATATTTCAGTGCAATTGTTTTCAATTTGTGAATGCATTTTTGCCATGGTACCGTAACAACTCTTCCTTTAATCCAGTGCGTACTTCGCTGTAGTATTCAACCCAAATAACTACATATATTTAACCCTGATTACAAAATACCACTTTTATCTTCACAAATAAGACGAATACTCTTTTCTGCTTGAAGCCTTTTTCAAAACCTGCCTCGGAGTTGAGTTTAATAGTCGTAACACACAATGCAATGATAAATTCGTATTATTTTGCTCTAATATTTTGTATGTTAATTACTGGTTATTATTTTTATTTTTTGGAAAAAAAAAAAAACAATCAATTTTATATATATATATATATATATTATATAGATGTCAATAAAAATATTTCATTAATTTGTTTATATGTTTATGTTTAGTCATATATAGATGAAGAAATTTATTTTATATTAGGCTATTTTGAATGTTTTTATTATTTATTTATTTAATTTTATATAAATAAATATTATATTGAAGGTTTGTATTTGATTGATTAGGCTATTTTTTATTTTAATATTTAATTCTAAAAAAGTTAAATGTATAATTATGCTTGTGATTTTTAAGTAAAAAAATTGTAATTTAACATTATTTTATATGATGTAAAATTTTCAATTAAAGGTTTGGATATTTGTAATTTTTTTCTTTTAATAATAGAACTATAACTATTGTGTTTAATGGGAATAGACAAACACAAATGTTTAGAATAATATAATATATAAAATAAATATTGAATAGAAAATAAAACTATGAGTTAACAACAAAATGAGCTATATATATTCATATTATTAATATAATAATATGAATTTGAAAAGAAATGAAAAAAAAGCAAGCTTCATGAGCTTTGAATGAGCTCTAATAATTAAGCATAATAAAAAAACAATAATGTTTTAATACTCTTTTTATTCTAGTGAAAATTGTTAGTTCATAATTTGGACTGTTTTCTATTGTGCATGCCAAAATTATTCGATTCTACATATAATTTGAATGATACATATGTTTATCTTCGGTAATTATATAGGTTGTTAAACACTTACTATAGCTTGTGGGTTTATATATGTGGATTGGTGAACGTAATTTCTTTGGTTGGCATCAAAGCATTTATAAGTGATCAGAGTATGAATCTTATTATTGATTAGAGCACCAAAAAAATATTGAATGACATTTTGGCTATGAATATGGACACCTAGATGGAATTTCAATAGTAATTGGTAATGATTAAATAAATTTATAGGAGGGTGCACAAATATTTTAAATGAAAGAGAGTTAGTTTTAAGGTTTAGGAATATAGAGAGGGATGAAATAGAATATTGAGAGCGATGAAAATATTATAAAAGTTATTAGAAAATTGAAATATATAGTTTTGAGAATAAAGATTTTTAGTATTACAAAGAAGAGAAAGAAGGGAGAAAGATGATATGGATCATATTATGTATTATTAGAATGTAGAGAAAATATGTCTATTTTAGAAATAATAAAATTTTGGAAGAGATGAAATAATTTAAGAGTTTTGATGTTTTTATAATCCATAAGAATGAACAAATGAATTGTATGTATAATTTTAATCAATGCGTTTTGATCACTATCCATAATTCATCATCAGGAAATGTTCATGAAATAATCTTTTCTAGAATGAATGTTTTTTAATATTAAAATGACAAAAAAAAAATTCATTAACAATAAATACCTTGAATGTATATGGTGCAATTGAACATATTTAGCATGATGTATAAATTTATCACATTAAACACTGATATAAAATTGAAGAGAATAATGAAGAAGATGTAATGTAAATGTGTCATTAAGAAGAAGAGGAGAAAGAGATTTAAATATATCTCCAAGACTATATAAGTATACAAATCATGACATTCATAAATTTAAATTTATAAATGATAACGATTTTAAAATGCAACGTAATTATATATTTCCCTCATAAAGTATGGAAATGAATATGAAGACATGAAATAAGTGAAAGAAAAGCTATTATTTAAAGGACCATTGTAAGCATAAGAGAATTACCTTGTTAACTCCATGGAACCATATAAAATACTAACAAACATAAAATTAGGTGTAACAAATTTTATCATAGCATTAAATAACCATAGAATCCTCCTTTTATAGGATGTTCTTAAGAAAACCGCTTAGCCATCATTCCCCCTTTCAATAATGAAACAGCCTCAGCTTCATTTTTAGGTAGTTTTGGCGATTAAAAAAAATGTCCCATAATAAATTTTATTGGAGGATAAATAATAAAAAATATAGATTTAGCCACTCCAATATTTTTTGAAGATGTATTATCCAAATTAAGATTGACAAATCCATGTTGTGGTAGAAATTACCTATATCCTGACATATCTTAATTACTTTATCAACATTAATATGTTGTGGAAAATAAAATATTATGTCAATTCTCTAGGCCATAATAAAATCTTATTATTATTAGTTTGAAAATAAACATTTTCATAAATTTCTAGTTCAATATTTGTCTAGCATTTTTGCCATTTAATTTTTTTGAAGTTAAAAAATTATGGGTTTTATTCCTTTTAATTATACTAAAATTAATTTTTTTACAAGTGAACTTTAAAAAAACAAAAAGTTACATAATTTATATTATTAATTTTGTGATTGATATTATGTATATTATTTAATTTGGTATATTATAAATTTTGCCTACAATTACATCATCTCTTTCAAAAAAATTATTAAGAAATACATTCTCTTTCAAAAGAATTATTAAGAAATACATTTATAGTTATGTGTTTCATTTTTACATCTATTCACCCTAGGGGATTATTATTACAGTGGGGAAAATTATTAAACATCTAGATAATAATCTCAGGCATATGATTTTGTTATAGACATGATATTTATGTGTCTATGGATCTTCCATTGCTTACAAATAGATGCATATTATCTTTCATATAATTATTTACATAGAACTCATCATGTTGAGTAAGTTATCACTATATTTTGTCCATATTGGGGTATATAATTTATCCATCTTAAAAAATTACTATCAAGGCACACCACTTTCCCTTTCATCATGATATTACATCATCACATCAGCCACATATTTTTATTGAGCTTTACAATATAAAATCTTTCTAAATTTACATACAAGTGTTAAAAATGTATTTTTAATGATTATAATAGACAAGATTAATTTTCAAAATTACACATGGTGTATTCAATCATTTTATTTTGAGATGAGTGAATTATGGGACCATTCATCAGCTCAAAAGTGGTCATATATGAAGATAATTATATCAAGAAAGAGTAATTAGATATAGAGAGTCATCATAAGATCACTAAAGATCTATGAATCTAGATCTCTTTATAAGGAATATATATTTTTTATTTTGTTATTAAATATTATATTTCAATTTTAGTTATTGTAGTCTAATCAATAAAATTACAAAAGTGGCAGCATAGTTTGTATACCATTAAGTGTATTTATTATTATGCTATTTTCAAAAGTTGTATTTATTTTATTGTATTAAACTCACATCGATTTATCAAGACATGCATATTCTTACATGTTTTCATTTAGCTTTTAAGTACACTTGATTGTTTGACCTTGGAGTGTAAGTGAACTAGTTCTAAGAATTAAAGGTCTTCAACCTTTTATCTATATCAAAAATACTCATGCAGAGACTTATATTTTAAACTTTCATGTGCATTCATCCTTTTCTACAAATAAATAAAAGTGCGACATTATTTAAACTCCTGATTTTAGTAGAAGTGTTTTCACTGTCTTTTCTATGTTCTCATGAACTTAGATTATTTATTCGTGTTTATATATTTTTAGAAACTCTCCCTTAACATTAAACCTTGCAAATTCTTATGTCTTTTTAATTTCTTCATAAACACTTTATAATTGTCAGTTTTCTACATCTAGATTAATGAAATCATCTTTATTGTAAATTTATATTTGTTTCTAGGTACTGTATTGTTAGGAATCTATTTAGAATTTGCCAATTTAGGTTTGATCATAATTAATAGTATCCAATTATGAAGACCTATAGTTTTAGGGTCTTTTGCACCGTTTTTTGTTTTCTTGTGCATAGATTATTGGTTATAACTCTTTTTCATGGTTGACTTATTTGTAAATATGATTACATTTGAATTCAAAGTAATTTTTATAAACATGTATCATAATTGATTTCATAAGGTTTAGTTATGAGGTATGTCAATCAATCTTCTGCATGTGTTAAGTACCCTACACTTTGAGACCATTCTACCCTCATAATCTATTGAAGTTTCCTGTCTATAAACATTTACCAAAATAAGGTTCCATTATGGAGCATATAATTGAGTTTGATTGTCTATAAAGAAGTGATGTCCTTTATCTCAATTGGGTTCAGAAATAAAAATTACTTAAAATACATTAAGTAAATATTTTGAATATGTAAGATATGTAATTACAAGCATCAAAATAGTCTGGACCACTAACTTTCTACATTTTTTACATTTTTATTATATTTTATTGAATTTAAACTATATAAAAAAATAAGTCATTTAAAATAATGTTCACAAAATTTTCATGAAATAAAAGTAAAATACAAAACCTTTACTATTTTTGAAACATTTTAGAGTTTTTTAAGACCCTCTAGTATAATGCTTGAATGACAAAACACCTTGAATAAGACAATATATACATAAATTATATATTTAATAACATATTAGGTATGTAACATAATAAATAATATTCTTTCATATAACAAGACACCACTATAAAATAACTCATCAAACTGTATGATTAAAAAAAACCATAATAATAGTGGCTAAAGAAATACTAAAGAAGAGTGGTATTATTACAATTATATTTGCCCCACCTTTGGCTTTTTTAAAATGGATATCCCAGATTGGCATCATTTGATTTCCAACTGAGTTTAAAAGAAGGAAAGAATGTTCCTTGGTTGTTAATAATTAGAAAATTAAAATGTTCTAAGATTTTAATTTTTATTCCATAGTGTTATTTGATTAAAAAAATTATTAATAAAATTCCATTAAATATTTTATCTCCTTGGTGCCACTGTTGATGCTTTGATGTCTTATCTTCCCATGCCATGCTCTTAGCCAGGGGATAAGGACTCTCTTCTTCATAATGTTGGCACTTATCAAGTGCATAGTAACCTTGAGGATGGCCCTATGATTTGTTGGGTTTATGCAAAGTGTATCAATGCTTCAAACCCATTTCATGTTTGTAGGGACTTATATGAATTCTGGATCCCCTCTAGTTTCTCTTATAAGGTCCCTTCTTTAGTTGATGTTTTTAAGTTGTCTTTGCTTCACCCCCTTATTTTGTTCAGTGATGTGGCCATTTAGTTATCCGAGGTTGTTCCCAATCTTTTTCTTCTGGAGTCTTCTATCCAAGTGATGGATGCTGAGATTGGTTGCAAATCACTTCTTAGAAAGTGCATGGGAAGGTTCCTTTCTATTTTTTCCCTTTCTTCTTGGGCTTTTGAGGTCTGAAAATTCATTTTTACACCTTGTTTATTTCTAAGTTTTTATTTGTCAAATTTTAGAACTCTTCTGATAGGGATTTTGTTGTTAATTTTAGATCTTGGATTTTTAGGAACTTCAGATTCTATTGGTCATGTGGTCTCCTTGCCTTGACCTAGATAAGTCTTTAGTTTTACAAACTTCACTATGGATTCAACTATATAACATTTTCTCAATTTTTTGAAAAGAGAAATTCAGTAAGATGTTGGTGGATCATGTTGGATCATTTTTGAGAATCGATGCATCTTCCTAAAATCTCAAATTTGTAAGAACATGTGCTATTGTCGACCTTTTTAAACCTCACTTCCATTAAGTGAACCTGCTCTCCTCGTGTAGGTTGTGGACTCAATTCCTCTACTATAAGGGTATCCCCTTCCATTATTTCCATTATTATCTTCCTGGTCACTAGATCGCTAGGTGTCCTTCTAGATTAAAATGTCCCTTTGTTCCTTAGTGCTTTCAATTTTGGTAGAAGAAAGCTCAACCTCCCAAGCAAGAATTATTTCAGTGCAATCACAACAAATTATTTCTTCCTCATTTTTCTTGGAAGATTCTTAGTGAGGCATGTTCGAAGGAGGTGCCTTTACCCTGCCCGCAACCATCTCTTTTGTAGATGTCTTCTTCCTCCCTTGCTAGACTTCTTCCCTCTATAGTTGGAGAAAAACATTTTGAAAAGGCTTGATTATATTTTAGATGTGGAATGATCAAGTATTGATGCATTGAATCCATCTTTCCACCCACCCCTTTCCCATCTATTTGAACCTCACACTAAGCCCTTTGTCCATTCTTCCCTTTCCTAAATGGCTCCCTCCTTGTTCTGATCTCCCTCATGGTATCTCCCCCCTCTTGCTAATGTCCCTCTACATAACATGTTGGGAAAATCAAATCACATGTAGGATCCACTGCTAAGAAGCAAGGTAGATGTTCAGAAGCTGAAACACTGAGGTCATAGGTAGAAGAAATGGTGAGATAGGGATCTCAGTGAAAAAAGATGGATCTTCTATCAAGGTGTGGGAGAAGATTGGCCCTCACCTACGGCTGAGGGTTACATCACCTAAAATTGGTATTCTTTCAGTTGGTTTTCACTATTTCTATGACTTTACGATCTTATTCTCATCAGTTATGCTAAATTTGAATAGCATGATTTGGTCTTATTTCTTACTTTTTGTTTCTAATTGGCAGTGATTTGGCACCCTAGTGTCTTACATTGTTTATCCTTATTACTGTAATGTTCTTCTAGTGGTAAGATTTTTGTCATCTTTGGAATGTTTTATTCTTTGTCTTTTTCACTTCTTCACTTTATCGGGTACTAGACCCCCTCTTATATCCTACTACCAATTCACAACTCTAACTAAAAATGTATACCCTATCAAATAAAAAATAAATAGTTTTCTTAGTACTAATAGTAAAAATGAGTGTTTAGCCATCTCCTCTCTGACACTAACTGCCCCCTTTTTACATAGTAAAAGTCTTTCAAAAATAAATAAATAAATGACTCAAACCTGAGGTGTATGTTTTTTTGGTATTCTTCTATTTTATAATATTCTAAGTATACATTCTTGTATTTATTTATGAAATATTGTACCTTGAAAATAGGGAAGTTGTATTTTCTAAGAAAATAAGGGAAGCCCTTGTGATAATAAATACATGGGTTACTTTATAGTTCCGTTACTCCTTATGTGGCTTGTTTTGTGAACACACAAATAATTTATTTTTCCATAGATTCGTATCCTCTCAAGCCTACGTAATATAACTAAATAATTTTTATTTGCAACTCTTATTTATGAAAGGAGTAGGAAGGCGTGAAAGCTTGCGGGAAAGGTTTATATAATTTTGTAGTTAAAGAAGTGATACAAATTTGTAGTTAATAAGGCCATTATATTTAGCCTTTCTCATGTAGTATATATTTAGGTAATATTACTATATTTTTATGACCTTAGGATAATCAATAAGAAGACGTCATAAATGATATTAAAAGTATATTTAAAAAGAATAATTTTTGAATATATGTGTGTAGGTTTATATATTTAAGAAAAAAAAAAAAGTTAATTTTTATATAAGTTAATAAATTTTATTTTGTGTTAGTATTATTTATCTATTGTTATGTCTATGTTTTATTATACGTATAACATTAAAATATGGTTGATAGAAATTATACTTTAATAAATATAAGACTTTACAATCTAATTTATTTGTATTTTGTATGTCAAATTAATTATAGATAAAACTTTCAATTTTTTTATAAGTATTTTATTTTGATTGGAGTAAAAATCGGACTTGGGAGATAACAAAGGGCCAAGTCCCTAGAAATCAAAAACCAAGAAAACAAGGTATGGATGAAACATAGCCCAAGAACAAGAACACAACAAAAAACAAGTAGATGAACAATATTAGACCAAACAAAAGTTATGACAAAGAGACCAATAAGACTAAGAGAACCTCCTAATAGCACAACAACACCAACAACAACAAAGAATGGAAAACCGTTGTAAACAAGTAGAAGATGCTTATTTCCCCATCATAGTAGAGGCCCAACCATCGAAGTGAATACTCAGATGAGGATTGAGAGAGTGTGCCTTCCCCTACTAGAAAGGAGGGCGTGAAAGGTCCATTGTGTGTTATCACCGATGAAGCTAAGGGCATCTAATTGCAATCTTTTTTCCCTAGACTTTCTGCCTCTTTTACATTTCTTACCATAGTTCAATTTAGAGAGAAAACAACTTCGAGGGACAATGATGAAAATATCTCTTGAGCAAAGATGGTCACCTTAATCCTCCTAAAGGGAGGCATCACTAACTTCAAGACCATCTTTCAGGAAAAAGCCTTCAAATTACACAAAAAACATACTCATAATAGTCAATATTGTTAGGAACAACATATTCTAAAAATATGTCAAAATAACATAATACAATTACAGAGATAATTAAATAAATAAATCCTCAATATACATGAGACAAAATATACGATTTAAGTGGTAAAACATTAGCAAGTTAAGGAAATATTCATGATGCAAGATATCAAACTTTATTAATTTCAAGATGAACAAATTACATGTGAACTCACTTTTTAAATTACATACACACTTCGTAAATATAAATACACTTAATTTGCAAAGCACTGTTAAGATTCCTCCTCCTAAAAATAAAGTATAAATTTTTTACTAAGACTTTTTTTCTAAAAATTGAATTCGGTGGAATTCATCTTCATAGAAATAGGGGTTTGACTCAATTTTTTGTTTTGGGGTACTACCCCTAGACCCCTAACAAAGAGTCTCCATAAAATTTCACTACCCCTTAGACTTCTTTATGACAATAATAAGAGGCATTTCCTCACACACCCCTCTAATAAAAATAGGCTATAAATTGTATAATAAAAAATTATAAAATTAACTTTGTTGTCACATATCTAACAAATATAATTAATGAAGATAATAATTAACTTATTTTTAATAAGAGATAAACTCTTATATGTTTAACTCTAATTATTGAATAAACTAATCGAAGACCAAATTGTAAACATCACAATTACAAACAAATGAAGATTGCCATTTTGTATAAAATGCACTCTCTGTAACTAGATGAGGAAGTATGTCCTTTTCACCAAATTAATTTTGAGTTAGATAAGTGTCGAGACTGCCTTTACAGACCTTTGTGGCAAGATACTTCAATATTCTCACTGGGCAAAGCTCTTGCTAGATGTAATAGGCTGCATAAAATGTAATATAGTTCTTACCACGTGTCCTTGTGGGCTTCAATTGTCAATATTAAAAATGAATGATAGCCACTATTAAAAATGTAAGTAATTAAATGATAAAGCAGCGACTTGGAAAACTTCGAGTCATTTGGAAGCTTGAAATCTCAATTGTGAGGTCAGAATTAACAACAAATATCTCTAACAAAACTTGTCATATCTTAAAAAATATTTATCCACGGAATAGAACGGGTACACTCACATAAATAATGCTTTGCAAGATTGAAAACTGTGAAGACTTGCGAAGTATGGTTGTGTGTCCTTGAGGTTTGAACCATTCCTCAAATGACTCGATGGATTACTCAAATGACTCGATTCAACCTTTGAAATCTTCAAATCCACAATAGATGCAGAGATACAACTAAAATATAATAATATAAAAAGAAGGTAGAATGACATCTAAAATGAATTTTAGGGTGTAATGGTGGAATGGACACATTAGCGAATGGTTTATGTATTTAAGAAATAAAAAATTTAATCTGCATGTACTGAATTCGGCATTTCGATAGTTCTGAGCATCTTTTCTGATTTTTTTATTATAACGATCTAGATGATACCATTTTATATCAATAACATATTGAATATATGAAAAGAAAAATAAGATTAAAATTTATCACTAATTTAATGATATTTGCACCATTTTTAAAAGTTTTTCATATTTTATTTTGTATTTTTCTTAATTTAAAAAAATATATTTAATTTTAAATTATTAATTATTATTATTATTATTATTATTATTATTATTATTATTATTATTATTATTATTATTATTATTTTTATTAATTATTTTTTAATAATTTACCTAAATTTTTTATGTTTCTTTTTTTTACTTTTCAAATTTAATCTAACTTTTTTTCATTTTTTTACATTTCTCAATATCTTAATTTTTAATTTTTCCTTAAAATAAATTCCTAAAGATTTAGAAATTGGAATATATTTAAAAAAAAATTGTATATGTTATTCTAATTCTCTTTAACTTTTAAATCAAAATAAAAAGTTTTGAAAATTAAATTTTTAAAAAATATTAATTTATTTATTTTTTAATAATAATTTACCCAATTTTTTTATGTTTTCCTTTTTTACCTTTCAAATTTAATTAAATATTTTTTATTTTTTTACATTTCTCAATTTCTCAATTTCTTGAATTTCCTTTGATTTGACTTTAATTTTTAATTTTTCCTTAAAATAAATTCCTAAAAATTTAGAAATTGCAATATATTTAAAAAAAAATTCTATATATTATTCTAATTCTCTTTAACTTTTAAATCAAAATAAAAAGTTTTCAAAATTAATTGAAAATAATATAAAAATATATTTATTTTTAAAAATTTGAGAAAAATCAATAAATGGAGGAAATTAATCAATATATCAAACTTATAAATCTTGCTTAATTTTTATAAAAGATCTTATTTTATGAAATTTGTGTATATATATTTTTGTTTTTCATTTTTTTTTTAAAATCATATATTTTTAGAATTTATCTTACTTTTCTAATTTATTATTTTTCAAATATTCATATTTTTTAATTTAAAAAAAAAAAAAAATTTCCAAAAAGTTTTTAAATTTTATCATTTTTTATTTTTTCTGATTTTTTCTATTTTTTTCAATTTTTCTAATTTTTAAAGATTTTACATAACTAATTGAACTGACAACCCAACAAAATTTTCTCAGTTTTCTTAATTTACAGCATTTTTTTTATTTTTCTCAAATTTTGAATTTCCCTGGATTTTCAAATTCATATCCATACTTTATTAAAATTCTTAAATTTTACCATACACTAAATTTTATATTTATAATGTTTTATAATTTATGTTTTACCAAAAAAAAATAACACTAGTGTATTCTTGTTTATGTGGTCATCATAATCTTCTTCCCCTATCTATTTCGGTCTAAATAATATATTTTACTTGCTTCATCTACCCTCAAAGTTCTACCTACTCTCTAAATTCCTCTCTCATGCTCTTCTACTTGGAGGTGAGGTGTTGGTAGAGGGAAGGAGGGAAATGTCATCTCTTCATTGGATTCCTCATATTCGTTACTAATACTATTCCTCCTGAAAAATTCCTTGGGGTCATCACTTTTCTTGCCTCACCTAGGATAATATCGAAACACCAAATCCCCTCTTATTTGTAAATTTTTATTCTATGATTGATTTTTGCTTTCCTACAAACTCTTACAATCCCAACCCATTGAAACTATGAAAACCCTACCGCACGAGTATGAATTTTATCAATTCGAACATTCAAACTAAAAATCCATGCCTCATAAATTCTCTGAATGAAACATTGAAACTCAAAAACCCTTCCTAAAAGAACTAACAATCACACTAAATTTACGTGCCTCACAACTTGCCTAGATAAAACACACAAACTAACATTTTTTAACCCCCAAAAAACCCCAAATCAAACACTCTTACTAACATTCCCCACACACAAATTGAAATGGAAAAATAAGATACTTTTTATGCCCCGTGCAATTTTGTTTTGATTTATGTTGTAGTGTTGACTTAGATGTTGGAAATGGGATGACTTGACATTTTTTATGTTGGAGGTAGATTTAACATTGGTAACACTAGATATAATGGGTGATGTTAGGGCCTTGGCTAGGTTGAATGTGTGTTTATATATGTTGAGGTTCATGTGTGTATGTACGTGTGTGTATGTATATGTATATGTATATGTATTTATTTTTCTCTCTCCCCCTCTCTCTCTCTCTACACACTCACACACACATATACTTTAAGAATTTGATCAAAAATATTTAATATCTTTGGTATATGGTGGAGTTTGACAATCATTTTATTTAATGTAAAGATTTTTTTTGAACCCAACATAGTCGTATAGCTAGGTTGAGGCCATTTGTCACAAGTGAGTGAAAAAATACATTAAAAATTAATGAAGTCATTAATCAATGTTCTATATGACAAATCTAATATAGGTATCTCAATATTGATCTATATGTTGTATTCAACATTGATATATTTATAATTAAGCTCTTAGAAATTGAATAGACTAGATAACATTACATAGGAGTTGTAAAGATTACCTTTCTAAGGAATTTTATGTTATATATCTATTGTTATGTCTTGTTTCTATTATAAGTACAACACTAAAAGGTGGTCCAAAAAAACCATACCTTAACATATCGAGATTGTGTATTTTGTATGTAAAGCTAATTATAGGTAATACTTTTTTATTTTATAGATATTCACTTTTGATCAAATCAAAAATTGAATATGGGACAAAACAAGGGGCTCATCCCTAGAAATCAAAAACCAAGAAACCTGAGTATGGATCAACCATAAACCAAGAGTGAGAACACAACAAAAAATAGGTAGAAGAATGAGATAAGCCCAAACAATAGTAGAGATAAAGAGCCCAATAAGGCTAAAAGAACCACATGATAGTACAACAAAACCAAACAATAGAAAAAAGCGTAAATAAGGATAAGATGGTGATTTCCCCATCAGAGCACAAGCCCAATTATCAATGTGAATACTTACCTGCAAGTTTCAAGAGTGCACCTTCCCTTACCACAAAGAACGGCATCCAAGGTCCATTGTGTGTTGTCACCAATGGAGCTAAGGGCACATAAACCCCAAAATTTTTGCCTCTTTTACCTTTCTTACCAACGTTTGATTTAGAGAGTAAACAACTCCAGGGGGTAAGGGTCAAAATCTGTCTTGAGCATAGATGTTTGCATTCATCCTCATGAAGGGAGGCATTATTCACTTAAAGATCATCTTCTTGGATAGATCCTTCAAATTTTTAAATCCCTTGTCATTGAAGATTTTTTTACCATTTTCAACCAACACAAGGCTACCTTTACTCATAAAAAAAACCTCCACCTGTTGGCTACTCAAAACCCCTTTAGTTTTGGGTGGAGAAATTTGTTCTTGTTCATGAAGTCCTTGATGTCAAATAGTTCCCATAATAATCTAAGCATATTCCTTTGCATCTAGATGAGCCCATAAGGAAGTCTTCCAACCATCAGTAAGAGGAAATTGAGGTTCATTTTTTACTGTTGCACAAAAAATGCCATGAAGAACAACAAAATTATTGCCCAGGTTAGAATAACCAATCGAAGGATCAACATCTTGTCCACTATAAAGGCCACAAGAAGCATAAAAAAATTCTTTTAACTAGATCAAATTTGGGGCATCTAATATTTCTAGCCCATTTTTTCAAAGAAGGAAGAGCCAAATCCCACACAAACTTTCCTTAGACATGTCACCACTTTGTGTCTGACTTGATTGTACTTGAAGCATTTGAAAGATAGTCCTTCATAATTGATGAATTATGTCCAAGAGCCATGGGAGGATAAGATTTTATTGAATGATGGAAGGGCTTTGAGAAGTTAGCCATGACACAAACCCTTACAAACCTATTTTGAACATCCATGTTCTGATCAAATTTTAAGAAAACCCTTGTAATGTTGAGTAAATACTCTAACAACCCAACACCATACATGACCAAAGGAATATTATATAACCTAGTATATATTGGAGCCTTCAAAACCAATGTAGATCCTGGGTTGAAGAAGGGGGCCGAAGGTCACATAAACATACCATGGTTTCCTACAAACCAGGGGTCATTATTCCGCATGAAATCTTGATCATACATTCTTTGAAAAAGGACTGAAAATAAAACATTCTGAAGTAGAGAAAGAGAGAACTATGCAAGTTTAGTCCATAAAATTTTTGACCATTAAGAAAGCTCTTCTCAAGATGGATGTTTTCCAAAACATCTAAAAATATTGGTTTTACATCCCAAAACTTCATCAATAGCTGAGATTGCCTCATCTCTAAATTTTAGAATAGTGAAATCGATGGAAAGAGCAAATGGGATGTCCTACAAGAAGGCTAGCTCTAGTTCAAGATGGCCCAAACTTGTAAAATTAGGGCAAGTTGTTGCCTCATCCTTCTCCTCACCACTCTTGTTAACCTCGATAAAGGAAATGGTACACCTATCAACTGTATGGGGTGAGATAATATGGTTTGAGTCGATAATAGATGAGTGACATAAATTTCCACATGAATGAAAAGGGTTAATTGCATTCTTGCAATCATAAAAGACTAGAATCTTTGGAGCCTTCATGGGAGTTACCCTTTCTCCTACCAGACCAAATCCGCCACCATCCAAAGAAGCATTTCTTACACTTCCATCCATAGTGATGTCTTCTATACATTTATCATCACTAAAAACCCTAATGATTTTGACACCCTAGCTTGTGGTAGCAGCTACCCCTAGTTGTCTACAGATCACCTTAAGCTTTCCCCACCTACATGTCATCTACCATCATTGCATTTTCTTCTTCCCTCAACATGATCTTCACTACATTTATTTCTACCCCTTTCATCTCCTAAATTAATGTCTTTTGCCACCAATTTCTCCATTATTATTTGTTAAATCTAAATAAATAACACTTTCTTAATTATGTTAAATATAATACTTTTAATCTTTTTTTCTTTTAAAAATTTACTTCATATCTATTTTTATCACAAAAATTATTTAACACATCACCTTAGATTTTAAAACCCCCTAATTAAATAAGGTAATAAAATACAAATCCGAAAGACACTAGAAGTTAGGGATAAAATAACCTTCAAATTAATGGGATACCTTTACCCCATGATGATTTTATTCTTTCGGTCTTGGAGGGAAAGCAGAGTGCAATGTTGGCAAAACGATGATGTTACAGGAGTATAAATGGCAATGACATGTGAGTTAAGGACAAAAGTATGGAATAACTAAATTATAAGTGGTGATTTTCAAATTCTCTTAAATTTATGATTTTATTTAATTTTATTAATATTTTTATATTCGTACTTTTCTATAAATCTTCAATTTTAATATGTACTTAAATTTATATTTACAAATTCTTATAATTCATGTTTTACCAAAAAACAAATATAAAATTAAAGTTTTTATGTTTACTTCATTATCATAATCTTCTTTTTTTTGTTATTACAATTTAAATAATATATTATACTTATTTTGTCCACCCTAAAACTTCTACCTGCTTTTCAAAAATTTCTCCTATTTTTTTACTTGGAGGGGTGGGGTGGGGGTAGGGCTGGGGGAAGGAGGGAAATGTTATCTCTTCATTGAAATCCTCTTATTCATTGCTACTATTTTTCCTTTTGGAAAAATTCTTGGGACCATTACTTTTCTTGCCTCACCTAAGAGGATGTCGAAAACCCAAACCTCTTCCTACTTATACCTTTTAATTCTATAATTGAGTTTTACTTTCTTAGTAAATTTTACAAACATAATTATTGAAAATATAAAAAAATTACCCTACACCAATTAAAATTATAATCAATTTGAACTTTCAAATTGAAAAACCCTACCTCATAAATTCTATGAATGAAACACTTAAACTCACAAACCCTTCTTAAAAATCCCAACACTCACACTAAAATTCTATGTCGCACAATGTGCCTAGATACAACACTCAAACTAACATATTTTACCCCCAAAAATCCCTCAAATTAAGCACTCTTACAAACACTCCCTATCTGATAAATTGATTAAAAATTATTGAAATGGAAAAATAAGATACTTTGTATGCCCCATCCGATTGTGTTTTGATTTATTTTGTGGTGTTTAGTTCAATGTTGGCTATGGGATGAAATGACATTTTTGATATTGGAGGTAGATTTAACGTTGGTAACACTAGATACAATGGGTTATGTTGGGGTTATGGGTAGCTTGTATGTGAATTAATATATGTTGGGATTCTTGTGTGTATATATGTATGTGTGTATGCATATTTATAAGTATGTGTATCTTTCTCTCTACATACATATATTTGGAGAATTTGAACAAAAATATTTAATATCTTCGATAGACGGTGGAGTTTTACACTCATCTTCTTTAACAAATTTTTTTTTTGAGCCCAACATAGTTGTATAGCCAAGTTGAGACTATTTACCCTGAATTAGAGACAATATTACAAAGAAAATAATAGAGTCATTAATCAATGTTTTCTATCACAAAGCTAATATAAGTGTCTTGATATTGATTTATATTTTACATTTAACATTCATATATTTATAATTAAGTACATAGAACTTGAATAGACTGGGTCATATTATATAGTAGTTATAAACATTACCTTTGTGAGGATGTTAATGTTATATATCTATTACTATGTCTTATTTCTATTCTAAGTACAACATTAAAATATGGTTGATAAAAACCATATCTTAATAGATGTAGGATTATACAATCTCAATCGTTTGTATTTTCTATATTAAATTAATTATAAATAATACTTTTTTACTTGCATCAAATATGACAATTGTTTTTTTTTCTATAATTAAAAAATAAATTAAAAAAAACTAAAATAAAATAAAAATTAATGAGATTAACCTAACATCTATTTTTATCATAAAAGTTTAAATAGGGTGATAAAATGCAAATCCAAAAGACACTAAAAGCTAAGGATAAAATAACGTTCGGAGTAATGAGATACCTTTACCCCGTCATGATTTTATTCTTTCGGTGTTGGAGGGGGAGTGGATTGCAACGTTGGCGAAAGGACGGCGATAGAGAGTAGAGTCTGGCAATGGCATGTGAGTTGAGGAGAAAAACCGATGAACGACCTTGACTAAGAAGTGTTTCCGAAGTCCGTCAATGTACGTGAATAAGACATGTTGAATCGGGAAGCACTACGCATTTTCGGAGAACAAATCGATGAACCACCATTTCGAAGAATAGTCTCTGATATTCTATACACACAATTTGGAGACTTTTCCGACGACTAACATTGATTATCTATATACTGTTATGACCGTGTGAAATCCAGATGACACAGTTGAGACTGGAGAAGGTGGATTTAATTTGTGAGTAGCAGCAAATGCTGGAACCCATGCCAGGGTTTCGTTTTCACCCCACTGAGGACGATTTGGTGGGCTTTTATCTTCGCCAAAAAAATGGGAAGAAACCATTCAAATTCAATCTTATAAAAGACATTGATCTTTATGCTTTTGAACTCTGGGATCTTCAAGGTAAGTTTGTTTATGAGGATTACTGAACAAAGCAGTAATTACTCTTCATTGTGCGCTAGTTTTCTTGTAATGGCAGGCATGTTAGTGCAGGATTAGCAATCAATGGAGGTGAAAGGGAATGATTCTTATTCGTAAAACCTCATGGCCACACTGACGGAAGACCCAACAGAATTACAGCTGGAGGTTTCTGGAAGGCTACTGGAACAGACATGCCTGTTTATAGTCACTCTACTTCACCACTCATGGGTATGAGGAAGACACTAGTTTTCTACAAAGGAAGGACCCCCAGAGGCCACAAGACCGATTGGATAACGAATAAATACAGACTTCATTCAGTAAGTATCCTAGTTTTTGCTCATTTCTTTCTTAGTATATAATTCTTGATGGCTTTCTAATTTGGTGATATTTGTGGAAGTGAGAATGGAGGACGCGTAAGACTTTGTAGGGTGTATAGAAAGGCAATTTCCATGAGGTCATTGGACCATAGGCACACAATCCAAGTAGAGAAGGGAGTTAATAATTTAATAGCAATGCAGGGTAATTCAGCCCACTCACATGCAGACTCTAGAAATTTGAGCATGGATGTGAAAATTGAGGATTTAACGCATGTGAACTCAATTGAGAGGTGGTGGTGTTGGAATGTGGGCTCGGCTAATGCTTTAGCTTTTCTGTGGGATTGACCTATCTCTTACAAATGTAAATGTTACCAACTGGGTTGAACTCCGAAAATATTTCGGAGTCTTTGCTTTACATTTTTTAATACATTTTGGCATAGTACTGTAACAACTCTTCCTTTAATCCAGTGCGTAGTTCGCTGTAGCATATAGCCACTCCCTGTTACAACCAATCTGGTAGGCATCTTCCTAGTACCTTCCACAACAAAATAATTCGTCCTGCCAATCCAAATTAATGAAGGAGACCGCTCATCCATTCACCGAAGCATCAAGAGTATTCAACCCAAATAAAAACATATATTAGCCCCTATGCAAAATATCATGTTTATCTTCACAAATAAGAGGAAGACTCTTTTCTGCTTGAAGCCTTTTTTTAAAAAGCTGCCTTGTAGTAGTGTCAAATAGTGGTAACGCATGATGCAATGAGAAATTAGTATTATTTGTTTCTGCAAGTTAATTTCTGGATTTTATTTTTATTTTTTAAAACAAAATTAATTATTTCTAATAATTAATTAATTTAAAAATAAAAAATTAAACCTTAATCAAATTTTAAATGTCAATAAAAATATTTGTTTCATGTTTTTCTATGTTTATGTTTAGTCATATATGAACGAATGAATTTATTTTATATTTCGCCATCTTGAAGATTCTTACAATTCATTTTATATATATATATATATATATATATATATATATATATATATTTGTTGAATGTTCCAAAAAAAACTATAAAATAAATATATTAAGATTATGTTTTTTAATGAAAAACTTACTTTTTATATAATATTTATGTTTAAAAAATTTAAATTATTTATTTTCTCATCCATCATTATTTAATTATGTAGATTTGTATAATATTCTTCATGTTTTCAATTATTCAAAAAAATATAATTTTTTTTATGAAAATTATTTTTGATATAAATTTTTATTAAACTTTTAAATAAATATTTTAATTATAATTTAAGTTACATATAAATACTTAATTTAAACTTAAATATAATATTTATAAAAATAAAATATTATAAATTGAATGCATTATTTTTGTCCGCATATACATATGATTGTGTTAAAACAATTCATTGTTCATGAAGTGTATGCTATACGAATCCTTCGGAGAGGGATTGATATAATACATTGAGTCCATTAACATTAAATTAACATTTGATTTTTAATGTCTATATGCCTACCAGATTGGGGAGTGTGTTATAATGTATCTCATTTCATATTTCATTTAATAAACACAATTATATCTATTATCATTAATATGATACTATTGTTTTATATTTCATTCATAAACATAATTGATTTTTCATATGTAAACATTTTAAATTTATTTTCATATTTTATTTTATTTTATTTTTATAAAGATGTAAAATGGAAAAGAAAGTGTGTGGTTTCAAGTAATTTGAAATTAATTATATAAAAATATATTATTTTTTATTTTTATTATATCATGTTTAAATGAAAAATATTTGAAATACTTGTATTTATATATTCATTTCATTTTGTGATTATAAATATTTATGTATATTATTAAATGATTTATTGGGTCTTGAAATATAGTTATGATACTTTAGATAATATTGATTTTTTTGAAGTTACAATGTTCCAAGCCAAATTTTAAATCCTTTAAAAAAATACCACAATAAATATCTAGGGAACAATAATTTGTTTTACTAAACTACTCTATAAATATTCAAAAAAAAAATTATTTGAAAGTAAACACAATTTTATATATATATAAAATAATAATTTTTTTTTTTTTTTCTTCTTTCTTTAATTGTTAAAGAGTTACAATCAATAGAATCATTAATCTTTAAGATGGACATCCGTTTTAATTTCATATTAAATACATACCATCTAAAACTCCTATGAATAAAATGATTTTTAAATCAGAGGGAAGTTCCATATATAAATAGGATGATTTATTTAATTTATTAATTTATTATAATCATTTTTTAAATTATTATTTATAATTTTTTTATTACATTCATTTTTTAAAGCTTAAGATTAATAGTGTGAAGAATAGGACTGTATTGTATATACAAGGAGCATTTAACAATGTAACCCTCTAGAACCATCACGACAGCACTTACGCAGCTGTCATAACAGATCAGCATGGATAAATCCTGAGCCCTCCAGACAACACTTGCCATATGGAATAGCAGCGCAGAAGATATTTCATTATTTTTATAAATAAGGAAAATATTCTAGACAAAACACCAACTCAGCAGGCTTGCTAGGACAGCCTAGTTCGACGCTTCTAGAAATCTCCATAGCTATGTATAAATTAGCGTGTATACTGTCCTGTTTGCATCAATGAAACAACATTCTCAGTTTCCTAATAATCTGGTATCAGAGCCATAGAAAGAGCAACGATGCCTGGAGTGACTGAAGGAGACAGGCAGCAGTTTTTAGCTTAATGTGAGGAAGAGCTTTGACAGCAGATCGTGGGAGTTTTTGATGCAGGAAGATTGAAAGCAAGACAGGTAGATCGCTGGAGGTAGACGTAGCGAAAGCATCCGGCCTAGGATGTGGAGACCAACATCGATGCCTATAGCAAAAGGAGAGGCAACAAAGTCTTGACCAAGTATGGAAAATGTTGGAAAATGCATGCAACAGTTTTTTGCTCAACGTGGAAACCTACAGCAAAGAGAGATCGAGTGTTCAATTGTCATCAAAGCCTGATTCATGAGACTATAGAAGCCCTGAAAGCTTCGTTAGCTGATTACAAACACACTGTCCTGAATACAGGAAGACAATCATTTTATACACACAGACCTGAGAGATTACCAATTTTTTATGGAAGGCTGCTATCGTGGGTGCCCGTGTTCATCAATCCTACTGCAAAGATGTCATCTCCCACACAGTCCCGAAAGGAGACACAGATGAAGGTGTCTATTAGCAAGGTCAAACCTGAAGATGGAGAAGTGGGTGTCTATTCCTTCGTTTCAATTGTGAGAAGCATACATCTATTAAAAGACTTTTGAGCCAGGAACGTTTGGGGAATCACGTATTGATTTGAGCCGAGAAAAAAGTATGAATTTTATTTACAATATCGAGTCCCAACAAAACTCATCTTCTAAATTTTGGTTCTCATCAAAGTGGTCACGTGATTAAATTCCATGAACACTCACGTGACAACGCAGCTGCAAGTTCATCATTGCAGTCAAGGACGAGACGTGGTAAGCGTTAGAGTATTGAAGTTTCACCCAAGAAGCACAGAAGAGCGTCAAAATTGCATAGGATGATGAATGTCCATAGTCAAAGAGAGTGTTAGAACAGCTAAAAGTAATAATCAAGACTCAAAGGTAATATAAAACCACATTAACGAGAGCACTGGTTTCTATTTTGCCCTGATAAAAGCCCTTCAAGAGTGTGGAAGTCTTCAATTTGACAAAATAATAAACAAAGGTCTTATGGAGTACCTTTTGTTCGATGTACGTTGCCAAGCCAAGAAAATATGAGTAGTACTCAAAGCCAAATATGACACTGATACTAAAGATGAGGTTGAACATCCCAAGAAATCTCTGTGTCTTTCAACACATCAATATTTTGATCATCTTCAAATTTAATTCTGTCATTAGTAAGACTTGTAACTCTCTTTTATAATAATAAAATAAAAATTTGCTTTTCTTTTCAATGTCTATTCCAAAGTTACTTTTATCAGATGCCCAACTTCTTAAATGGCAAAATTATGCTACATGGAAAATGAAGATGCGCATAATCCTTCAGTTCGAAGGACTATGGGGAATCATGATAGGAGACGATCAAGCTCCCATCGATGAACGTGAAAAGTATGATAAGGCTACTGTGAAAGCTTTGATGTTAATCATGCTAAGCATCACTGACAACTTCTAACCACATATTAGGGACGTTGATGATCCAAAGGTATCATGAGACAAGTTAGTGACAATATATGAGGCAAAGAATAAGACAAAGATCTTCAATTTGCAATCAAGACTTCACACAATCATCATGGAGTCTGATGAGAAATTTGAGGAATTCTTACATTGAGTGGTTTGAAATACGAATGGAGTTACTAGCACTAGATGAAAAGGTAGAAAATGATCTCTTGGTCCAGATTACCTCGAGATCACTAACTTCCAAATTCGAAGTGTTCATCACAACACTAAATGTCACCAATTAATCAGTATCATGCGAAGAGCTCATGAACTTATTATAGCAAGAAGCTATCAACTTAGTCTAAGACGTGTTTGAAGATAAAGATTTTATCTCAAAGAGGCAACAAGGTCAGAAGTTTCATAAAGGGCATTTAGAGAAGTAACCACAAAAATAGTTGCAACAACAACAATCTCAACATCAAAAATCTTAGAATTCGAAGAATGGTGTCATATCTATTGAGTCAATACTCACGACATAGACAACTATTGGTATAATGCCCAAAAACCAGGCTCTACCAGCACATCATGGCGAGATGATTATCAAAAATTAAATAAACATCCTTTTCAATAGAATCAGAAGGGACATCTCGCTGCTAAACAAGATGATATATCTAAAGAAGAGATATTTGATGAAGACAAGAACTTGGTACTAGTCTCCTAGACCTTGCAACCTACAAGGAATATCTGGTTGATCAATTTTGATGCCACCAAACATATGTTTAGTGACAAACAGCTATTTGATTTGCTATCAAAACAACCCATTGGGGATCAAGTTAGGATCATAGATGACAAAGTATGTTGTATAAGGAATAGGACAAGTTACCATTCCTTTTAGAATGCAAAAATATACACTAACAAAGGTACTATACATTCCTAGTCTGATGTCTAATCTCTTATCAGTTAGCCAGCTATTGAATAACCATATGAAGGTGGAATTTCTTGTTGAAAAAAACATCAAAATTTGCATGATATTAGAAAAAGTTAATGTTCTTGCTAAAGCTTTTCTTAGAGATAAATTATTTTCTCTAGATGATGTTTCATCTTCTGCAGTAGCATTATCTTCCTCAATGGTAGAATCCACTACCCTTTGCACTATTAGTATGGTCATTTATCTTGCAGTTCATTATATGAGTTAAGTACTAAAGGGATGGTATGTGGACTTCCCAAGCTATCCAATTCCTTGCCTATTTGGCTAGGTTGCCTTGCAATTAAAAAATATAGGGATCCATTCAAAAGAATCTCATTTCATGCTAGGAAATGACTAGATGTCATTCACACTGATCTGTGCAACCCACTACCAGATTCATTCTCAAGATACAAGTACTTCTAGATTTTCATGGATGACTACTCTTGGAAGATGTAGGTATTATTCTTGAAGAAGAAGAGTGAAGCACTTAATCATTTCCAGATCTTCTATTATTAGGTTGTGAAGGAGACAAAATAACATCTACTTCACCTCCACTCAAATTGAGGGGAGGAATTCACGTGAAAGAAGTTCTTGGCATTTCTAAACCAGTAAGGCATAAAACAAAATTTTACTGATCCCTACATGCCCTAGTAGAATGGAATTGTTGAATGATGAAATTGCATTATGATGAAGATGGTTCACTGTATGTTATCAACATCTAAGCTAGAGTATCACTATTGGGCAAATGTAGTCTAAACTAGTGTTTATCTTCTTAATTGGGCGCCAACAAAACTATTGAATGATAAAATGCCATAAGAGGTATGGAGTGGTAGAAAGCATTCAATTTCTCATTTATGTATGTTTGGTTGAACAACTTATATACATATAATTGTGAAGAGGAAGAAACTTGAGTCAAAAACACTCCCGTGCATCCTATTAGGATACAAAACTACCTCGAATGCATATTATCTCAAGGATCCAAAAATGAGAAAAACCTATGAGAGTAGAGATGTTGTGTTTGACGAGTCATATTTTGACTCATTGGTGTATAATGGTGGATCGACACCAATCACCTCTCATGAATTACTTCGTGAGTTAGATAATGAAGAATCTGTAGAGCCACAAGGAGATCTGTATGTTGATCCTAGAGAATTAGATCCTCTAGAGTTGTAAGGAGAGATATATGTTAATCTCAGATATTTAGAACATCCACTAGATAGTTCTTCACATCCACCAAGCATTTCATCACAACAACAATAGAGTTCTTATCTGAAGTCGGTACTAGGTACCAGTAGAGACACTCATTCATCTGGAGTAAGAATGAGGAGTTAGACAAGACATGAGGTAAATTTTGCACTTGTGTACAATGTTTGATAGCTCTAAACTTGATAATGTTTTTGAAGCTTTAACTCAACCTCATTGGAAGAAAGTGATGGATACCGAGTATGACTTACTCATGAAGAATCAAACTTGGGAACTTGTCAATTTACCAACAACAAAGAAACCCATATGTTGTAAATGGGTTTTCAATTTTCTACAATTTATTATAATAAAACAAAGAATCTACTCAAATAATTAATTAAAAAAATAACTTTTTTATTTGTGTTTACACTAAGAAATTAATAATCTAAACTCACAATTAACTCAGCTTGTCTAAAATGTAACCCTTATGTCAAAATTAAAATTTTATGTGGGAAGTGTCTTTAAAGCATGACATTAGGGTGACTATATCACATGTGACTTTAACAAACAACATAAGGTTAAATTTATAGATGGTGTTAGGTATATTTTAGAGATTAAATTAGGATGTATTTATTACATAATGTTAGGGTAAAATTTTATGAAATTTTTGAGTAAATTTATATGTGATGTTTAGTTAGGTTTAGAGGTGAGGCTAGGGTGACTTTTTATCCAAATTTATAAAGAAATTAGAAGTAAAATTAGGTGTATTTATTAGTTGATGTCTAGATGAATTTAGATGTAAAATTAGAGTGTTTTTAGTAGTTGACATTTGGATGTCTTTAGAGGCAAATTTTGAGTGACTTTATCTTTGAATTGATGTCCATCTTTTCCATCCTAAACTTGAATTTAGTCTCTAATTAAATTAATGACTTCATTGGTTGGATGGGGGACTAAATTGGGAAAAATCAAAGCCCCTAAATTTATCTGGAAAGAATTTACTTTAATTTTGGGGTTAAATTTTAATAATTAAGTGCCTCATTTCATAAATCACTTGATCAAATGAATGGGGAATGTAATTATGGAAGATTGGGCCTCTTATTCTAATTGTAGCAACCTCATTTTTTATGATGATTTATTTCCACTAATTGAGTCACCCATTCACAAGAATCACTTGATTGTTTGTATGGGGAGTAAATTAGGAAAAATTGAGCCCTCTACACTGAATTACGAAAATTTAATGTGATTTGTTTCTTGATATTCCATATTTGAGTCCTTTATTTAACTAATCACTCAATTGGTTACATGGGGGGTGTATTTAGGAAAACTTAAGCCATTTAAACATTATTATAATGCCTAAGTTTTTTTTTTGGGCTTGATTTTATGTAATTTAATCCCCCATTCAACTAAGCACATAATTACTTATGTGGGTGATTAAATTAGTCAAAATAAAGCCATTTAAACCAAATTGTAAAACCCTAAAGTCATTTTGGAATTTATTTCCCTTGACTTAGTAGCCTATTAAGCAAATCACTTTATTTTTATAATAGAAGTAATTAGAAAAAATTGAGCCTCTTAAAACTATTTACAGTAAAAATATCTCATCTATCAATTGATTTAACCTAATTGAGTCAAACATTCAACCAAATGCCACTTAATGTTTTGGAAGAGGGATGTAATCAGGGAAACTTGAGCCCCTTAAAATTGATTGGAACAACTAGATTTGATTTTTAGATTGATTTCCCCTAATTTAGTTTCTTATTAAAATTGTCTTTTATGTGGGGGCACATAGAACGGAAAATAAAGGCTCTTAAGAAAAAATGAAATAGCCTATTACAATTTAGGGATAAATTTTCATTAATTGAATCCCCCATTCAACCAATCACTAGATTGAAAGCTACATCTAGAGTAAATTAGGGTGAATTAAATACTTTCAACCCAATTCTAAAAACCAAATGTAAGTTATGACCAGGGTTTTTCTAAATGAGTGCTTTATTCAACCAATCACTGGATTTGTTGGTTGGGGATGTAATTCAATAAATTTGAGGCCTTTAAAGCTAATTTGATTTGTGGATTTATTTTTCATAATTGAATCTCACATTCAACCAATCACATGACTAGTTGCATCAGAGACTAAATTAGGGAAAATAGATCCCCTTAAACCTAATTATAATAACTTTATGTGATTTTGAGCTTTATTTTGCCTAATTGTGTTCCCCTTTTAACAATCACTCATGGGGAATGAGTTATGGAAAATCAATGAACTAAAATCTAACTTTGAGAACCTCAACAAATTTAGGGCTTGATTTTTGTATCTGAGTGGTGAAATAAAGTTGTAACTTGAGTAGGTGTATAGGGGATAAAAATAGTGTAAATTGAGCCATTTACCCTAATTTTGTAAATGTAACATGACTTGGAGTTTGATTTGATGTCAATGAGTATGCTATTAAAAAAATCACTCAAATGATTATATGGGTACTAAATTAGGGTAGATATATCCCCTTACAATTAATTGTAGCCACCTAGTTTTATTTGGGGTATGATTTTCCTAAATTGAATACCACACTCAATAAAGTTACTCATTTGTTTAAATAGTCGATACAATTAGGGATAATCAAGTGCCTTAAACATAATTGAAACATCATAATTTATTTCGGGTCTTAGTTTTCTATATTTAAACCTCCTCCATTCATCCAATTACTAAATTGGTTGCATGGGGGGACTCAAATAGTGAAAATA
>JARHVA010000214.1:5332500-5392500 GCA_037957365.1 Torreya grandis | reverse complement strand
TTTTATTGAAAACAATAAAATGTATTTAAAAAAAAAAATGATGACTAAGTCCTCATCACCTCCTAGAGCCTCTATATGCGATCATTGCCACTCAATCTCACACAACATAGATATTCACCATTGCCACTGGCAATCATCTTTAACATAGGTGATTTGGTGTAGAACACACCACACTAAAAAAAGAGAAAAACACATCACACCATTCAAACTGTCACCATAGCAATGATGCAACCCCATCATAGGCGACTCATGAGAGGATGTCAAATGTCCTCCAACCTTTGTAAATCCTTCAAAATCCACTAAAAAAATATATTTACTCAATCAATATCTTGATGAAGCTCAATGAACATCACGTACAAGTGATATTATATCCTTAAACAATTTTGACTTTTGACATTTTAAAAAATTACTTATAAAATGTAACTGTTGAAAAAGTGACCCAATTATTGAAATCTTTTTGACGAAAGACTAACATATTGACATAAGAATATAGATAATGACTCTATAATGACTTGAGTTAACATTATATGTAATAACCTAAGACATAACAAAAGATGCATAAAACCTAAAAATATTTTAACATGCCCTCAAATATAAATTGCACTAATGACCATAAAACAAACTAGATTTAAATAAAACCACTATGATTTTATGGACATATACTATTGACCTTTTTAAATAAAAACAACTTAAATAAAGTTCGACTTTTATAAAACCTAACACAAAACAAATGCGGTATTTAAAATGAACTATTGAACATATATAACCGTCCACATATTTCTGCAGTCTCTATAATGGCAGCGAACAGGAGATGGATCCATATGACTCTATGGGTCTAACGTCACATAAATCTACAGATCCCAAATTGTTTGGTCTACGAACTTCAAATGACGCTGACAAATAGGAGCGCCGATTCACAGGTGAACAATAATTGTTTGATCCGGTAAAAATGTCAGATGACGATTTCCTCACACGAATTAGATGCATGGATCTGCTCGACCATTGAACATAAATTAAATGTGCATAAACTCGTCCATGAGATCATCCAAACAAGATTGATCGTTCCGTATAGTTGAGGCAAGCCATGAGGAATCTGAGTAGAATGATGAACACGCAGCAAGTTCAGTGTACATGTGTCAAACATGTAGCCAAGGCAATTGACTTCTCCAATTAGATCTATGCATAGGAGTACGAATCTCCACGTAGCATAAGAGAAAACCCAATCCATCAAATGGCACAAATCTTCTTTGGGTCTTTGTATATGGCCACCATAAGCAGAATATTTTTTATCTGGAATATAGACGTGGGCCGAGCTAGACAGACGCAACGACAAATACTCCTTGGCGTTGGCAGGTTGATGACATCTGATCACCAATTAAGAAAGAAGAAAAAAAAAAAAAAAAAAAAAAAAAAAAAAAGAAGGGGGGCTCTGCAAGATAAGATCTAGATTTGGGATCATAATTTTCTCTTTTCGAAGCCATGGTTCGTGTCTTTCAACATTCAACAAAATTTCTTAGCAACATTTCCATTTGCATTCGATTATCACAACTTCCTCTCTAGTTCTACTCAAACCTTGCCTTTCATCTATTGGCAATTCCCTGGTTTAGGTACTTATGGTGGATTCCACTACTAAGAAATATTTTCACACAACTTTCACTTGTATCTTAGTCTATATGGAAATCTCTACTAACCTTATAGCGATTGTCGAGTTGAAAGTCAAAGACTGATGTTAGTACCAAACCCTTGATTATTAAGGTTTAAATTTTTTTGTCGAAGGTGATTTGAGATAGAATCTTCACGGTGGAAGAATGTTCTTCCAGTTTATCGCTAAGTTTTTTATCGTAATATGACCATGCAAGAAGTGGCAACTATACTAGTGATTGATCAATATGATTATGAGATTCATGATATTATTTCCTTTCCCTCTCTAATCAATTCTTATGAATATTGTTCTAGGCTAGTAGCACCTCAATGGTTCCTAAATAAGTTGAAGTTACCCTTTGTAGTTTCCAGCCAGGCAAAGAAATAAAAAATTTCATTATTTTCCAAGAGTCAACGGTTTTTGGAGGTAGAGGAGATTGGATGGTAGTGAGAAAAAAATTAAAAACCTTTAAACATCCATGAACTATCCAACATGATGCCCCTCTCCTATAGAGAAGATGGTGAGAGGAGGACTTAAGGGTTTCTACATTGGTAGTAGTGACTATGTAGGAGCGGGATGGTGCAACACAATTGATCATGTATGGGTTTAGTTTTTGGTGTTTTGAAATTTAGGGTATGTCTCCCAAGGGATTGGGTTGGTTCCTTAGGTCCTATTAGTTTCCTTTTAGGGTATTTGCCTTTATTAGCTAGTCTTTATTTTTCTAGTTGGATGAAATTTTTCCACTTCTTGGCATATCATGGTTTTAATATGATATTTTCAAGATTTATCGTAATTACATACTTTTTAATAAAGAGTTAGGAACCCATCAACCCTCAATTATCGGTTAAAAAACAATTCATGTAAGATTGAATTTAGAGGTAACATTAGGGTGAATTTAGAGCCAACATTAGGATGTCTTTAGGAGGGGATGTTAGGGTGAATCTATATGCAACTTTAGATTGGCATTATAGGTGATGTATTGGTGTCTTTATAGTTGACATTAAAGGGAATTTATAGATAAATTTTTGGTGATTATAAAGGTAGCATTAGTGTATCCTTAACAAGTGATATTTGGGTGGGTTTAGGGGTAGCATTAGGTTGTCTTTAGTAGGTGGTGTTTTGGTGTCTTTGGAGATGAATTTACATGGTGAATTTATTTGTAACTTGATATTCATCTTTAGGGGTTAATGTTGTGATTTTATGTGCATTTATTACATTTATAATTTGGTTCATTCATGAATTAACTTAGCTTTATTTTAAAATTCAAATTGGGAGAATAATTTGGACAACAAAATCTCACACATAACACAATTTTTAGCATCTTATTCATAATTTATCATAGTTTGATTTTTTTAACATAAGGTATTGTTTCCTTTTCCATAAGGGTTTAAATATGGTTTTTATTTAGATCTTGATAATACAAATTATATGAAGCTATCTATTAACATCATTAGACCATATGTTGGTTTTCAGTTGAACACCTCTTTTCTCAGCCTTGCACACTTGAGAAAATGGAAACCAAAGATGAGAAACCTATTGATATGTCATTATATTTGGGGAAGGGTTTGGCATCTAGACTAGATTATATGAAGATAGTGGTTGGGATGCACTAATAGAGGGTATGGTCAGTTCCCTGCTACTTCTGGCTTTGCCTAAACAAAGGTGAGAGGACCTATGGGGTATCTTGCTCACATAGATTGATACAATAACTCAACCTCCATGGGGATATTTGGCACAAGGAAAATCAAATATGACTAGGGCACAACCAAACTTGTTCACTCCACCCAAGAAGGGTTTTCACATGGAATGCAAAAATGCATTAGGTCACATAGAAGATATTGAAGATAGATGGGTATATGGCAATAACATTAATTCTAAAGAGTTTTTCAACAAAAACGGGTTGAATGGAAGCTAAAATGATGATATTTAAATCACAAATTATATATATATTTTAAATATGGAATATTTATGCATCTATAGGTAAATAACAATTGACATATGTAAACGCTGTATTATTTGTAGCATAGGACAGGATAGGACAAGTTGAATAGTTATAAAAGAGTGTTGTGATGGTGGTTTTCAAATAGTTGGGATTCTTTCAACATTCATGACATCACTTATTTGCAAACATGTAGAAAAACATAAATGCAAGCTAAGGGGAACTACCAGGAGTTATTTGCATCCATTGATGCTAATACAATGCAAGTACCCAAATGATTCCTGAAACCATAGAGCATAAAATTCACTTAGAATCTCAAATACTTTTTCTTATTGAATTCATGAACCCAAGGTACCCTTAAGAGGTATTCAAAAAAATATTTACAAATCTCTATGTAAAAAGGGGTTTATAACCTACATCTATGCCCAAGATGACAACCATACATAAGCACAAAAATAGATATCCAATCAACATAACATGTAAAACATCTCATTACATTTCATTAATAGGAAAGAGTAAAAAACACAAGTATTCTCCATTATCTTGAAAAAAAATATTACATACATCATTGTTTCATATTGTTATCATGGCAACAATCATGGTGAGTTCCATCTTTGTTGGATAGGGGAAACATATAAACATGCTATCAGAGCTTGCTAATGGTTGTATAGTTTTAATGACCTTAGCAAGGGACAAAATACATACACACAAAAAGGATCCTAAAATTTTGAAGAGCCTAGACTTAGAGATAAAAATAACAAAAAATTTTAAATAGAGGAAAAACTTGTTATTTATACATTTTTTTATCCTTTTAAAAATCTGAGAATATGGGTTGCAATTTTCAATATTGTAAAATTACAAACAACCACCTAAAGTTATGCCAAGATATTCTCAGCTAGAATATATTCCTTACCATGCCTAGAATCTTCATCCATTTGCAAGAAAAATCATTGTTGTAACTACCTCTACATGAAATGATGAATATTTACAATAAATCTTTTGCTTTCTTGGCTGGAAATACATTTTACATGAGCGAGAAGGAGGATATTTATTTTAGAGGCAAAACAAACCCTTTATCTTCTTGTGCAATTTCTTGGAGATGCCTTTGGCCACTCATTTACAAATTTGAAGTCTTCTTTACAGTTGCCCTTTCTCATATGAACGATAAAAAAAAACCATGCTCTTGCAATGATGACATTTGAACACACTAGACCCATGGTTGCTTGAGAAATATTCTTTGGAGTGTCTCTGCCTTGATCTTGAAAACCTGAAATATTTCTCCCATGGAGATGTTTGAAAAAACAAAGCAATGGAAAATGCAAAACATAGGCTAATTTTACGTTTTTAATTTTTGGCTGCAACTTGTTCTTCAACACTCTACCTCTTCACATTTTTTTTTCAAATTTTTCTTTTAGGGTTACCTCCACAATTTTAATTCAAAAATGCATTACTTTTCACTTTTTAACTTTTTGGATAAATTCTAGTCCCTTTTACAAATTTACAATTTTCATTTATTTTGGGGAAATCTAGGTCCCATTTGCAAATTTACAATTCCTTTTGTATTATGTAAATTTGATACTCAGTAGCAATTTTTCAATTTGTAAATTGTAAAATTGCAATTCATAGTTGTAGCTCCCATAAAAAGATCCCTTAGGGAAATGGGAACTCTACCTACTATTTGCAAAACTATAAATTTGTAAATTTTAGTTGGAGTTCCCATTTTCCTAAAAAGTTCCCTAAGGGAAATGGGAACTCCAACTACAAATTTATAATTTGAAAATTTTCAAATTGTAATTCGCAATTATAATTCCCCCTAAGAGTTCCCTTAGGGAAATGGGAACTCTAACTGTAATTTGTGATTTGCAAATTTTGAAAATTATAAATGGCTTTGAAAGTTCCCATTTTCACTAGGACCCTCAGGGAAATGAGAACTCTGACTGTAATTTTCAATTCTTTAAAATAAAAAATTGTAATTGGCCTTGAAATTGTAAATTTGCAAATTACAATTCATAATTACAATTCCACCCAATAGTTCCCTTAGGGAAATGGAAACTCCAACTGTAATTTACAATTTGAAAATTTTGAAAATTGTAAATGGCCTTAAAAGTTCACATTTGCACAAGGACCCCTAGGGTAATAAGAAATCTAATTATTATTTCCTAAAATTGCAAAATTTTAATTAGTCTTGAAAGTTCCGACTTGCACTATGAGCTCATGTTGACCAGCATTGACTGGGGGTTTAGGAGATCCAAGTGCAATTTGCACATTTACAAAATTTCAAAATTACATTCTTCCATCAAATCTCCCTGAAGCTCCTCTTGAGTTGAATTTATCCATGCTTTTACCCATGGATTTGGGAGAGTTGACCAAAATTTTCAATTTGCATTTTAAAAATTGCTTTTCCCACACAAATATCCTAGGGCCTCTTAGAGATTCTTTTGCAATTTTTAAAACTTGTAAATTATTGATTTTTCTTCTAACTCCATTCTAAACTAGTTTGGCAAATGACAGTAATTGCAAATATTGGCCCTAATAGTTGAAAATAGATTTACACCACCTAAAAATAGCCTTTATCTATAACTCTTGCCCTTGACGTGCAACCTTTCCCATCTTCTTAAATATTGGTGCAAATGATAATTTTTCTAGATCCTAGAAGTCATCTTTGAACTTATGTTTGAAAACATCCCCACTCTATATAATATCCAAACAAGCACATACCTTTGTGCATGCTTTTGAACCAAGCAATACTAGTGCCTCCATTACAAGTGACTAATTGTGATTATCAAGTGTAAAAAATAAATCACTTAGATCTAGTCTTGGCCTACTTTTCACAAAGGAATATAGGCCATAGATGATGTACACAAGATTCTAAAAAACCATATTGATGTTGCCCATGTGGTAATCAAGATCTATGTCAAGCTAGTGATAAAATGATGCATCTATTAATAAGAGTATACTTAGTTGTAAAAGCATTGCAACTTTTCCACTTAGGCTAATTCCTTTTAACTACTCATTTTAAGAAGTCTATTTTTCTCAATAGTACATCTTCAATGTGTGCTAGAAAACTCTTCTTCATAACATCAATCAATAAAACCTAAAACCTATGTAGAAGGATGTCATAGCTATTTTTATCACCCCTATATCACAAAATACTATATCTTAGTATCTATTGCAATGTTCATTGACTCACATGTCCAATAAACTTCTTTCAAGACATATCCTACCATAGACTAAACATTATTTTCATTATCATTAACCAAACATGTCACTAATGGGAGGAAAAGTATTTGTGCTTGTGTATACACCACATTACTCAAAAATTTATTAACAACTTCATGTAAAACTCCCACCACAACTTCTTAGCCATAGGTGTGCTCATAGCTGGGGTTTTCAACTAGTAAATCTATATGCTAATATAAATGCTTGCCATCAACAAGATAGTCATCCATATTTTTAAGTCTTTTTACCCATCATGTTCAACTCTCTTGATGAATTTGTTAATATCTTTCACAACAATTGCCCTTTTATCAAATAATGAGCCTTTATAGACCTTTCCAAAAGTATCCCTTCTAATTTATTATTTGAAACTTGCAGTTACAGCATTGAGGTTTTGAAATTGAAATGCATTCAACCCCTATGAATTAAACTTATGCTACTCTTGCATAAGCATGGGGTAGAAAAAACCAACTCGTATGAGTTCTAGGAAAAGAACCTACAAAATCTTACATGATTCACCCTTTCACAATTCATGTTGATCTAGCCAAGTAACTACATCATCATTCATAAAATTAGTGATTGATTGATTTGAAGCTTGGAAAGAAGTGTTTTGATACAATGAACCATCTAGGTGCCAAATCCCTTTCACGTTGTTGTAGTAAACGAGATAACAAATGGCTTACCTTTTTGTTGTGCATGTTATTTTTAATTTTTTTTATTCCATTACATTCTCTCCATGTGGACAAGTTGCTTTTAATGTGGGGCTAAAAACTTCATTTTTTGGTGACATAGACATAAGGACCTACACGTCATGCTGCCCAACAATGCTTAAAACCTTGTTGTATTCATCTAAGTGTTGCCTCTACCATGTGGGCTTCTATTTTCCATTGTAGACCCCTTACTAATGTGACCAATGTATTTGGGCACAAATATTGGCTATCACCCAGGGATGTACACCCCCTATGGGTGTGAAAAGAACCTTAAAACACAAGACCAAGTGCCAATCCATTAGGCCACTAAGTCAACACTTTAGAAATTATCAACAAACACCCATAGAAGCTCAAAAAAATAAGGTAGATCAAAAAAATTAGATTAGAAAGATCTAAAATTGAACACATGACAAAAAATGAAAGAAAATATACAAACAAGCCCCAAAGTAGAAGGGAAATAAAGTAATAAAACAAAAAAACTATACACTGTATAATATTGTACACAAGTTACGAACTTAGTCGAGGAAGTGTTTTTGATGTCTATCATTAATTGGTAACTCTAGTATTCTCATCATCACTTAGTTTCTTGAAATTTTCCAATATCTTGGTGGTTAAGACAAAGTAAACCAATCTATGCACATGCCTGAAAGGTTTTTTTCTAGGCTATAATGGGATGACATATTGAAACAAATAATTTATGTATAATCTCAAATCTGGATAAGACCAAGTCAAAATATCTTGGTAACTTGTCAACAACTATAAATAAGCTTGTTTCTTTGTTGCAATCAGGTGAGTACCAAGCTAGAGTGCCTCATAATTATTAATGTCATTCATACACTTGATGTACTACTTGAGATAACTTTGAAAACATTCATCATTAGAGGAGTAAAAGATAACCCCATCTCCATCTAATGACATTATCCAAACAACACCTTCATTATCAAACCCAACATCAAGTACAACTTATTGCTCAACTAACCACATTCCAAACAAATTTACCTAATTCCAAATTCATGTACAACACTTCATTTAGAGCACACTTCAAATGTTTAATTAAATCATGATTAGGTAACTCATTTTCTTATGTCATATTATCATCATTAACAAATTCATAAGTTAGGACCCATACCTTCTTGACTGCACTCCATAATTGATCAAAATTAGTATCACTTAATAATTCTATAGAGGTAGACATTTTTATTTATGAGACTTGATAATCAACAATCAAGATCTCATCATCATCAGATGTAGACTTAGAATCATCTGGATCTTCATCAATTGGTTCAATAATATCATATGAGGGATGTGGAAGGAAGCACTTATCACACCAATCAATTTCTAAATCACAATTTACTACATTTACTTTGGAATTTAAATAATTAGGCACTTATTTTCCCACTCTTTTGTTCTAATTTATGTAATCACATGCAAGCCTCTTCCTTATGTCATTATCCCTAATGTGGAGAGTAGACCCCTTTGTAATTGATTCAAATTTAGATCTCTCTATTGAATTTTAGACCCTTAAGGTAGCCCTTTCTCAACTCTAACCAACTTTTAGGACATCTCTTTGATAATAGAGGCCAAAGTCTTAACAGTCTCCTCAAGGTTGGCATTCGTAATGGACTACATTTTTTTGGATTGACTAACTTTACATTAGCCTACTTATTCATGGGATTTCCCACATTATTTATATTATTCTCAATTTGGATTGCCATATTGAATGCCAACCGTAGGTTCATGGGAGCCTTGTTCCTCAATTAATATGTAACCTTCTTGTCAAAGGCATCAAAATATTTAATCAAGCATATTGTATCACTAGGCCTGATGTTCTTTGGCAGCCTTAGCATAGTCTTATTGAAACATGTATTAAAGTCCTATACACATTCATTAGTGTTCTTTTTTATTTTTTGAAACTCAAGTAAAAGAGATCTAGGATTAGTTTTATCACTGTACTGAAGTTTGAAGACATTCTTCATCTCTTCCCATGAATTAATGCATCCATGGGGAAAGGAATTGAGCCATTGATGAGCATCTTATTCTAATGTGTGTATAAATAAATTAAATGCACACATCCTCATAATCAACCTCATAATATTCAATGATAATGTGAAATGCTCTTAAGTGGTGATCACCACTCACTACATTATTCCTTAAAATTTGGGAAGGTGGTTCCATACTTCATTCAAGAATTCATTGGCATAGCCTTCCATTTCATCAAATATAGGTCTAAGGGAATGCAGAATGCATGAAGCTCATTCTCATCTTGATCCATATGCCTCATGATTGGTTCAATGTTGGATTTAAAAAAAATAGAAAAGGGCTATGAGGGGGTGAGTGTGGTGCACTTGGTGGATCACACTTAGGATGGGATTCAACTAGTTGAGAAGGAGATGTATAGTAAATAGGACTATAAGTTATAGAATTACTAGGAAAACTATGAAAATCCTCAACAATAAAAAGTTTAATAAACTAAATTTTACGATTACCAAAATCTTGATAGCCCAAACAATATTTTGTAGTTGAATTTTATTCTTCAATAGGCCTCCAAACTTGTCTGCTTTTTTTAATGAACACTTAGGGGTGAGACATGTTTTTTTTACGAGTCATTTTTGAATGATGACCTCAGTCCTTCCAACTTTCCAAGTAAAATAGCACTCAAGGATGAAGATATTCAAAGTGGGCACTAATATTCCCTTAAAACTAGATGATTTTTTGGAGTCACCACTAGAATCAAAATTATAGAATATAACCATTTACAAATATGCAGTGATACATAGAAATCTTAATGTATCACTACATATGAGATAATATGAAGATAGCAAAGAAAAATCAATAACCTCAACTTTAACTCATGAGATAACATGAATAAACTTGTCTAAAATTACAACTAAGATTATTTTCATCAAATATAGGTATAGAAATTATTCAAATCCAAACTTCATAATTAGCTCTCTACAAGAGTCCCTAGCAAAATAAGTGATCGAGGCTTTAATTTAATCCCCGACAATGGTGCTAGTTGAATGGTGGCATTGATGAACCAAATATATTCAAATCAGTGCAAATATAGGTAGATAAATTTCAAACTTGAATTACTTACAACTCTCTACAAGAGTCCTTGGAAAAACAAGTGCTATGAATGTCTTTTCTTTCCCCATAAATGATGCTAATTGGTTGTTAGTTCTCAATTGTACACCTCTTTTGATTGGGCTTACACACTTGAGAAAATGATAAATAAAGATGAAAAATCCACTTATATATCATTATATATAGGTAAGAGTTTGGCATGAAGACTAGACCAGATGTAGACAATGACTGGGAGACATCATATAGGGTATGGTAAGCTCCTTGCTACTTGTGGATCTACCTGAACCAGGATGAGAGGACCTATGGGGTACGTTGTTCACATGGATTGATACTGAAAGTCAACCTCCATGGGGATTTTTAGTACAAATAAACTCAAATACGACTAGGGCACAACCAAACTTGTTCACTCCACCCAAGAACGGTTGTCACAAGGAATGCACAAATGCACTATTTCACATAAAATTTACTAAAAATAGGTGGGTATATGATTGAAACCTTCAATATAAAGAATCTTTTAGTAACAAAGGGATGAATAGAAGACTCAAATGTTGATCTTTAAAGCATAAATTATAGATACATTTTAAGTGTGCAATATTTATGCATATGCAAGCAAATAACACTTAACATATGGAAAGGGTATAGTATTTTTAGGGTAGGACAAGGTAGGACAAGTTGGATAGTTATAAAAGAGTGGTATGCTAGTGGTTTTCAAATAATAGGGATTATTTCAACATTCATGACATCAATTATTTGTAAATATGTAGAAAAACTGAAATGCAAACTAAGGGGAACTACTATAAGAGATTTGCATCCATTAGTGCCAATACAATGTAAGTACCCAAATGATTCATGGAATCCTAGAGCATACACTACACTTAAAATATCAAATAGTTTTCCCTCTTGAATTCATGAACCCAGGGTGCCCGTCAGAGGTATGCAGTAAAATATTTCTAAATCTCTATGCAAAAAGGGGTTTATAACCTAGATCTATCACCGAGATAATAACCATAAATAAGCACAAAACTAGATATCCAATCAACATAACATGTAATACATCTCATTGCATTTCATTAACAAGAAAGCGTAAAAATAAAAAGTATTCTTCATTATCTTGAAATAAAATCTTATAGATATCAGTGTTTCATAATGTTGCCATGGGGATAAGCATGGTGAGTTTTCTCATTGTTGGATAGGGGACACATATAAACATGCTCTCAAATCTTTCTAATGGTTGTATAGCTATAACCACCTTAGTAAGGGAGACAATACATACACATAACAAGGATCCCAAAATTTTGAAGAGCCTAGATTTAAAGAGAAAAATAAAGACCAACAATAACTTTTGAATAGAGGATAAACCCACTATTTATACAGTTTTTACCCTTTTGCAAATCCAGGAATGTTGGTTGCAATTTGAAATATTGTAAAATTTGAAACAACTCCCCCAATTTCTACCAAGATACTCCCAATTAGAATATATTCTTTACCACACTTAGAATATATATCCATTTACAACAAAAATCATTGTTGTAACTTCTTCTACATGAAATGATGAATATTTGCAACAAATATTTTGATTTATTGGTTGGAAATGCATTTTTCATGAGCTAGAAGGAGAATATTCATTTTGGAGGCCAAACAAATCCTTTGTCTTCTTGTGTAACTACTTTGAGATGCCTTTGCCCACTCATTTGCAAATCTAAAACCTTCTTGACAACTACGCTTTTTCATATGCATGCTAAAAAAACCTTGGTCTTGCAATGATGGAATTTAAATACTCTATAGCCATGGTTTCTTGAGAAATCTTATTTGGAGTGGCCCACCTTGATCTTGAAAACCTCCAATATTTCTCCCATGGAGGTGTTTGAACAAGCAAAACAATGGAAAATGTAAAACATAGTTTACTTTTACCTTTTTGCTTTTTGGCTCTAACTTGTTTTTCTACACTTTGCCTTTTTCACATTTGATTTTTTAAAATTTTACTTTAAGGGTTACATCCACAATTTTTAATGAATAAACCCATTACTTTTCACTTTTTATCTTTTTGGGGAAATTTTGGTTTCTTTTACAAATTTGTAATTTTCCTTTGTTTTGGGGAAATCTAGGTCTCGTTTACAATTTTGCAATTCTATTTATATTAGGGAAATCAAAAACTTAGCAATTGTTTTTTAATTTACAAATTGTAAAATTATAATTTGCATTTGTAGTTCCCATGAAAAGATCTCGTAGGGAGATGGGAACTCAAACTACAATTTGTAATTTGTAAAATTGTAAAATTACAAATTGTAGTCGTAGTTCTCATTTCCCTAAAAATATCCCTTAGGCAAATGGAAAATCCAATTACAAATTTTAAATTTACAAATTTGTAGATTGTAATTCACAGTTGTAATTTCCCCAAAAGTTCCCTTAGGGAAATGGGAACTCCAGCTGCAATATTTAATTTGCAAGTTTACAAAATTATAAATGTTCTTAAAAGTTCCCATTTGCACTAGGAACCTCAAGGAAATGGGAAATCCAACTTAAATTTAAAACTTTTCAAAATTACAAAATTGTAATTGGCCTTAAAAGTTCTCACTTACACTATGAGCTCATGTTAACTGGTATTGACTGTGGGTTGGGAGATCCAAGTGCAATTTTCAATTTGCACATTTGTAAAATTGCATTCTTCCATCAAATTTTCTTGAAACTCCTCTTGAGTTGACTTTCTCCATGATCTGGCCGATGGATTTGGGAGAGTTGACCATAATCTGTAATTTACATTTTGAAAATTGCTTCTCCTACACAAATCTCCCAAGGGCTTTTGGATCTTCTTTTGCAATTTTTGAAACTTACAAATTTTTTTATTTTTCTTCTAAATCCATTCCAACATAGTTTAGAAAATGACAGTAATGGCATTTCTTGGTCCTGATAGTTACAAATAGCTTTACACCACCTAAATATAGCCTTTGCCTCTAAATATTTCCCTTGATGTGGAACCTTTCGTAGCTTTTTGAATATTGGTGCAAATCATGATGTTTCTAGATCCTGAAAGTTATCTTTGGCCTTAAGATCATAAACATCCCTACTCTATCTACTAATGAAACAAATACATACCTTTGTGTATGCTCTAAAACAAGTAATGCCAGTTCCTCCATTACAAGTGACTAATTGTGAGTATCAAGTGTAAAGAAGAAATTACTCAGATCTACTCGTAGCCTACTTTTCATAAAGGAATATATGGTGAAGGTGATGTATACAAGATTCTCAATAACCATATTGATATCAACCATGCAGTAATCAATAAAATCTGTGTGAAGTTAGTGATATAAGGATGCAACTAGTAAGAGGAGTCTACTTAGATGTAAAATCATTACAAATTTTCCACTTTGCCTAATTCCTTGTAACTACTCATTTTAATAAGTCTATTTCTCTTGATATTACATATTCAATGTATGCTAGAAAACTCTTATTCTTGACTTCAATCAAGAAACCTAAACCATGTGGAGTAGGACATCATAACTATTTTTTCTCACCCTTATACCACAAAAGATTGAATATTAGTATTCATTGCAATGGATGTTGACTCACATGTCCAATTAACTTATTTCAAGATATATCCTACCATATATTGAACATTATTATCATTATCATTAACCAAGTGTGTCACTAATAGGAGGAAAAATGTATCTACTTGTTCATCCACCACATTACTCAAAAATTTCTTAACAACTGCATGTAACATTTCTGCCATAGCTTCTTGACCACCAGTGTGCTTATAACTCAGGTGTACTACTAAAAAATATATATGATACTACAAATTCTTATCACCAAGAGGATAGTCATCTTTGTTATAAACTAATTTTACCCATCAATTTTATCTCTCTTAACCAATTTGGTAAGATCTTTCACAGCAATCACCTTTTTATCAAATAATGAACCTTTTTAGATATTTCTAAAGGCAACCCTTATGATTTCTTGTTTGAAACCTTTAGCTGCAACATTGAGTTCTTGAAAATTAAATACCTTCAACCCTTGTGAATTAAACTAATGTTGCTCTTTCATAAACATGGGGTGGAAAAACGCTAAATTGTATGAGTTCAAGGATAAAAAATTGTAGAAGTTTAAATGATTCATCCTTTCAAAATTCATGTTGATCCAACAAAGCAACAACAACATCATGAAAAAAATTAGTGACTGATTGATTTGGATCTTGGAAAAAATGTGCTGAGATAGTGAATCTTCCAGGTGTCGAATCCCTTTCGTCCTATTGCTATACATGAGATAACATGTGGCTTACCTTTTTGCTTTGATTGGGATTTTCAAACATTACTCTTTCATAACCTGCACATTTTAACAAGCCATGGGATCCAGAGATGGAAAATCACTTTACAATTTGTAATTTATCAAATTACTAATTGCATTTCAACTTCCCTTTTTTGCCGACCTCGTCTCTTGTCTTCTTTTTGTAGGATCTAGAACTATAGCAAAAATTTCAAAATTCTCTTTTTGATGTTTTTATTTTGCATTTGTCTTTTCCAATTGGAAAGTTCGTGAGCTTTCACTCTGTTAGTTTCAATTTGTTTTTTCCCCCTTAAAACCCTGACATAAATTTTACGACTCAAATTCAATTATCTTCAATCAAATCTGTAGTCAACACTAGAATCCCCACCAACTACCATGCATCCCCTTTATTCCAAGCAAAAATTCAAACTTTATTTTATTCAATTACTTTCCCTCCATGTGGGTAGGCTACTTGTAATGTGGGGATGAAAAGATGACTGTTTGATTCTCATTCAAGCCATGTAGGCATAAGGACTTGCATGTCATGCTGCCCAGTAGTGCTTAAAATTTTCTTGCATTCATCTAAGTTGCCCAACATATCTAGGAACCAACACTATAAATCACATGTGGGCTTATGTTTTCTAATGTGGACCCCTTACTAAGGTTCCCAACATATTTGGGCACCAACACTATAAATCACATTTATTTCATACCTTTTCACGAAACTAGATCATGTGTCATCACCAAGTCAAAACCTCCATTTGATTTTAAAATGTCCCTTACACGTGTGTATCCATTTTAGACTTATGGGCCCATGTTACCATTAATGTTGATTTTGCACCTTTGACCTCCATCAAAGTGAGTTTTAAGGTCTGCCATCATCCATAATTTGTCCTAGATTTACCTATATATAGTAGGTCATATTAAACCATTTAGATAATTATAAGATAGGGAAGAAATATATAATCAAAATATCATATCTGAAGATAATGTCAAATAATCAAATATCTTTCCTCCTACTTCAAGTTCAGATTCATTGAGTCACATATTACATAATTCGACAATTAAATTTTTCCATTTCTTTAAGTTTCTAAACTTTTCCTCAAAAGCATATGTTATATAGTTCTAGGTAGGGTAATTGGATACTTTTTTTGGGTCTTTCATGTTATGTATTCTTGATTTTTTGGATTTTTATACCATTATGTGAGAAATTAAATGCCAATATTTTCCTATCTTGAATGCATAGAATAATAAAATAAAATTGACTTATTTTTAATTTATTAGATCCCTCCTTATGAATTTTAAAACATTGACACTCTTATAAAAATATTATAATGATTATAAAATAAAGTGAAGATTTAAAATTAAATTTTCCATATAACAATTAAAATGATCTTAAATTTAAGATAATATAATTATTAATTATTCATTAAATACTAAGTATTCAATACATACATCCCATATAAAATTTAACAATACAATTTTAAAAATAACATATAAAATGTAATGTATGATTAACAATTCATCAAATACAAAACATGATAATATTTATAATGTGTGTGTGTGTGTGTGTGTGTACATATTCACACATAGATATATATTATACCATATATATATGCATATATATAAATATATATACATATATTCATTCTTGGAAATTTAACTAGTTTTGGCTATTCAACTTATTCCAAAACATTTGCTATAATAGAACTATAATCCTTCATACTTTGTTTTGAGTCCAATAATAGTCCTTAAATTTGAGATCAATAGTAGTTAGAAGGCCAAGGTTGACATCTATATTCACTTGGATACAAGCAAAGGTGGTGTGTGAATATTCCATAGTAGAAGCATCCACCAATGACATGTCATAAAGGAAATTAACAATAGCCATAAGGCAAGATTCAGACCACAAGTAGAGGGGGAGATGCCACAAAAGAACTAAAATAAGCCTTCTATTGAAAGATCCAATCAGGGGGTTGAATGATGGGATCCATGGCTTCATCAGAAAAAAGATTTAATGTCAGTGTTAGATCCTATCTTGGAAAGCATTGCTCTTTTCTTCAAGGAGATTAAAAAACACAAAGAATAAAACCCTATCACATGGTTAAATCTCTAGTTTATATTATGTTAGCAGTAACCATGACAATGATATCCACTTGTTGAGAGGAGGGATGCTTAGGAATAAGACATTGAACTTGTAGATTACTCCCCAGACCATGAATTAATCTTCATTTTCTTGTACCTCCTTAATCTCCTCATCCTTAAAGGTAATTGAGGGGTTTAATTTTATTGTGCCTAAGGGCTTGACCACATGTTTCTCTTTCTGATCCACCATAGTTTTATATCTTTGATCCATTTGAGATATTCTTATAACAAAATATTTGACATTCTCTACCTTCACAGTCCTTCATGAACATATAGGTCTTGAGATCCTTCTTGAACATACAGGTTGAAGCTGTTATTTGAGATTGGATTTGCTACCTTCATAAGTAGGTGTTAATGTTTGATCTCCTCTTTTTGATCATTGGTCATGTCCAAAACTTCAAATGTGGGAGACATAAATGAATACACTACTATATCACCATCCTATAGATCATGTTCTCTTCTGATGCCTTTTATCTCCCAGTGCATATGCCTTACCTTCAAAGCTTTCATTTTACTTATTTGACCAAATACACCAACTTGACTTTCCAATAAATAAATGAATTTTGTGCTAGAAGCCCTAGCTTCAAGAATCATGCTCATTTTTCTTTTATATCTGCTTAAAATGGAAATTAACTAAACATTTTTTATGCAAGCTTTTTAATTTATTTAAAATTTAAATCTTATTAATATTTTAAATATTTTTACTGAAATACTTTTTATATATTTAAATCAAAGTTCAGATTAAGGTAACTCTACATTTGATTGGGGTAGAATCTAACCCAAACACATAAAGACGTCTGACTCCCCCAAGGAACAAAACTCAAAAAGGAGTCAAAGTTTGAGAAACAAAAGGGATCAAACCAATCAGGGGTCCAACAAACCCAACACACTAATAAAATAGGAAGAGTAGAGATAACACAATAGTAAAAGGGGACCCATCAAAAATCAACTAGCACAGAAAGACCATAAGAGAGATATTAAGGAATGAACCATAGCTTATCCTTATCCATATCATGAATAGATTCTAGAGTCTCATTTTTAGGGGGGTCAAAAGCTCTCCCTTCATTCCTTTTATCATCAATTTCACCACCCATATATTTTAAAATTATGACATTTCTTGTAAATTCTTGCATCTTAGTACATGAGTCCCTGAAATGTCCTAGCAAGATACAAAACTCATAGATCTCATTTTCTTTGAAAAATGGATAGGTTGGTTCCATAAGAGAAATTGAGGACCTAAGTTGAATGAAGGTGGGGAGCATCTTATCCTTTTTAACTAGGACATATTCTAGCCAAGATCATCCTTGTCATATTACTAGTCACTAAATTGATGATAGCTAGTGTTCTAGTGATTTATGTAATGCTTCTAAGGATTCTATCATCCTAAAAACAAGGAAGGAGACTAGGCATCTCAATACACATAGGGGTTTTATCCATTTTGATGTTCAAGGAGGACCACTTAAGCTTCCAATGTTGGAGCATAAGGAATAATTTTCCCATGAACAAAGGACCTTCATTTAGGATTTTGAGGCAGTTTTATTGGCTATCAAATGAGAATAACATGCACCTATTAGCCATAGCCACCATGTTGAAAACTATAGCATCAACCTACTTCCTTTTTATCTAATTCCTGATAACATCTATGTTGTGCCATCTACTAGATAGTTTTGTTGATAAGAGAGTTACTGTATTTGGCTTCTATTTCTTTTAGAATCTTGTTAGGAATGTATAACATCAAGTTATCAATTAACTGATCATTGGTTGGGATTAAGAAATTGTGCTTTTTCTTGTTCTTGGAACTTGGGTTGGAATCAAGCTTGTCTATTTTACCAATGAGAACAAATGAGTTATCATTGTTACTTGTACATTTTTTGATTCTAATAGTGCACAAGTTACACTTAGCCCATTCAAAAGATAAATTTTTATTGTATATGGAAGCCTTTGAATGCATCTCCCACCAAATTTTGGATATGGATTCAAAATTCAAACTTGAAACATTAAAGAACTTGTAATAAAATTTCCAACATCTTGTATTGCTAATGCTGAAGAGATGAAATAATTTATTTTAAGCGCACAATACCAACCATCACAAATAGCTTCCATGTCATGAAATGATATATTAGCAAAAAGTGAACTTTATATATTATGTTGAGTATTTATTATAGTACTCTCTTCAATAAATTTTCATTAATTAATGACAAATAACATCAATCTAACTACATTATTATATTAAAAACTAGTATTATTTATTTTTTACATATAAAATTGATTAATAATTTCATTAGTTTTTTTAATCAAAATTTCCTTTATTTGTGATGAAATTCATCAATATAACTACATCAATAAGTTTAACTTGAAAGAATAATCTGTGAATAAAAAAAATTGCTTTCAAACGCTATGGTATGACTATAATATTGCATTTTTTACTATGATATTAAATTTTTTAATTAATTAATCAATAAATAGAACATAATTTTAAATAATTATAAAATAGGTATCAAATTTAAAAATTAATTTCTCATACAATAATAAAATATTATTAAATATAATATAAAACATGATTATTAATTACTCGTTACATTCCGACTAGCTACCATTGTATTGACATAAATAATTATTATATTTAAACATGTGTAAGAATGAATTACATATGGACAAATTTATTTTAATAAAATTATAAATTAATAAATCAAACTAGGGATGCCAATGCTCCAAACTTGGAAAGGCATTATCTTGAGGTCTATTGTTGTTGTTTGTATTGAGATTGTATCTAGCTAAGATGGAGGATAAATATCATGATCAACACAATAAATATATTTATAATTATTGATCTCACTATCCTTCAAAGATGTGTAGGTATGTTTAATCCGCTTAAACATTTCTATATTTCTTCTGAATTTGATTCAAATCTAATATTGTGTGTTTGAGGAATGCTCTAGCAGAAGCAATAAAGACCACAATTAATGTGTTATTTCACTTGTCATTTTGATGATAAAAATATGTGTATATTAAGCTAAAGTTGCATTAAAAAATCAAATGGCATATTGAGGGTGGTCTCCTAAATATTATACATCTTCTAAAATTTGTGAATTAATGTTCATAATTTGACATTAGGTGTTATGTTGAATATTAAACCAAACAATGTTTTGATTAGTATTTGTGTACTGCCATGTGCATGTATTTTAAACCTTTGTATTTGATCACTTAATTTTCAATAAAAGTCCATGGTTTTAGGTGCATTAGGTCAATGTGCAATCAAATTACAAAATATTTGGCTTGTATTTTTGAACTCCACACCTCCGTAGACCTTGAACCCCTTCCTTGCACTTTGCATTCTGTTATTCCCTTCTACCCATGAGATTTGAAGGTATGGAAACAACTTGCATGTTATACCTTACATTAGTGAAAAATTCATTGAGGAATCTATACTCTACCATGCACCTATATGCTTCACATATCTGGTAGAGTTTCAGATCATTCTTGAACTTTTCACAATGTGTAGTTAGCTCATTGACTTCTAAAATACCCTTCCCATGTGTTTCCTTTGGAAAATAAGAGATTTGATCATTTTTCTTTATGCCCTTTTTTCATGTGGCTAGAGAGGTGATGTGGCATAACCCCATGTTAGAAAGACATAGTTTCATGCTTCTCAAAACCCTACTGCCTTCCAATATTTCCCTCCATGTAGGCATGACTAGTTTGTTTTGTTACATGAATTTTGGGGCACCAATGTTGCCCCTCATTTTGGGATGGACACCCCATATGGGTGTGTAAAGAACCAAAAAATATAGTACCGGATACCAATCCATTGGGCCATGGAGTCAACATAAGATAATTTGTCGACAAACACCCATATAGGCTCAACAAAACATAATAAACTTAACAAAAAAGAATAGGAGGATATGAAAATGAAGACACAACAAAACATTAAAAGGATCTATACAAACAAGGCCTAAAGTAGAGGGGTAACAAAGAAATAGAAGGATAAAGCAATAAAACATAATATAATGTGGTACATACTATCACAGTCACCAACGTTGGTAGTCCTGCTGAGGTCAGTTGGTCAATGATGCCAACGTCGATTAAGCTGATGATGTCGGTAGGGGCAGTGGGCTTTAGACAGGTTTCAAGGTTATGTCTATGGTCAACAAAAGAGTCTAGAAGTTTTAAAGTTTGTGAAGGGTTCCAGGTAAGTGAATAGGGTCTAAGGAAGGGCAAAGGTAGAGGGTAGGTATGAAAAGAGAGTAAGGATAAGGGGAAGGCTTTTCAGCCTCTTCACGGAAGAAAGTTGGGTTGGGTTGATAGTATTTAGAAATAGTAAATAGAAACTAATTACCAATGTATTCTAAAATACTAAAATGAGATAGAAGAATACTTAGATCTGCTTGGTGAAGAACCATAGGTCTTAGAGTGTTTATTCCTATTGTGGCTGATGTCAAGATCCTCGTGCAATGTTCCAATCCAATCTAGAGTGACTTGTGTAGAGTTTCTATAGCCTGAAGAGTGATAGTTGAATTTTGATGCTTGGTCTCAAAGTGTGTGCGTCGATATCCAAAGAGGCTGGGGGAAGCTCAACATTAGAGCCTAGTTTAAGTAACCGACGTTGGCAATCTCGCCAGCATTGGCTGACAATTGACCGACATCAGCAGCTAGAGAATGGGTAAAAGGGATATTTTTAGCCATTTGCCCATTTATCCATCTGCCAAGTGCATTTGCTATTGGTGAATGGTCAAAAGACAGGTTTATTAGGCATGAGAGTTAGTTAGGAGGTTGGAATGAAATGAGAATAAATCTTAGGTAGTTAAGACTTGAAGGACTTAGTCTTAGGGTGACTCATAGAGTAAGAAAAGGTCTTAGCGTGAGGTGTCCAAGTGAGGTGTCTAGGTGAGGTGTCATGGTGAGGTGGAAAGGGTTCATGGTTAGAAGTGTTAACACTAGAAGACCAAGGGGGGTTGACACGATATTGGTGTCTACATTTGCCCCTTTTTGTCTTGTGGTTTGTCCTGACAAACTGCAAGACAAAAATAGATGTAGGTTGCCCCATGTATGGGATAAGATGTAGGTTGCCCAAGGTATGGGATAAGCTATTCCCCCTCAAAGCGGGAGTCGAGGGAAGGTAATCTAATATCGGGTGCCGATTTGATAGGCAGTGGATGGGTATGGTGAAGTTAGAGTGTGAACACTGTAATAGTTGAGATTACGTGTATACCACTTCACATGATAGGTAGGTCAAATTGTCGCAGGAAAGGTTGAGGAGCACTAAAATCAAATTAACCAGTCCCCAACTTATTAGTGGTAGCTGATTAGGTTAAACGATCAAAGCTGTAGCTCCAATGGTCATCATGTTCCAAGTATCCAGGCTAGGAAGTGCTCCTGGAAAACATGAAAATGTCATAAATATTAGGGGATCAACTTGGTCATGATCTCATAATAGGTGTGAGGGTCATGGAAAATTTGATAACTATTCATGATGTAGCATATGCAATCAAAACAACCAAGGCATAGTTGTCTCAAAAGTGATCGTGGTCTGAGGAGATAGTCACAATCTCTAAGGTTGTTGGTCGAGTTGGGATGAGATATAAGTAATCTCAAGTGTTATTTGTTGTGGTTAGGGAGATGTATGTGATCTCCAATGTGCCCCATGAGAATTCTAGGTGACTCCTATAGTGTCAGGGCTTGTTGTTTGGTCATGATTTTGGGCAGTTTAGATAGTTGGTCCATTAGGTAGATGAACCAATGAATGGCTGAGCTAACCTCAAAAGACCCCTAGTCAACTGAGTGCTACCTACATAGCCCCTATTTTAAGGGCCTCAGGCCAATGTAGTTCTCCCCAAAAGGGAAGAAGAGGGTAGGTTATGGATTGGTTTTGACTAGGTTAAGTCATGATTAAAGGTTATATGGTTTGTCCATCAAGTAGACGAATGAACGAATGGCTGAGCTAACCTCAGAAGACCTCATGTCAATTGAGTGTTGCCTACATAGCCCCTATTTTAAGGGCCTCAGGCCAATGTAGTTCTCCCCAAAAGGGAAGATGGAGTCAAAGAGGTCGATAGTTGTTTTGGTGATGTTAGTGTTAGCATTTCCCATATGTCTGATGGTACATGCTTGAAATGATGAGTGTATGATGATGTTATAGTCTTTTCCATATTATGTGATGGTGTATTCTATAACATAGGTTATGTGGTTTTTCATCCCTAGTAATTTTCCATATTAGTGATGGTGTATGCTAAAAATGAAATGAGTGATGATGTTATAGCCTTTTTCATATTATGTGATGGTGTATTCTATAACATTGATTATGTGGTTTTTCATCCCTAGCAATTTTCCATATTGGTTATGGTGTATGCCAAAAATGAAATGAGTATATTTAGGCTTCAGCAAGTTTCCATATTGGTGATGGTGTATGCTTGACACAAATTGGGTTTGGTTGATAGTTTCCATGTGTATTGTTTTTTTATAGAAACTTATGTGAATGGTCTATGATAATTTATATAACACAAATTGGTATTTGTATTAAGTAAATCATGATGTTATGTTAATGGTTAGAAAATGTTTTGGTTCGGTTTGGTTTGGTTTGGTTTGGTTGGGTTTGGTTTGGTTTGGTTGGGTTTGGCTAGGTTTGGTTTGGCTAGAAAATGGTTTGGTTGTATGTGACGAAGGCATATAAGAAGTGAAAGGCACGTTGCTCTTTCATTGACAAGGCCCATAATGATAGCATAGATAAGGTTTTTGCAAACAAAAGTCCCATTCATGCATTACGTCGTTGACCATTGGTTTGTGTTAGAGAAGTACTCTAATCACTTGATATTAAGTGAGCTCAAAATCCCTTGGGTATGTTGGGGTAATAGGTTTGATTATGTGAGGATGTGAGGATAGCATAACCCTTTTTAGCAGGGATAACTTTGCCCTTTTTATAGGTGACCCTGAGAATGACTATAAGTAAGTCCATGACTTAATAGTGGTCAGTCATTTTTTTGGTAGACTGATCAATGCGGGAAGTCTACTTGGGGATGTTTTGTTTTATTTTGTGTTCATGTTGAAGTTGATCGGTGCAAGAAGCTCTTGAGAGGGTGTTGTCTGTAGCAGAATTTGGGCATAGCCATCCTTTGAGGGAATGGTCTATAGTTTCCTTTGTATGTTTCGATAGCTATCCTTCAAGGGAGCAGTCTATTAATTACAACAATAATGCATCTATCCTTCAAGGGAGTAGTCTACATTGATAGTTTATGACCTTTTGAATATTTAGATAGGCATCCCAGTCTTATGTTTTTTTATTTTTGACTGAACTTTTAGTCATGGACTAGACTATAGAGGTTTGGGGGTTTCCTTTTTATTAGGACAAAGCATTCATGTTTTACAAAAGGGTTGACTAATGTTTGTAGGGAAAAAGGGTTGAAAGGAATAGGGATGAGGATGATAGGGGTTGCTCAAGGGACGAGCTCAATTTAAACATCAAGTGAATGATTACTTGGTTAATAGTAAAATGGTCTCAGATGCAAGTCATTAAGGGGCTCAGGTTCTAGTTGACCTTCAAGAGAAGATGGACGATAAGTCCCTGATCCATACTTGTACATTATTATGTAAGGTCTGAGTTAATTAGGAGCAAACTTTCCCCATTTGCTTCTTTCCATATTGATCACATGTTGGTTTTATTTAAGGATGAGATCTCCTATTTTGAAATCTCGATCTTTCAGATTTTTGTTGTAGGCATGGTTTGGTCGATGCTTGGCAAAGGAAAGTCATTCTTTGGGCCAGCTAGGTTAAGGTCACGATAGACAGTGCAAAGTCAAATTCCCCCAGTTACTTTTGTGACAAGGACAATGTTGGACACCCATTGCGGATAATCAATGGGTTGGATAAATGAGACGGAGAGAAGATGATCAAGCTCCTCTTTGACAAGGAGTGCAATGTGAGGATGTATCCTGCAAATATTTTTCCTAACAAGTTTAGTTTGAGAGGGTGGGATTCTGATCTTCCTTGTTGTAGATAGGAATCTCAAAATTACTGAAGGTGATGGAGGCAATGGTTGGTAATGATTTGGCTAAAGCAGCTAGTGGTTGGGGGTCTTCAGGTTGAACCTTCACTGCTTGTAAGGCCTTGATTAAGGCTTGGCGATGTTGTGGAGAGATTTGAATTAGGTCATACAAAGATGTCTTCACACAAGTTTGGTGAAGTTGTTTCACCATGGAGTCATGAATTGGCTTTGAAGATGTTGGTTGAGATGTGCCCAAGATGGTAATCTTGGGTTTTGGTGGTGGAGAAGGCTTGACGAATGGATATGTCCAAGGGATAGAAACCTTCTCTTTTCCTTTATCCTTTAAGGTTTGTGATCTGGTGGCCACATTGATAGTGTTGATTTCAAATAAAGGGGGAAAAGGTGGTAGAGGGACCACAATCTTGTGTTGGGATCCCGATTCAGGTGAGGATGTTTGGGAGGCATGGGATGGTGTCAATGGTTTATTAAAAGGATGGTCAAGAGAACTCTCAATGAGGAGGGTGCCCTTTTTTAGGTGTTGGTGGATGACAACTTTAAGAGTGAAACAATGCTCAGTGTCATGCCCAGGTGTGCGATGATATGTACAGATTTTAGTGTCATCGAACCAAGATGGTTTTGATCTGAGAGGTTGGTATGGCTTAATGGATATGAGAGTGATGTTAGAAGACTAAAAAAATTGGTGTAACAGCGAAGCATAGGACCCCACTAATGGGTTTGCACTCATTGTTGAAGTAGGAGTTGACAACTTCTATTTGGGAGTTATAGGAGGAGTTTTTCATACCATCTTTTTGGTTGGCAGTGTAGCCACATGCATTGATGGCACTTTCTTGGTGAGGGGTGTTGGATTTTTTGGAAGAAATATATGTTTGATGGGTAGAGGAAGTAATGGAGGTAGTTTTTTTTGTTAGGTGTTGGAGTAGGGAGCACTCTTATTAATGTAGAAGGGTGTGGACCCAAAATAGAGGGTAATGGTGAAGGTGGGGGAGGAGTTCTCCGACGTGGTTTAGTAGCCTTCTTTAGTACTGTGCGAGGACCACTACTATGCGGGGTGAAGTTCAAATATAACTTCACTTGTGGGTGAGTAAGGTTTGATAATGGGGTAAATACCATGAGATTTAATCTATTTTGGCATGGTGGACCCCCGCAAGGGTTTGGATTTAGGCGTGGAAGGCTGAGCTTCTGATGACTTAGAAGTGGAAGCCTGATTCTTGTCAGAAACTTTGGGGTGATTTGTCATGAAAGGATTGGTAGTATAAGTTGAAGTGGGATGTGTAGGATAAGAAGCCTTAAGTCACTCCCATAGTGCCTCATGTTTTAGGTTCCTAGAATGGAGAAATCCTAAGTTTTCTGCCAATCGAGAAAATGGTTTAGGTGATGTCACGCAAGGTCTTACAGTCAGTCTTTTGGAGGATTTGGGTGATTGTGAGAGTGGAAATGTGTTCGATGAAGTGATCTCGGGCCAAAGGTGAGAGAAAAATGTCACTGGATCTTCCTTGACCGAAGTGGGTGAGGTGGCGAGTTCTTCTCTCAACGGAGAAGGGATTGGAAAATGTGGCTCTTTGAGAGGATAGAGCGCAGGGATGATCATGGCTTCTGCGTGTTGTTAAAGAGCAGGAAAAGTATGATCCTCCATTGGTAATAAGAAGGATAAGGGTGGGGCTAGTGGCGTTGGTATCGTCAAAGCATCCTCCAATATGGGAGAGGTCAAAGTAGACTCTCTTACGTGTAAAAAGGGGGTGGATGGAGGACTATCCCCCATTGGTGGAGGACAAATAATAGAGGAAGGCTCCTCTAAAGGGTGAAGTAGAGGGATGATAGCCCCTTCTACATGAGGGCATGGGGTATGCTCTTCCAATGGTAGAAGAAGAGGAAAGGTGGGGGCAAGAGGAACAGGTAATATGGGTTCCTCACGAGGTAGAAGAATGGGTTGAGGAGGTGTTTGATGTTGTGGGGGTGATATGAGTGAAATAGGCTAATCTACTCGTGGTGGAGGAATGGGTTGATTAACCTCTTCAGATTGTGGGAGAGGTTGGTTAGCAATAAAAGGAGAGACCGTGTTGATCATGCATATATTGCACTCTTGAGGGTCATCGGCCATGGTCTAGACATTATTCTAACTTGGGGGATGGTTAGGAAATGGTTGCCTAAAGATATTTAGGTTTTCGTTAGCTGGCGCATTTGGGTTATCCAAAACAAGATCCCCTTTATCTAACATGTCCTGAATAATGTTTTAAGGGTTTGGCAATTGTCTGTGTCATGACCTTTGACACGATGATAGTTACAAAAGTCATTTTCCCTATACCATGCAGGGATGGCTTTTGAGGGGTCAAATTGGGGTGGTTGGATTTGAGTGAGGTTGAAGACTCCCTGCTTCACTAGTTTATCCAATACGGACGCGTATGATTCTCCTATTGAAGTATATTGACGTTGTACATAACGTTGTTGAAATTGTCTTGTGATGTTTTGTGATGTGGAAGGCTCTGATTAGTCGGTTGTGGTAGAAGATGATGACCTAAGTACCATAGCATTTGCTGATCCCTTAGACTTGGAGTGGGAAGAAGAAGATTTGGAAGAAGAAGAGTCATTGGATTTTGCGTTGGTATTTTTACTACGTAATTTGACCTTATCTTCTTTGACTGCACGGAGTTCAAGCTTTCGGGCCATGGTGAAAGCTTTGTCAAATATGCAGAAAGTTTGAACACACAAAGTGGATGAGATGTGCTTGGCACATGCTCTTGAAAAGAGTTAAATGAGCTCAGGTTGAGGTAGTGAAAAGGAGAGTTGGTTGATCAAACCTCTCCAATGGGCAATGAAGTCAGCTATTGACTCATCGTTGAATTGTCTAATAGAATAGAGGTCTATGATGGAGACCTTTTTAGTGATGTTGATTGAAAAGTGGTCAAGGAATAGTTGAGTGAGTTGAGTGAAGGTGAAGAGAGAATGACTGGTAATTGAGTTAAACCAATCAAGGGTAGTGCCAGAAAGTGACATGGGAAATGTGCGAAGTAATAATGCATCATCATGTGCTATAAGGTAGCAAGCGTGTCTAAACACTCTCAAATGTTGTTGTGGGCCCTCTTTACCCTGAAAGTGAGTAAATTTTGCCAGTTCCCACTAGCTAGGGTATGGTCAAATAGGGACTGAAGGGTGAATAGGTTTGTTATAGATTTGTTCGTATGAAAGAACATTCCTTGAACCTGAAATAGATGTCTCAAGGTTGGACATCTTATCCATCAACATCTTAATTAGATCTGGAGATGGATTGGCAGGTGGGGCACCCCCTAGGTTATAGGGTACCTAGAAGGCATTGGAAGGGATATATGATGTTCTTGGTTGCATTTGTGTAGATGCAACATATTGATAGTTTGTCATAGGGACTGCTGTTGAGGCCAAGGGGGCTTATGCCATGAAGCTGGAGGGCACAACTTGACTAGATGCCACTAAGGGTGGTTGAATGGTGGTGACACTGGTTAAAGGATAGGTGGTCACTCTTGTGTTTATAGGTGCAAGAGTGGGTGGGATAGAGACAATCAAGTTTTAAAAAGGTGTTGAACTTGGTTGAATTGTTTGTGGTTGAGGGGGTATGGAAACCCTGATGGAGGTAGGTCTAAAAATAGAAGGAGAGGCCAAATTTTGAACATTGGCCATGGTTGGGTTAACAGGTGAGGTAGAGGCCTGAGTGGTCATGGGTTGGGTAGCGGACACTGTTGATATCATTATCGCTTCAACCAAGGAAGTTGGCATCCCATAAATTGGGTTACCTAAAGGATCTCGCATTTGGATTCTTGTGAGATAGTGTTGGAGAGCCTTGACATTGTGGTCAAGGAATCTCTCAAATTCTTGATCCCCTTCAAAAACAATTGGAGGTTGATTGGGGGTAGGCTAGATAGGAGTATGTTTAGTATCTGAAGTATGCTCCATTAGATGACTAGGTATAAAGGGTGAAGGTGGAAGTGGTTGTTGACTTGCATGGTCAACAAGAGATTTGGCTTGACTGCGTGTCAAAACCATCCAAGGCAAAATGGATTCAAGTTTCAAAAACTGTGCATTTTAGTTTCAGAAAACTAGAATTTATGTTTAACAACAAAAAAGTTGGGTTTTAAGCTTGCTATTTTGGAAAGAAAATTTGTTGACAGTGACCGACGTCGGTGGAAAAACCGATGTCAATTTTTGTGTAATTCTAGAAACACAGGAAACTGATAGTTTTTGGAAGAAGAAAAAATTCTGAGTTGTTTTTGGACATCAAAATAATGTGACCTTATCAACTCAAACAATCAGATAAAACAATAGAAAAGATGATTTGGCAAGCAACCTCTAAAACGTTAGATTCCTAAGAATAAATTTTAGAGTCGTGGTGGCTTATGCCTTAGAAGAATGTGTTTGGGAATTGGGCTTGTAGAACATGTCCTAAAGAGGAAGTCTATGGATGGTTTTAGGTTATTTTTTAGTGCTCAAAGATCGGTGTTAGGTTTAGTACGTGGCCTGGTGCTAGGTCTTACTCCCTTCACTTCATGAACCTAGAGCCGAGCTGGGCCGCTTAGCCAATATATACTTTGCCTATAGTGTATACTCTAGCAGAGAACAGAGTGGGTCCTCCTCTTGGTGGTGAAATCCAAGTAGGATCACTAGGTAGGGTAACATATCTGCTAGGTGATGAAATCCTAGACGGGCCTTGTCTCAAGTATGTTTAAATGTTTGATTATGATTGTGGTCTGGTTGTGTAACATTTGTGCACTATGATTTATTCATAATGCTTTTAATTACTAAGTGAGCTAAATATGCATTCAAGCAAGAATGAAATGCAATAGTTTTTTTAACCCAAATTGAAATATGTTTATTCAAATGCAAACAATTGAGAAGAGGTTAAGAGTATGAATTTTTTCTACTCTAAGATGCAGGCAAGAAGTGACAAGAAGAAAAAGAAATACATTCTTTTTAACTTGTGCTAATGGTTTATTTTCAAAATAAAGAGATAGAAGAAGGATGCAAGAAGAGAATCTAATGCACCTATATGAAAATTTGCTTTTTATAAGAATGAACCCAAGGAAAACTCTAGGGTACCATCGGGTGTGCCAAAATGTTTCTCTACATTTTTGCTAATTACATTCAGAAGAAGAAGAAATTAGGGTTAAGGGTCAGGGGTTTGATTGATACCAAGATTAAGTTGCACACCGTATCCAAGCATTGTAGGAGCTCCTCTTTGGCTGTGGAGGAAAACACCTGTAGATAAGAATAAGACTTAAACAAAGAAAATGTTAGATGAGGATATGGTGGACTGCCAAGCTATATGCTCGGTCCCAGAAGTGTACAAACTTCCTTAAGGGATGACAGTCCACTATTTGACAAAGAGAGTGTTGTATAAAAAGGAATGATGAAAGACTAAAAAAGAGAAAGTAGACAACACGTACCTATTCTCTGAAATTAGTGTGTCACAGTCACCGATGTCGGTAGTCCTACTGAGGTCGATTGGTCAATGATGCCGATGTTGGTTAGGTTGCTGATGTCGATAGGGGTAGTGGGTTTTGGTTGAGTTTCAGGGTTATGTCTATGGTCGACAAAAGAGTTTGGAAGTTTTAAAGTTTGTGCAGGGTTGCAGGTAAGTGAATAGGGTCTAAAGAAGGGCAAAGGTAGAGGGTAGGTATGAAAAGAGAGTAAGGATAAGGGGAAGGCTTTTCAGCCTCTCCACGAAAGAAAGTCAGGTCAGGTTGATAGTATTTAGAAATAGTAAATAGAAACTAATTACCAATGTATTCTAAAATACTAAAATGAGATAGAAGAATACTTAGCTCTGCTTGGTGAAGAACTAGAGGTCTTAGAGTGTTTATTCTTGTTGTGGTTGATGTCGAGATCCTCGTGTAATGTTCCAATCCAATCTGGAGTGACTTGTGCAGAGTTTTTGTAGCCTGAAGAGTGATAGTTGAATTCTGATGCTTGGTCTCAAAGTGTGTGCGTCGATATGCAAAGAGGCTGGGGGGAAGCTCAACATTAGAGCCTAGTTTAAGTAATTGACGTTGGCAATCCGACTGGCATCGATCAATAGTTGACCGATGTCGGTGACTAGAGAATGGGTAAAAGGGCTATTTTTAGCCCTTTGCCCATTTCTCCATCCACCAAGTGCATTTGCCGTTGGTGAACGGTCAAAAGATGGGTTTATTAGGCATGAGAGTTAGTTAGGAGGTTGGAATGAAATTAGAATAAGTCTTAGGTAGTTAAGAGTTGGAGGACTTAGTCTTAGGGTGACTCATAGGGTAAGAAAAGGTCTTAGGGTGAGGTGTCCAAGTGAGGTGTATAGGCGAGGTGTCGTGGTGAGGTGGAAAGAGTTCATGGTTAGGAGTGTTAACATTAGAAGACCAAGGGGGGTTGACACGATATTGGTGTCTACACATACATTATAGATATAGTTAAAGAAGTGTTTCAAATGCCTACCATTAACTGGCAACTCTAATATTTCACCATCTAGATCTCTCAATAAGAATGCATATTCCCCAATCTAATAACTAAAGGAATAGGAACCCATCCACAAAGCATCAAACTTACCATGGTTACCTTTCTCCTCATGTTTGTTATCCAAAACTAGAACCAAATCACCTACTTAGAAAGTTCTTGGAGTGACTTTTCTATCAAATATTTTCTTTAGCTTCTCCTTGAACTTGAGGTGTCTTTTTTGAGCTTGTCCTCAAATTTAATCAAGCTTGATAATCTAGTTTACCCTAATTTCATAGTGGTTGATTTTTTCATCATCTACTAGTTGTTGCATGAGCTAATAAGTGGGAAAATGTAAATTCATAGGCAGAACTGCTTGAGATCCATAAACATGTTTGAAAGGGGTTATTCTTGTATCTCTCTTAGGTGTAATCCTATCATCACATAAAAAAAACTTTATCTATTTACCCCACCTCTTCTTATTTTTTTCTAAAGTTTGTCTAATAATATTCAGTAAGTTCTTATTACTTAATTTTGCTTGCCCATTACCTTGAGGATTGTAGTTGGAAGCATAAGTTAGTTCAATCCCATACTCTTTAAATAACACCACCAAAGGTTTGGCTTTAAATATCATGGCATTATCAATAATTATCTTGAAAGGCACACCAAACCTATAAATAATCTAATTTATTAAGAAATATACGACTACCTAATGTGTTTCTCTCCTTGTAGGGATTTATTCAACCCATTTGGTGAAGTAATAAATTATAACTAGTATCCATCTATGCCCAATGCTTGATTAATCAATGATTTCTCTAATGAAATTCATTCCCAATTGTCTGAATAGGCCTTCAATCATCATAGGCTGCAAGGGAAGAGAACCTAAAGCTTTCATCCTCTCAGTAAAGTGGTGACATTTCTCACACCTTCTGACCATTTGAGCAACATCCTTAACCAATGATGACCACCAATAACTAGCTCTTAGAATTTTATGAGCTAAAACTTTACGTAAAAAATGGCCACCACATACTCCTCTATGGAAGTCTTCAATCAGGACATCAAGTCTGTTCTTCTAGCACACATCTTAGGAGAACCCCATCTGCATTATTCCATACAAGTCCATTTTCATTCAAGAGGTACTTTTGAGAGATAAATTTGAGAGTTCTCCTTTGATTCTTATCCAATTTAGGGGACAATTCAAAATTTTCAAGTAGTAAACAATGTCCTTATATGATGGAGATGTGTTAAATTGACTCAAGGAATCATCAATATTAAAAACAATAATGTTTACATCAATAAAATGCAAATTAGTCTTAGCCATAAGCTTAGCTAGACCCATCCCTCTTACCAACTTGGTGGTCTGGATATCCATGGAATACTCTTGTAACTTGTTGACCCACCTACACCATTTGTTGGATACGTCAGTCTGAGTTAAAATGTCTTTTACCATGGTGTGTTGGATGTATGCAATAGTCCTTAAACTTAGAATATATGACCTAAATGTTTTAACAACTTTCAGAAGAGTGAAATATTATTTTTCCATAATAGTGTAATTTAGTTTAGGACCTTGCATAACTTTAATATAGAAAGCTATGGGCTGCTCATGACCATCTTCATTCTTTTGAAATAGGATAACAAAAAGATTATTGTATGATGTAAAAGATAATACCTGAAATGACCTTGTGTAATCAAGACTGGCCAAGATAGGAGTAAACTTCAAAGCTTATTTGATGTCACTAAATGCTTTTATGGCCTTCTCCTCCCACTTGATGGTCTGATCTTTCTTCAACATAGAAGTAATAGGCAAAGTAATATCTATGAAATTAGACACAAACCTTCTTACAAAGTTAATTTGTCCAAAGAAAGACTGGATTCCTTTCTTGGACTACAGGATAGGCACTTTATAAATGGCTTCAACCCTTTTGGGATCAATCATGACACCTTCCTTGGACACTATATGTTCCAGGAACTTGGTTTTCTGCACTCTAAAGTGCCACTTCTTGGGATTAAGTGAAATATTGAAATTACTATACTTGATCAACACCTTTTTTAAATGCTTCAAAAGAACTTCTCTTATTTTGGATTACATAGTAATATCATCCTGATACATAGTAATAAATAGATTAATTATCCTTGCAAAGGTAATGTCCATAGCTGGTTGGAACATTACACTAGCATTCATCAATACGTAAGTGCCCCATGGTATGGTGAATACAATTTTGGACTTCTCAAATTCTTTCACCACAACCTAGTTGTAACTTTAGAAACCATCTAATGTGGAGAACATTTTTGAACCAATTATGCTTTGTAATAGGTTCTCCATACTGGGCAAGGGATAATTATCTTTTAAAGAAGAGTTGTTTAGGTTCCAAAAATCCACACACAAGTGGATATTGCCATTCTTTCTATGTATAGGGACTAAATTTTTAACCCATGAGGAGTACTTGATGGACTAATTGATACCACCATCCCTTAGCTTCTTTAACTCCTCCCACATCTTGGTGGCCAAGTTGCAGTTAATGGGCCTATGTTTTTTCTTGCAAGGTTTACTATCAGGCTGTAATAGGATGATGTGATAAAAAAAGACTTACCTATACATTTTTGGCTTAGAATAAGACCATGCTAAGAAAATTTGGTACATCCTTTACAATTACATGTAAGCTTTCTTATCAACTGCACTTAAGTGAGTACCTAACCAAACCTTCCTTGGATTCTCATGAGAACCCAAGTTATACTCAGTTACATCTTTCAAAATGAATGAATCTCTTGACTTGATTTTTTTAGCTCAATTAAGAATGCTTTTAGATTTACTAGTCCTCTTGGATAGTATTTTTCTTCAGTTAAATGATGTCTTTCCCAAACAAGGTCTCTTTGCCATAAAAAACCTAAACTATGAATTCCAAGTCTATGAGATGATCATGGAACTTAGCTTCAGAGTTCAAAATACTTTTAATTTGTTCATCATCATCAAAGACCTACCGATGATGAACATTGTCCAGGATTGAAGACCTAAAAATCACCTTCACCTGATACTAAGAACAAGGGTGTGTATTTACAATGTCAAATTTAGCACCTAGCCGTGCAAGTCTATCAGCTACTTGGTTGAAACTTCTATCATGATAATAGATACTAAATACATCAATGAACTATAACAAGTCCCAAACATCAATTTGATACTATTTCAATATTTTTTTTCTTTTGGAAAAATAACTATGGAATTGCTTTACCACCAACTCAGAATCACCCTTAAGAGTTAGACATTTGATTTCATATTCACAAAAAAATCATAGACCATGCAAGTGTGCCTCATACTTAGTGATATTGTTAGTACACTCTAAATAAAAATGGAAAGAAAACATAAAACATTTAAGATTGGGGGCATATAAGATAACCCCAACTCCTTTTCCAAGATTGGATCAAGCTCCATAAAAGCACATCTTCCAAACTACATTCTTTTTTTTAGGCTCAACATCAATAGCAATAGGATATTCACTAGTATATACATTCCCAACAAAGTTGCCAAGGTCATCCCTTGATTGAGAGCATGCTTCAGATCTTCAATCACATATAACAAGTGATGTAATGTAGTGACACATATTAGAAAAAAATATGTTGATGTGGTAACTAATATTAAGGTGAAAAATCTAGGTATTGGACAATGGAGAGCATTGTGAATGTTAAGGTTTTGAAATTGAGTTCTTACTAGGTAGTGTCAAAGGGTCATGTGGTGGACATTGGGGTAGAGAGTGCAAAGTTTAAATCTACAACAAATATATATGGTACACAAAGGGATGAGGTAATAGGAAATGTAGGTTGAAACCCGATGAGACTCAACTAGAAAGGTGTACCAACAATGATAGAGGCACTGATTCAGATTTGGGTGGTCACAACATTGGTAGACAAAATTGATAAAGGTGATATATATGGGTTATTTAGATTGGAGGAAGGAGTGATACATAAAACATAGAGAAACCTAATTTGATGATAGGGAAAGAAAAGTCATGGCATGTAAAACCCATTACTATTTTTAAATAGATAACTTAGATGGCTAGGATAAATGTTATGACAGTGAATCCTTTGGGTGTATAAAATATCATCACTTCAGTCTCTTGTGGGGATAAGTAACTTTAATAAGTACTTGAAAATGAGGAATGGATCACTAAGCGATTCTAGCCAAGCCTCCTTGATCTCCACAAGTGGATCACTGCTATGTAGTGACCATTAAGAGAAGTTGGGTTGGATATTTATCCCTATGCTAGGAGTTTTTCATTGTGATTTTTGATCTCTATTAAGACAAAAAATGATCTCCAAGGAAAGATCTAGATTTGGAATCAAAATTTTCTCTTTTCAAAACCATGGTTCTTGTGTTTCAACATTCATACAAAATCCCTTAGCAACATTTTGATTTGGTTTCAATTATTGTATATTCCTCTCTAGTTCTACTCTAAACCTTGCCTTTCATTTATTGGTAATTCCATGGGTGAGGTACTCATGGTGGATGCTACTACTAAGAAATGTTTTCAAACTACTTTCTCTTGTATCTTAGTCTGTATGGAAATGTCTACTAACCTTTTAGTGATTGTCAAGTTCAAAGTCAAAGAGTATTGTTAGTCTCAAACCCTTGATTATTAGGGTTTAAATTTTTTTTCAGAGGTGATTTGAGATAGACCACTTGGCAAAAAGTTTCAAAAATTTCAAGCAAGAGGTATAATCTTTGTTGTGGAAGAATGTTCTTCCAATTAATCCTTAATTTTTTTTATCGCATTATGACCATGGAAGAAGTGGAAATTATACCATTGATTGATCAATATGATTATGAGATTCATGATACTGTTTACTTTCCCTCTCCAATAAATTTTTAGGAATATTATTTTAGGCTTATAACACCTCAATGGTTCTTAAATAAGTTAAAGTTACCCTTCATAGTTTCTAGCTAGGTAAAGAAGCAAAAAAAATCATTATTTTCCATGACTCAGGTGTTTTTGGAGGTAGAGAGGACTAGATGGTAGTGAAAGAAAAAAAGTTAAAACATCCATGAACCATCCATCATGATGGTCCTCTCCTATAGGGAAGATGGTGAGAGATGGACTTAAGTGTTTCGACATTGGTGGTAATGACTATGTAGGGGCAGGTTGGTGAAACACGATTGATCATGTACAAGTTTAGTTTTTGGTATTTTGAGATTTAGAATATGTCTCTCAAGGGATTGGTTTGGTTTATTTGGTCATGTTAGTTTCCTCTCGGGCTGTTTGCCTATATTGGATAGTCTTTATTTTTCTCGTTGCATGTACTTTTTTCACTTCTTGACATATCAAGGTTTTAATATGATATTATTAAGGTATTTTTAAGTCCATACTTTTTAATAAGGAGTGAGGAACCCATCAACCCTCAATTATTGCTTAAAAACAAGCGATGTAAGATTGAATTTAGAGGTAAACATTAGGGTGATTTTAGAGCAAACATTAGGATGCATTTAGGAGGGGATGTTATGGTGAATTTATATGCAACTTAAGATTGACATTAGATGTGATGTTCTAGGATGTCTTTATAGGTGACATTAAGGGAATTTATATATAAATTTATGGTGAATACAAACGTAACATTAGCATCTCCTTAATAAGTGACATTTTGGTGGGTTCAGGGGTAGCATTAGGTTGTCTATAGTAGGTGATGTTTTGGTGTCTTTAGAGACAAATTTACATGTTGAATTTATTTTTAATTCTATATTTATCTTTAGGGGTTAATGTTGTGATTTTATGTGCATTTACTACATTTATAATTTGATCATGCATACATTAACTTAATTTGTTTCAAAAATTCAAAGTGGGGGAATAATTTGGACAATCAATTCTGACACAGGACACATTTTTTAACATCACACACACACACACACACACACATAAAACATAATGTATTATTCTTTTATCTATAAGGGTTTAAGTAAGGTTTTTATTTGGATCTTGAGAATAAAATTTATAAGAAGCTATTTATTAACATCATTAGACTATAGATCACATGCATTTCCTACCTTTTCGCAAAACTAGATCATGTGTCATCTCCAAGTCAGACCATCCATTTGGTTCAAAAATGTACCTTGTACATATCTATCCATTTTAGACTTATGGTCCCATGTTACCATTAATGTTGATTGTGCACCTTTAACCTCCATCAAATTGAATTTTAAGGTCGACTATCGTGCATAATTTGTCCTAGATTTGTCTATATAAACAGGGCATATCAAAAGATTTAAATAATCAGAAGATAGGGAAAAAAATATATAATCAAAATATCATATTTCAAACTTAGGTCAAAGAATCAAATATCTTTCCTCCTACTTCATGTGTAGATTCATGGAGTCACATATTACATAATTCAGTAGATAATTTTTTCTATTTCCTAAGGTTTCTAAACTTGCCCCCAAAAGTGTATGCTTTATAGTTCTAGGTTCAATAATTGGATACCTTTTGTTGGGCCTTTTGTGTTATGTATTCTTGATTTTTAGGATTTTGATGCTATTGTGTGTGAAATTAAGAGCCAATATTTTCCTAGCTTGAATGCATAGGATAGTAAACTAAAATTTACTTATTTCTAATTTATTAGATCCATTCTTATGAATTTTAAAACATTAACATTTTTATAAAAATATTTAAATGATTGTAAAATAGAAATCATATTTCAAATTAAATTTTCTGTATAACAATTAAAATGATCTTAAATTTAAGATTAAACATAATTATGAACTATTCATTAGATGCTAACCAGCTGCCATTGTATGTACATAAATAATTTTAAAATTTAAACACATGTAAATATGCAATGCATACAAACAAATTTATTTAAAATAATTGCAAATTAATAAATCTACTTATTATTTTTATAATATTATTATTATCACCTGATAATAGAACTTTGAATTACTCTATCAACTATTAAATACGAAAAAATATATTTATTAATTTTTGTGAAGACAACAATGTGGGATGAATGAAATGGCGCACGTATTATTTGTTTCCACTCACTACGTATCACGTGAAGCAGTATCTGGCGTATGACCACTAACAGTAAGCTTTCCATTCGCCCATGTCCAATTATTTTCTTTTAATAATTGAGTTTGTTTTTCCATTGGTGGGGGTGGTGGTGATCGAGGGTCTGGAATAGTGCTATCTACGGGTGCAAACTGATCCAAACATGGAAACGGCTTATCTTGAGCTCTGTTCTTGTTGTTTGCATTGAGGTTGTATCTAGCTGATACAGGGAGGATAAATATCATGCTCAGCGCAATAAGCAATGCGCTAATCTTCATAAGCATTGGTCTCGCCATTCCTTCGAAGGTGGGCAGGTATGTTTAATCAGTTCAAACACACGTTTATTTCTTCCGAACTTGAATCAAATTTAATATTGTGTTTGAGGAACGCTCCAGAGGAAGAACTAAAGACCGCAATTAATGTGCTATTGCAGATAGAATTGCATTTACATCTTAGACAAGAAAAATGTGTATATATAGAGCTAACGAGGCATTAAAAAGTCAAATGGCGTAATGAGGGCGGTCTCCCAATCTTCATAAAATTATGAATCAATGGTCATAATTTGACATTGACTGTTGTGTTGAATATTAAACCAAACAATGTTGTGATGACTGTTTGCATGTTTGACTGTTTGGAAGAAATCGCGAGGGTGTGTGGAAAATTATGTAAGACTCAAAATCTTCAAATCTTACATAAGCTGCATGTCGTTTTAGTCCACCCGGCCCTAATTAATGAATTAGTGCATGGACGATAATGGATAAATGAATATAGCTATACAAAATATTGTATTGTTTTAGTCCATACAGTTCGCAAATGGATGAAAAATGTTGTTGCTATTGGATCGTATGTGAATATAATTATTCGAAAGATGAATATAATAATTAACCTAAAATAATATAGTGTGAATTGTGACAACATCTTATTAAAACGTCTCAATATTTTAGCAAACTGATATATTAATTACCTTATATTTTAATATAACAAGTAAAAAATTATTTAAATTTAATAATAAAAAATTAAACATAAAATAATAATGAGTATTTAAAATATCATATCATACTGTCAATAACTTATATATCTAAAAACTTTCATTTAAATCCATTTAATTATGTTTAACAATTTTAAATGTATGGTTTTTTTTTTTAAAACTCAATAATTTAATTTAATTAAATTTATTTTTTAAAGAAAAAAGATTTAGATTGAATAGATTAGTTTGATCATGTTAATATTAATGGACTTGACAAAGGGATATGTATTTGTTTCTTCTTCAAAAATATGTTATTGGTACAGTGAATGGTGTTTTTACTATTGAAGAGATAGCTCCTATATCCCATAGTATCTGCAGTGGACATGGTTTTAAAGTGTAAGATTTTTAATAAAATCATATGTATATTCATCTTACATATATTATTTTTAAAAATTGAATAAAGAATAGGGGATTTATAATTTCCATGTTCTTGTAATTTACTATTAGAAAATCAAGAATAATCTTGTATAATTAATAGAAAAAAATAATTTTGTTTAATGGATTGTTACACTACAACATTTAGATCAATTAAAGTCTCCTTCTATATTCACAACTAACTCACCTTGTTTAAATTATAACCCATCAAAGTTGTTTAAATTTGTATCACTATCTGTTTCTAAAAAACTATTTTTGGGTCAATTTCCAATGCTTATTAAGATTTGTGCATACCCAGACTTCGAGTTCCTTCATGTATCATATTTCAGGGATCGATGCTAATATGTTTGCAATTATTTTATGTATCATGGATTAATATTGGCTTTGAAAAAGACTAAGAAAAAAAATTATGGTAAGAACATTCACATTATAATGATTATAACTAAATTTAGGACCCAAAAAATTTATTTTGAATGAACAGGTTAATTAATATATATAAAAAGAACAGATTAGTTAATATATATGCAATTTTACAGAAAAAAAAAAAAAATTGATACCTTGATATGGGTCTGGCTCAAGTGTAAAGCAAATAAATAGAAACAAATATTCAATCTTTATAGCAGTATCGGCTTTGAAATATAGCCAAGTCAGTGATGACCAGGCTTAGTTTCTTGAGATTTTGTTGGATAAGAGGCAAAAAAGAAAGAAATTAATGACAAAAACCTTGACTCCTTCAACTTGAAGCACAAAATCAGAAATGTATATAAATTAAAAATATAAATAAATAAAATAAAATATAAATATATATAAATAAAATAAAATAAAAATAGAAATATAAATAAATAAATAAATAAATTAATTACACTCTAAAGATCAATTTTATTTGTCTTCCAAGCAAGTTTTATGGCCACAACTAAAAAGACTTCACTTATTATCGAAGTGAGCAAAAAATTATCAAACCTTCTGCCCTGCCACAAACCTAATTAACTGCTACAGAGTGGCCAGTTTCTGAACAAAAGCAAACCTAGATTGCATGAAATTTTATAGAATCTGGCAGCGTACATGAATTCTTACCAAAATTTTCGAAATAGTGAGCATATTGCGTAATGTTTATCTTGTTAGAAACTCCACGATGTGTAGAAGGAGGTGCACTGCATTAATCTTTCATTTACAACTACTTTCACCAGCATTTTATCCTGGAATTCCTTTTGGTTCTGATTTTTCTATGGACTTTTTCTTCAAGCTGACCGAAAATACAGCTGCACAAGCACTACCTATCCCTTGTTAAATTTCTAATTTGAAAAACTCACCCTAAATACTTATGCTAAAAGTGCATACGACTTCTAACCATAGCATTTCATAAAACCCCTTCTGCAAACCACATTTGCTTGAATGTCTCTTGTGCATTTTCAGAGAGCACATTTTATACATATTTCAGTAGAAACAATTTTGTGTCTGGCACAGCATCCCATGAATTGTTTTTGTTTCAACCGTTATGCCAAACACTTCACGGCGTTTATGTATACTTCCAAATTTTTGCTTCGTAGTGTGGATAAATTTGTGATTGGAAACAAATAATACCGGTGCCATTTCATTCATCCCACATTGTTGTCTTCGCAAACTGATATATATATATATATATATATATATATACAATTTATAATTAATTTAAATATATTTTTATCTATGTAGTGATTACTTTCATGTGTTTAAATTCGAAAATTATTTATGTTGATTCAATACTAATTAGGTAGCATGTAATTGATAGTTTATAATTATGTTGAATCTTAAATTTAATATTATTTTGATTGTTATATAGAAAATTTAATTTTAAATTTAATCTTATCCTTTTTAACTAGGACATATATTCTAGCCCAGATCATCCTTATCTTGTTACTAGTCATCGAGTCGATGATAGCTAGTGTTCCAGTGATTTCTACAATGCTTCTAAGGATTCTATCATCTTAGAAACAAGGAAAGAGATTAGGCATCTCCATCCACATAGGGGTTTAATCCATTTTGAAGTTTAAGGAGGACCAAGCTTCCATTGTTGAAGAATAAGGAGCAATTTTCCCATGAACCAAGGACCTTCATTTAGGATTTTAAGGCAATTCTATTTGCTATCAAATGAGAATAACATGCACCAATTAGCCATAGCCACTATGTTGAAAACTCTAGCATCAACCCACTTCATTTTCATCTAGTTCTTGATAGCATTTATGTCACGCCATTCGCCACACAGTTTCCTGATAAAAGAGTTACTATATTTGGCTTCTACTTATTCTAGAATCTTATTGGGAATGTACAATGTCAGGTTCTTGATTAACTAATCATTGGTTGGGTTCAACCAATTATGCTTATGCTTGTTCTTGGAACTTGGGTTAGACTCAACCTTGTCCATCCTAGTAGAAAGAACAAATGAATTATTGTTGTTCCTTTCACCTTTTTCAGCTTTAATGGTCCACAAGTTACGCTTGGCCCATTTAGAAGATAAATTTCTCCTATGCAGGGAAGCCTTTGAATGCACCTCCTACCGACTTTTTTTGGGAAGGAAGATGGGTTCAAAATTCAAACTTGAAACATTAAAGAACCTGTAATAAATTTTCCAATGGCTTGTATTGCTAACGCTGAAGAGATGAAACAAATCTTTTTTAAGCACATAATACCAACCATTGTAAATAACTTTTGTGTCGTGAAATGATATATTAGCAACAAGTGAACTTTATATATTATGTTTAATTTTTATATATTAGGTTGATTATTAATTATAGTACTCTCTTCATCAAATTTTTATTATTTAATGATAAATAACATCAATATAACTACACTATTATATTGAAAACTGGTATCTTTCATTTTTTACACAAAGTTGATTAATAATTTCATTATTTTTTCATCAAATTTTCATTCATTGGTGATGAAAGTCATCAATAAGTTGAACTTGAAAAAAAATTTGTAAATAAAGTAAATTGGTTTCAAACTCTATGATATGACTATAATATTGCATTTTTTGACTATGATATTACATTTTTTATTAATTTTTTAATAAATAGAACAGATTTTTAAATAATTATAAAATAGGTATCAAATTTAAAAATAAAATTTTCATACAATAATAAAAATATGATTAAATATAATATAAAACGTAATTATTAATTACTCATTACTTTCCCCTTAGCTACCATTGTATTAACAAAAATAATTATTATATTTAAACATGTGTAAGAATGAATTACATACGAACAAATTTATTTTAATAAAATTATAAATTAATAAATCAAACTAGGGATGCCAATGCTCCAAACATGGAAAGGCCTTATCTTGAGGTCTAGTCTTGTTGTTTGTATTAAAATTGTATCTGTAGAGACCATTGCTTTGATACCACAATGTAGAGACCCTAGATGCTACCCTAAAACACATAATTATTTTTTGTTTATTTAATTAATGTTTACCTATAAATGTAACCCTAGTATACTTTATCCTATCAGATATCCTTTATCAAACGGACAAACATCTAACCATATGGGTGAGGCATTCCTTGCCCAAATAGATAAGTATCTAACCATATAGGCTAGGCATTCTTTTGACAAATAGGTAAGCATCTAATCAAATAGGTTAGGTATCTAAATATGAGTATGTTATTCTCTAGTTAGAGACTTGACTCATTTGGATCAATTGGATCCTAAGTCCCTCACTATTCACCTCTCATCTCTACTAGATAAGCACTAAAGTTGTCATGATAGTAGCATGTTTAAAACATATAATAAAAAGTTGCATTCCATCTCAAAATTTGGCCTAAAGTTTTTGGAACTATGATGATCCAATTGGGATCATTCTGAGTATAATACAAAATTATTATATTTGTTTTATTTATCTAAACTAAGGTCCTATTATAATAGTCTTGCCCTTTTCATTTAGCTTTAATCTTGCTTAGTGCAAACCCAAAAGCCCCATCCTATTCACCTACATAATGGAAACATATTTTGCTTCCCAAAGTACCTACATACCTACTTCCAAATAGAATCAAGGTGTAGTATGCATGTAGTTCTATTTTCTATTCTATGTTTCATGTGAACAGTAGATCTAGGTATGTAGCCCTTTCTAGGGCCTAATTCCCTAGATAGTCCCTCTATGATTTCTACCCAAATGAGAGCCTAAAAGTATCAGTTCAAGTGATTGAATACTTGCTTAACTAAACTAACCCTAAATCTTAACAAAAAAATAGAAATAAATATTTGCAAGCTACACCCCGCTATTTACTTTTTAATTACATCAATAACGTTTTTTATCCTTGTTTTAGACAATCTAATCCATACAATTGTTGTTGCCAAAGTTTCATTATCTGAGAGCCATATGGTTGGTGGTTTCTTGATAATAATTGGTTTAGCATTCTTAATCCTAGTTTTTATTACTCTTTTTCTATCATACCAAGTTTTGAGTAAGAAAAGTACTTTCTCCATTTTGTCTCATAAGCTCACAAGTCAAAATCATCTAATGTAGTTGAAGTCATTTTCTTATATTGATTAGTGTTGTTGACCAAGAAGGATTATCCCACCTATTGGTCTTAATGGCATGACATGGTCTTTATTTTTCCTAGATTGTTTATAGAGATAATGCCCAGATGTTGATGTTGTAGCTATGTTAGGCTTATAGATGTAGTAACTCAAGCATGATGGCATTACCAGTAAACGTGAGCCAGAAGCACCGCTTAATACCAAATGCTTCATATTTTTGTTTAACCTTACATTCTTGGTCTAAGTTAAGAATTAAAAGTAAAGAATACTTGAAGTAAACTATTGCATTTATATTTCAAAAGCAAATTCTTGAATTGAAATGTAGAAATTATTCTATAACATGATCTCCTAGTTTAATCATTATGTTGATTTAAAACATTATTTTTCTTTGAAAATTATAAAAATAAAATTGAAATTTGTTCCATGTAACATTTTATAAACATGAGTAACCAAAAATTCTCTTGCCTTAAAATATTAATAATTATGATTAGTTAATATCAAATGTACTTAATAAGTTAATGTTTGTAAATAGATACATAATGTATAATTATATATATAACTAACACTAATTGAGCTCATATTGTTATATGTCTCATAAATATCTGTTTACCTTATTAGATTATTGTTCACTGTAAAATCATTTACTTTTCCTAATAACAAGTATCATTATCATTTTGTTTCTAGTAATGCAAAAATCATTCTATAATAACACTATATTTCCCTTACAATTTAAATAAAATATTATATTTATCTTAAAATTTAAATAAAATATTATGTTTACCCTATAATTTGAATATTATATTTACTTTACAATTTAAATAAAATATTATATTTACCTTACAATTTAATAAAATATTATTTTTATATTATAATTTAAATCATTTCAATTTTAGCTTTAAAATTGTCTAGACATGGAAATAGATGTGCACAATGGATGGGAGTAAACTTACTAAATTTCAGATGCCTCCTTAGAGTCAAAATTGCTGAAGCTTCTCCTCCTTTTCAAAGCATCGATCCTCTCCTCTTTTTAAAGAATTATCCTCTAACACTCTCTCAACATTGATTCACTGCCCCTTTCTTTCTTTTAGGCATCTTTTTTTTCCCTTCTTTTTAAGCATCAACCTCTTTGTTTTCTCTTCTCTCCTCTACGTTGATCTCCTCTCCTTTTGCATCCCTCCCTCTCCTTCTATGCTAATCTCCTTTTTATAAACTTTTTCTCTCCCCTTTCCACTCTCATGCCTCCTCCCCATGCATCGATTTGATCTTACACTTATAGTTTCTTTTTTCCATTCAATGTGTTTAACTAGACCTTTAAGTGGTTGATGTGGCATAATTCCCTTAGTTAATGGTTTCTAAGTATCACTACATGGCATGTGATGTGGTATTAAAATCTCCATTTGCATGACCAAAACATAAGTTAAGTGGAGCATATAACTTAGAGAGTTGGAGTGGGTCAAATTTGTATGCATGGATTGATGAGTAGGGAATAGGCTTGGGTGAAGTGGTAGGTTAGGGTAGCTTCAGGTTAGATTAGTCTTATTTTAATATTGTTAGGTTATGGTTCCATGTATGATTTAATAGGTGTAAATAAAACAAATTAATAATCTTAATTTATTTATAATAATATAATTTGTTAGGTTTTAAATTTAATATAAATAATTAATAATCTAAAAAAATATTTATTAAAAATATAATTTTATTTGAAAATTTTAAAATCAGCAATAAAAGGAAAATTCTATTGATAAAATGACCTTTGGTGATTTTTCTAAATATTAATATGTAAATAATTAAATTCATTCATTATAAATGCAAGTATTTAAGATAAAACTAAATATTTATCTATTATGTTTTCCTCATTCACAATTATAAACATTGCATATAATTATATGAAAGGAAATAACTTTGCTATTTTAATGATTTAATTTCCTAACTCTTGGAATTTTAAAATGAAATTAAATTCATACCATGTTTCCTTGTGAAATCATGTTGATGACCTGATATCTCTTTAAAAATCATAAAAATTAAGTCAACTTATAAAAATTCAACTCATTTCGACAATAAAATATTAAAAGAGGTCCAAATCAACTTAGAGTATGAACACGAGTCCATAGTGCAGGAAGAGAGGTTGTGACATCCTCCCTGCCTTAAATTGTGCATTACCCCAATGCACTTCAAAAGTTTGATTAAGTACATATATTTAAAATAAAAATAGATTTTTTTTTTCATTTCTTCAATGTCCTCCCAAGTTGTACTTCTTTCGCCATATTGATCCCACTTTACCTTGCACTGATCAACCTCTCTATTCTGTAATTGGTATTGGTGCCTCTCCAAAACTCTTTATGGTTATATTATTATTCTGTTGGGCTATTGGACATACAAAGAATTCCAATTTAAAATGTGTCTATTATTAGGCACATATTTCTTAAGAAGTGACACATGGAAAACATCATGAATGCGACTCAGTTACGGGGGTAAGGCCAATCGATAGGATACTAGGTTGATTCTATCTAGGATATTAAAAGTTCCTACATAGTGAGGAGATAAATTTACCTTTTTTCCAAAGGTTATGGAACTTTTTTGTGATCTGACCCTTAAAAAAACCTTGTCACCAATAAGGAATTCTCTCTAAACTCTTTTCTTATTTGCATAGCTCTTCTAACTATCTGATGTTTCCTTCAACCTTTGCCTTATAAATTTCACGTATTTTTCCTTGCCTTTCAACATTTTAAGAACATTTATTATTCTATCCTCAAGGTTATCCCAATTAAGTGGTGTTTGACAACTTCTCCCATATATAGCTTCAAATGGATCCATTCTTAAAGATGTTTGAAAAGAATTATTATAGGAAAATTCTACTAATGCGAGATAAGCTTCCCATTTTGTTTGTTGATCCATATAGTACATCCTTGGGAGGTATTCTACAACCTAATTTATCCTTTCTATCTTCCCATCTGTCTCAGGATGAAATGTGGAGCTAAAGTTCAATTGTATACCTAAAACTGACTGCAGGGTCATCTAAAACCTTAAAGTAAACCTAGAATCTCTATTTGATATGATGTTTTTTAGAACTCCATACAATCTAACTATGTCCTTCATAAATTATTTGGCTAAGGTTGGTACATCATCAGTCAAGTTCCTGGGCATGAGATGCACTACCTTAATAAGCTTGTCAATTACCACCATAATAGCATCATGATTATAGGGTGTCATAGGTAATCCTTGTATGAAATTTATACTAACAACTTTCCATTTATATTGTGGAATGTCATATAGATATAAAATTCCTGTAGGATGCTAGTGTTTTGCTTTAACCCTGTAACAAAACCAAGCATTGTGATATATATAATACTATATCTCTTTTCATCCCTTGCCAAAAGTATAGTTTCTTAAGATCAACATACAATTTGTTTACCCCAAGATGAGCTGAGTAGGGTGCATCATGAGCTTCAGTCAGAATTATCTTCCTTAAATATTCTATATCTAGAACATAGATCCTATTCTTATACTGAAGCAAACCCTCACCATCGAATGTATATCCTTCATTTTTTGGGTCTTCTGTATTTTCTTCTATCATCACTCTAACTTGATTATACCAATGATCCTGATTTTGTCCTTCTAGTATTTTCCCTTTTAGATTAAATGTAAGTGTTTTTATATTCATCAGGTGTCTTCTCCTACTCAAAGCATCATTGACCCTATTCTCCTTTCCCTTGATATACTTAATTTCAAAATCATACTCACTCAAGAACTCCAACTACCTTCTCTACCTAGAATTCAGATTGGGTTCAGTGAATATCTACTTTAGACCTTGATGGTCAGTTTTTAATTTAAAATTTTACCCAATAAGGAAATGTCTCCACTTTAATAAGGTGTGAACAATTGCCACTAATTCTAAATCATGAGGGGCATAATTTACTTCATGGGTTTTCAAGTTTTTGGACTCATATGAAATTATGACATCATTATGAATGAGTACTCTTCTCAATCCTTTGATGGACACATCTGTTACAACAAAAAAATGTCCATTCAGATTAGGTACCTTCAAGATGGGTGACATCGTCAACTTCTCCTTCAGAATCTAGAAATATTTATGACACTACTCTGTCCATATAAATTTCTTACCTTTCATTTGCAATGTCATAATCAGGTTGGAGATCCTATAAAAACCTTAACAAATCTCTTATAATACCCTGCTAACCCCATGAAACTCCTTACTTCTAAAATGTTCTTAGGAATTGGCCACTCTATTATTGCCTTTATCTTATCTATATCTATTGCAATTACTTATTTGGATATGATGTGGCCTTGATAGTGAATTTCCCTCTTAAATAATGCACATTTAGACAACTTACCATATAGCTTAAGTTGTCTCAACCTCTTAAGAACCAATTGAAGATGTGCTAAGTGCTCTTCCTCATTTTTAGAGTAAATTAGAATGTCATCTATGAACACCAAGATGACCTTATCTAGGTAATTATGGAACACACTATTAATTAAGTTCATAAATGCTGAAGGAGAATTTGTTGCCCCAAATGGTACAATTATAAACTCATAGTTTCCATATCTAGTCTAAAAGCAATTTTTGGAATATCCTCTTCCTTAATTATTAGCTAATGATATCCTGATCGAAGGTCTATTTTTGAGAATTTTTTTGATCCTTTCATCTATTCAAAAATATATTATATATGATGTAGGGGATATCTATTTTTTATTTTGACCCTATTCAACATTCTATAATCAATGCATAATCTTATATTTTCATCTTTCTTTTTAACAAACAAGACTAGTGCTCCCCAAGGAGACACACTTGGTCTAATCAATCCTTTACTCAAGAGTTCCTCTAATTGAATTTTAAGTTCCATAAACTTAGTTGTGTTCATGATGTAGGGTACTATATAAACTGGCTCAACTCCAGTTACAATATCAATATAAAAATCTAATTCTCTCTTAGGGGTATTCCACGTAATTCTTTAGGAAACATGTCCTCCAATTACCTTAGGAATGGATACCCTTCCAGGGTTTGTTCATATTTTATTTCATCCTTATAATCTATCATCATCATGAAAATTATAGCTCACTTCCTTCTCTCCTTCTTCAGCTACATAGATGATATAGTTTCTACTTTTATGGACCTATGACCCCCTTGAATCATGACCCATATCCCCTCATCACTGAAACACCTAACCAAATTTCTATAATATTCTATTTTAGCTTGGTTTTTGGTGAGCCAACTCATACCTATTATCATATCATAGGCTCTTAAAGGTGCTACAAACAGGTCTAAACTTATCTTAAAATTGAGAAATTATATTTTTACCTTGGGTAGACATTGAGACACTTCCTTGACTACCTTATCCCCATAATGGACCATCCATGATGAATCCATGTGATTCATTAAATTATATAGAAATGATAAATTATGATGAATCGGTATCTATGAGAATTGAAATGTGTTTACCCAATAATTTACTTGTAGCTTCAATTGACACTTTCTAGTATCTATTTTGGGGATTACTTATTGTAGCATTGATACTTTGTTGTGGTCCCCTTTGAGGCTAATTGGCCCTTATCTATCCCCTTGCATATTTAGGCACTCTTAGGTAAAGTGATTTCCTCCACAAGCAAAACATCCTCCTAGAAGGCCTTTTGGTACTGGGTTCCTCAGGGCATCGCCATTTATGGAGGATACATTGTGTAATTGTAATTACTTTGATCATTCCTATTATTAACTCCTCCCTTGATGTTATTCCTTACAAAATTATTTATCTAATTTTGATTTGGTGGGGGTGATGTACTTGTTGGATTTTCTCTTGGGTTTTTATCCACAACCTACTCTCCCATGAAATTTGGTTTCTTTTTTAACTCTCTATTTTTGTTGCTAATAAAGTTTTGTCTTCTCACAGCTAGGGATTGCAACTTTCATTCCTATTTGAAAGATTTTTCTAGAACTGCATTCATGTTCTCAAGGCTATGTATATCTACTTCTATTCCAATGTTTACATTCAATCATAGAATGAACTTTCTAGTCTGGCCTCTTTCATCTTTCTGGTACATAGGCACATAATTAAGTAATTTGGTGAATCTATCCCAATACTATTAGACTGACATGCCTCCCTACCTTAAGTTATGAAATTTAGTCATTTTCTCATCAAAGAATAACTACGGTAACCATCTCTTCTTGAAATGGTGATCAAACTAATCTCAGGTCACATTCTCCTTGGTTATTATGTTTAACTCCTTTGTGTTAGTCCACTAGCTAGTTGCCTCCCCTACCAGTTGGTAGGATCCCCCCAATACTTTAGTTACATCATTGTAGTTTCTCAAGTTAAAGTACTTCTCCATCTCATTTAACCTATTCTTAGCACCTTCACCTAATTATTTTCCATCAAACTTAGAGGGTAAAATCTTATTCAAATCTTTGCTAAGATCAAAAAGTGGAACTTCAATTCTAAGAGCTACAACCTACATTTCATTAATTGGTGGTGGATTCTCTTTAGGTTGATTATCAAGGTTAGGTTCTAATATGTTTTTTAAATTTTCTTGCCTTGACTTAAGATCAATAATCACCTGCTCAAGTGAGTCTATTTAATCTCTTTTCTTGGTCAACAAATTGACGAGGGATTCTATCATTGGTTCTCTATTTTTTGGAACCTATTGTTCAACATTTTCATTATTGGGTTAAATGTATCTAATATTTTCCCTTTGTTTCCTATTTTATCACCTAGGTATTTCCTTTTGGTTACTTGATAGAAAAAACACAATCTTCTATGTTTTCATTCAAGACAATTGATAACATTATTCCCTCTAATTTTTCTCATACATTCTCTTATTAATCATAGTCATACATAAGATTGACAAAAATTAAACATTTGATAATCTTATTCAAATTTTTATTACATAGAGTTCTTAAATTTATAGAGGATAAGATAATTAACTATAACATATAGATGTCTATATAACATTGAATCAAAATTCTTCTAAATAGAATCTTCCCCATCTAGCTCCATTTCTTTAGAAACTTCATCTTCTGAGTGAACCACATATTGGTGACATCAATTATATTCATTACAAACTTTAGGGTTTATCATAACATGTTCCAAATGGAAAATATCCTAAAGACTAAGTGCCTCTTAAACATATAACAAAAAGTTACATTACACCTCAAAATTTAGCCTAAATCCTTGGGAACTATGATGATCCAATTGGGATCCTTACGATTATTAGACATAATTATTATATTTGATTTGATTATCTAAACTAGGGTCTTATTATAATAGTATTGCCCTTTTCATTTAAATTTAATCTTTTTTAGTGCACAAACCTAAACCCTGATCCTATTCACCTACATACTAGAAACATCCTTCACTTTCTAAATGGCCTACATTCCTACTTCTTAATAGGATCAAGGTGTAGTATGCATGTAGTTCTATTTTATATTATAAATTTCATGTGAACTATAGATCTGGGTATGCAACACTTTCTAGAGTCTAGTTCCCCAAACAATCCCTCTATAATTGCTACCTAATGGAAGTGTAAAAGTATCAGTTCAAGTGATTGAATACTTGTTTAACTAAACTAACCCTAAATATTAACAAGAAATAGAAATGAAAATTTTCAAGCTACATCCTCCCCTTTTCTACTTTTTAATTACATCAATAATGTTTTTAATCCATACTTTAGACAACTTAATCCGTACAATTGTTATTTCTAAACTTTCATTATTTCAAATCCATATGGTTGGTGGTTTCTTGATAATAACTAGTTTAACACACTCAATCCTAGTTTTTATTGCTCCTTTTTAGTGATATTGAGGTTTGAGTAAGAAATGTACATTCTCCAATCTGTTTCATAAGTTCACAAGTCAGAATCATTTAAGGTAGTCGAAGTAATTTTTTTTAATCATGATTAGTGTTGTTGACTAAGAAGGATTATCCCACCCTTTAGTCTTAATGACATGACATGGTCCTTATTTCTCCTTGAAGGTTTATAAGTATGATTCCCATACATCATTGTTTTAGCTATGTTAGGCTTATGGATGTAGTAGATCAAGCATGATGGTATTACCCATAAACATGAGCTAGAGGCACCGCTTAATACCGAATGCTACATAGTTTTATTTAATGTTAGATTTTGGGTTTAAGTTGAGATTTAAAAGTAAAAAATACTTGAATTAACCTATTTAATTTATATTTCAAAAACAAATTCTTGAATAGAAAGGTATAATTATTCTATAACATGATCTCCTATTTTAATCATTATGTCAATTTACAACAACATTATTTTTCTTTAAAAATTATAAAGATGGATTTGAAATTTGTTCCATGTAATATTTCATAAATTTGAATAACAAAACATTCTCTTGCATTAAAATATTAATAATTATGATTAGTTGATATCAAATGTACTTAATAAGTTAATGTTTATAAATAGATACATAATGTAGAATTATATATATAACTAACACTAATTGAGCTCATATTGTTATATGTTATATGTCTCATGAATATGTGATTACCTTATTACATTATTGTTTGTTGTAAAGTCATTTAATTTCCCTAACAAAAAGTGGCATTATCATTTTGTTTCTAGTAATGCAAAAATAATTCTATAATATCATTATATTTCCCTTACAATTTAAATAAAATATTACATTTACCTTATAATTTAAATAAAATATTATGTTTACCCTATAATTTACATATTATATTTACCTTACAATTTGAATCATTTCCATTTCAGCGTTAAAACTGTCCAAACATGGAAATAGATGCACGTAATACATGGGAGTAAACTTACTAAATTTTAGATCCCTGATCAAAGTTAAAATCTCTAAAGCTTCTCCTCCTTTTAAAAGTATTGATCCTCTCCTCTTTTTCAAGTGTTATCCTCTATTTCTCTCTCAATGTTAGTTCATTGCCCCCTTTTTTCTTCTAGGCATCATTATTTTCCCTTCTCTTTAAGCATCAACATCTTTTCTACAACTGAAAACCTTCACTCTTCTGACCTCTACATCAATCTCCTCTCCTTATACATCCCTCCCTCTCCTTCGACATCGATTTCCTCTTTATAAACTTTTTCTCTTCCCTTTTCCCTCTCAAGCCTCATCCCCATGCATTGATATGATCATACACTTATAGTTTCTTTTTTCCATTCATGGTGTTTAACTAACCATTTAAGTGGTTGACATGGCAGAAATCCCTTAGTTAATGGTTTCTAACTATCACTACATGGCAGGTGATGTGGCAATAAACTTTCCATTTGTATGGTCAAAACATAAGTTAAGTGACTGATGAATTGGGAGGTAGAGCATAGAACTTAAATATTTGGAGTGGGTCAAATTTTCATATATGGATTGATGCATAGGGTGTATGCTTAGGTGAAATGGTACGTTAGGGTAGCTTTAGGTTAGATTAGTTTTAGTTTAATATTGTTAGGTTATGGTTTCATGTAGGATTTAATAGGTATAAATATAATAAATTAATAATTGTAATTTATTTATAATAATATTGTTTGTTAGGTTTTAAATTAAATATAACTAATTAATAATCTAAAAAATTATTTATGAAAAATATAATTTTATTTGAAAATTTTAAAATCAATAATAAAATTATTATTCTATTAATAAAATGACCTTTGGTGATTTTTATAAATATTAATACATAAATATTAAATTCATTTATTATAAATGTGAGTATTTAAGATAAGACTAAATATTTATCCTATTAAGTTGTCCTTGTTCACAGTTGTAAACACTATATATAATTCTACAAAAGGAAATAGCTAGAGCAAAAGAGGTATTAAAAAGTCAAATGTCATATTGAGGGTGGTTTGCTAAATATTATACATCTTCAAAAAACTATGAATCAATGTTCATAATTTGACATTAGTTGTTATGTTGAATATTAAAGTAAACAATGTTTTGATTAGTATTTGCATGTTTGTGGGGCATAGTGGAAGAATGTGCGATGGTGTATGGAAAATTCTAGTATACTTAGATATAGATTACCCTCGATCTAGATTTAAATAAGACCAAAAATCTTCAAAGATAGACCTCATTACCATTGGAATATTTTTGGATAATGGGAGTAAGAAAAAAATACATACCCAAATAGTTTGCAAATGGATATAAGCTTAAAGAGTTACTAGAGACAAAAAAATATTGTGAAGAAAGCCTAAACTAGTAGTAGCTCATTCGCATTTCTGATTGAAGTGATAAATATTTTAGTAAACTAATATTAAACTTATACGATTTTTTCTATGTGTGCCTCAATATATAGAAGATTACAATGATGAATTATTAGATTACAATGATTAATAAGTGCATATTTAAATTAATGAATTTTTTTGGCTAAGAAGTCATGAATAAGAGTAATCTATGTTGTCAAAGTCACCCAAGGCATGATCTTGGTCTTAACCATTTAACTCTTCATGTTAAATACCTAAGTAAATTTATACCTTGATGGATAGATATAAACAACCATCATTCTCACTAGTCAAACTACAACCCTTTAAACTTACATGATATTTTAATAAATACTCTTATAAAGAAGTCCTAAATTTGATAAGAAACATTAAGAACATTTAATAACTAAAATAAAATGTCATAATTCTAATAACCTTAATTAAAATATATACACTTATATTTGATTACATTTAACCATATCCAAATGATTGCTTTAATGCTAAAAAAATTTAATGTATGGATTTCTTTTAAACTTATATTTTAATTAAATTCAATTTATTTTTTAAATTAAAAGCCATTAGATTGGATGGGATAGAATAATCATGTCAATTTTAGTGTGTTTGAGATATGGATGTTTGTATATATTTTTGTTCATAAATATTTTATTGGTGTTTATAAAATTAAATATGAAGCCCCTCGAATTGATGTTTGTATATTTGTTTTTTTTTCTAAAATCATATTTATATTTACATTATAAATAATTTTTTTTAGCTTTTTTATTTGAATAAACATCAATTTATTTACAAATTTCAAGTTCATACAATTTACTATAAGAAAATAAACTATCTATTGAAATAATTAACATAAAAATATAATTTTGTTTGATTTATATTTAGACTATAATATTAAGAATTTAAATTCAAAATTAACTCACCTTGTCTAAATTATAACACTTAAGTCAAAATTGAAATTATATATTTTGTTTGATTTATATTTACACTACAACATTAAAAATCTAAACTCACAATTAACTCGTCTTGTCTAAATTATAACCTTTATGTCAAAATTAAAAATCCATGTGGGAGGTGTCTTTAAAGGATGACATTAGGGTGATTATATAATATGTGACATTAAAAACTATTATAAGTTTAAATTTATAGATGATGTTAGCTGATTTTAGAGATAAAATTATGATGTATTTATGATGTGATATTAGGGTCAAATTATATGAGAATATTGAGTGAATTTATAGGTGATGTTTAACTAGGACTATAAGTGAGGTTAGGACAACCTTATATTAGACTTTATAATTAAATTATAAGTAAAATTAGGGTGTGTTTAGTAGATGATGTTTGGATGTATCTAAGTGTAACATTAGGGTGTTTCTCATAGGTGATGTTTGAGTATATTTATAGGTTACTTTGTAGTGATTTTATATAGGGTATCTTTGACTAAATTAGTGAATTTATTGGTTGAATGGGGGACCAAGTTAGGGAAAATCACAACCCTTAAAATTAAGTACAAAAAAATTAATTCATTTTTGGGCTCAAATTTAAATAGTTGAGTTCCTCATTTGATAAATCACTCAATCTATTAGATGGGGAATCTGTTTATAGAAGATTAAGACCCTTAATCTAATTACAATGACCTATTTTTTGGGGGATTTATTTTTAATAATTGAACTAGTTGATTATTTGCATGGGTTGTAAATCAATAAAAACTGATCTCTTTAAACTTAATTATGAAAAATCTAATGTGATTTGTTTCTTGATTTTCCATATTTGAGTCATTTATTCAATCATTGACTCAATTGGTTACATGGGGGTACATTTAGGAAAAAATAAGCTTGTTAAACATTATTATAACACCTTAATTTGATTTTGACCTTGATTTTATGTAATTCACTCCCACATTCAACTAATGACATGACTATTTGTGTGGGTTATTAAATTAGTGAAAATCAATCCATTTAAACCAAATCATAAATCCCTAAAGTCATTTGGGAATAAATTTTCCCTGAGTTAGTAAACCATTCAATGAATCAATTTATTTTTTGAATAGGGGAAAAAATTAGTGAAAATTTATCCCATTAAAACTAATTTCAATAAAATATTCCATCTGTTACTTTATTTTACCTAATTAAGTCAAACATTCAACCAAACACCACTCATTTTTTTGTAAGAGGGATGCAATTAGGAAAAATTGAGCATTGTAAAACAAATTATGATAACTAAAATTTATTTTGGAATTGATTTCACATAATTTATTTTCATATTAAACCTATTATTAGAGTGGTTATGTAAGGGAACAAATAAGGAAAAAATGCCTCTTAAAAAAATGAGAGAGCATAATGCGATTCGGGGATCAAATTTTATTAATTGAGACCTTCATTCAACCAATCACTAGGTTGCAAGCTATATCTAAAGTAAATTAGGGTGAATTAAGTCCCTTTAACACAATTTTTAAAACCAAATGTTATGAATTGCTAAGGTTTTACTAAATGAGTGCCTTATTCAACCAATCAGTTGATTTGTTATCTACATATGTAATTAAATAAAATTGAGACATTAAAACTAAAGATAATAAACTAATTTGATTTGGGTATATATTTACCTAATTGAAACTCCCATTCAACCAATCACATGACTAGTTCCATGGGGGACTAAATTATATAAAATCAATCCTCTTAAACCTAATTACTATAACTTAATGTGATTTGAAGATTTGTTTGACATAATTAAGCTCCCTATTTAATAATCACTCATGGGGAATTATTTAGGGAAAATCAAGGAACTAAAATTTAATTATGAGAACTAAATAAAGAAACTAAACATAAGAGGTAGAATTTTTGTGGTGGAAAGATGCTCTTTTGGTAAATATTTCAATGTTCATTCCTAATATGACCATGGAATAAGTGGCAAAAATATTAGTGATTGACCAAAAGGATTCTAAGATTCGCGTTGTTATTCCTTTTTCCTCTTTGATTAATTTTTAGGAATTTTTTTTGGGCTAATAACACCTCAATGGTTTCAAAAGTAGTTGAATTTACTCCTAGTGGTTTCCAACCCCATAAATCAATCGATGTTATAATTATTTTACATGACCTAGGTATTTTGGAGTTACTAAGGACTATATAATAGTGTGAAAAAATAAAAAATCTATAAACATTCTTGAACCATCCACCATGATAATCCTCTCATATATGGAATATGGTGAGGGACTTAAAGGTTTTGAAGATGGTGGCACTAGTTAGGCAAGGGTATGATGGTATAACATGATGGATCATATATGGGTTTGGTTTTTGGTGTTTTAACATTCATGATATATCTCCCAAAGGGTCGTTTTAGTTTCTTAAGCCATGTCAGTTTCCTTTCCAGTTGTTTGCCTCTATAAGTTAGTCTTTGATTTTCTACTTATGTAAACTTGTTCCACTTATTTGCATATCATGTTTTTAATATTATATGGTCAATGTTTATTGTAATTACATTATTTTTAGTAAATATATACAGACCCATCAACCCTCAATTATTCCTAAAAAAAAAGTTGATGTAAGGTTGAATTTATAGGTAGCATTAGGGTGATTTTGTAGAGGTTACATTAGGATGTCTTAAGAAGTGAGGTTAAGGTGAATCTATAAGAAACATAAGATTGAAATTATAGGTGATTTTAGGGTTTCTATATAGGTTACGTTAATGTGAATTTATATATAAATATATGGTTAATATTAAAGGTAACGTTAGTGTATCCTTAACAAGTGGTGTTTCGGTGGGTTTAGGGGTAGCATTAGGTTATCTTTAGTAGGTAAAGTTTAGATATCTTTAGAATCAAATTCACATGGTGATTTTTTTCTAATTTTATACTCATGGGTTAATTTTGTGATTTTATGTGCATTTTTTACATTTATAATTTGATGCATGCATGCATTCATGAACTAAAATTTTATAGTAATTTCAATGTGGGGAATTATTTGGATAGCTAAATATGGTACAAGACACTTATTTTTAGAATCTTATTCACAATTGATTATATGTTTATTTTTTTAACATAATGCATTATTTCTTTTTCCATTACAGTTTAAATAAGGTCTTTATTTGGATATTGAGTATAAAACTTATATGAACCTATCTTTTATCATCGTTAGACTATAAATCACATGTATTTTTTACATTTTATTGAAACCATATCATGTGGTATCTCCAGGTCAGACCCTCCATTTGATTTAGACATGTACCTTACATGTGTCTATCCATTTTATACTTATGGGCCCATTTTAGCATTTATGTTTCTTGTGCACATTTAACTTCCATCCAACTAAATTTTAAATTATGCTAGCATGTATAAATTGTCCTAGATTAGCCTATACATAGTTGGTCATGTCAAACCAATTAAATATGAACTTGCCTTTGACTCACTATCTAACACTACAATAAAAGTTACATTGTATAGACACATAACTTATTTTGTGAATTTTGAAATGACATTTACATAAAATAAATGAACTTGGAAAATGCAATTTGTAAATGTTGATAATAAATAAAAAATAAAAACAATAAAAAAAGGAATAAGAAAATAATCCAAGCCAAAATGTATGTTACACCATTTATATTATGAATTATTTTTTATCTTTCTTTTTTCATTAGATCAAAAGATGTTTATGGAGTGAAAAAATATTAACAGGGAGCTAGATATGGATCCAGCCAAACACATTGAGTAAGAAATAGAATTAGAACAATGAAATATGAAAAAATGGTAATACATTATTTCTAGTCATCACAAGTTATTGGTTTTACATACTTTCAATTCTTCTCTCTCATTATTTGTTACTTGCCAATGTCATAAATAGAAGATATTCATGACATTCTCACCATCTAGACATAAACCTAAAAATTAAATGATTTATTATTTTTCCATGATATTAATTATTATTTATCATTATTTTCTACTTTCCAATTTCATAAATAGAAGATATTCATGACATTGTCACTATACAGACATAAAACTAAATATAAAAACATAAAAAGCATAGAAGTCAATGAGCAGAAATAGACTTGTTATATTATGTATTATTTTTGGTCTTTTTTCCTTGAAATCATAAGATGTTTATGCATTGAAAAAATATTCTTAAAACAAAGTAGATATGGATCCAGGAAAATACATTGACCAAGAAATTAAAAAAAGAGCAAAAGAAAGCACCAAAATGGTAGCATTTTATTTCCAGTTATGAATAGTTATTATTTTTCATACTCATAATTATTCTTAATTTTTCTCTTTAACAATTTAAAAATAAGAGATCTTGATAGACTTGTCACCATGGAAACAAAAGACTAGATATGGGATCAAAATAACACATTGACAAATAAACATAAATAAAGAAACAAATGCCACCAAAATGGCATTTCTTTATTTTCCCCACTCAGTATAGGAAATTATCATCCACAAAAATAGCCTTCTATGTTTTACC
>JARHVA010000214.1:5322500-5325000 GCA_037957365.1 Torreya grandis | reverse complement strand
CTAATTTGAGGGATAAAATAAAGCATATTATCAAATGCTACACAGAAATACACAGGATTGTAGTTTATAACATGAAAATGCCATTTCAGTTGTTTTTAGGAAATAAGTATCCTATTAATAGATTCAGAATTTGAGCACAATAAGATTTAAGTTCATTATAAAATGATAAAGAAAAAAAATTACATCTTTATATATTATAAAAAAATGTTCAATGAATGCATGTCAAATTCTTCATGAACTACTCCTAGGTAACTTGATTTTTAGTTCAAATAAATAAGAGATAATTTAGGCAATTTAACTCTTACAATATACAAAATGTCTTTGAGAAATATATTGAGATAGATATTTGATACATTTTGTAGCTGTAATTTATATAAAATTTATAAGGTTTTAGGAAATTTAAGTTCTTTTTTAGTTGATAAGTATATTTTGAGTCATCTTTTTTTCACTACCAAGTTAAAGGCATGTTCAAATATGCAAAATATGTTTGAAAAGAGGCAAACATGAATCCAAGAAGCTAATAACTAGGTAGAAGTGTTATTTTTTGTTTGAGGATGTATAAGTAGTTATTAATCAGATGACCTAAAATCAGGGAGAAGGTAACACCATGATCATGGTTAGAAGAATAATATTGAATCATAAATTAAGATAAACACTTATGCTATTATTAGAGAATCTAAGAGTCTCATGATGTATGTGAATAAGGTAGATTATATAAAAAGTCAAAGATTTTCTCTCCAACCTTGATTTAAAAGTTAGGAGTTGTAATGTTTGCTAGTTTATCCACTCTTCATTTTCATGGACTATCATTAAATGATATGAGTCCCATATTTTATCACATGTATGATATGTAAGAAGGAATCATAGTTATTATACAATTATCATACATAGATGGACTCAATTTAACTCCAAAATCTATCATATGTTTAAGATAGTAAAAAATTATTATTTTTCCAAAATAGGAAAATAAATTTTAACTATCAAACACAACAAATTTAATTATAATATTTAGACCCTATTAAACAATTCCTATCACATTTAATATTTAATACAATATTTTTGAGATAATTTTGAATAAAAACTCAAGGATAAATATAACCCAATTATATGGATGTTAGAAATTGTGTTTCTTTCTATTCAAGTTCATCTAGAAATAGACTTTGTGTAATAGTACAAGAACTCATCTCTCTACAAGTAAGTTGAAGTTATAAAATGTTTTAACTTGAAAACCATTATGCACTTAAAAGATCAAATAACACTAGATAACAATATAGAAGAAACATCCTTGTATAAAAAATACATACATGTTAATTAAAGAGTTAGGTTTTAGCCCAATATTCTCAAATAAATGCATAGAACTATGTTTCTAAGTTCTTAAACATCAATAGCATACCAATCCACAATCTCTCTGTAAGAAATGGATAGTGACATCATGTGTAAAATGAATAATACATAAGGAATATGGATAGGAATAGTCTACCATAGTTCCACACCAATAATTTATTTTAGTTTAATACAAGTTATGATGACATAATGGGATGAAATGGACTAAAAAAATTGAAACTAAAGAGGTAGATTTTCCTTACAAATTGATAGCCATTTGAAACATAAGAAATAAAAAGAGGGTAATAGAGATGCCTTGGTCAAATTCTACTGAGAAAATAAGATTTTATCAACATGTGATTAATCTAATGAAATTTAATCAACATGAGATCAATCCAATGATCAAACACTTAATTCAAGTTAAACCTTTATTCTTGCTTATAAAATTTAAAGATCAGATAATTGTGATATTTCTTTGTCCTAGTGGGTAAATAAATCATAGTAAAATAATAAAAATTTATATCCATCATATTATTTTCAACTCACCATACTGTTAATAATGTTTATGCATTCCATTGTAATTAGAATGCACATGTTGCACACCATTTTGTGCAAAGCATAATGGTTGGTCTCCTTGAATAAATGTTAATTGTTACAAGACCATAAATTATATGCCTCTATTTACTTACACTACCATTCCAATAAAATAATAATTTTTAAATATAAAACCTAATGCTAGATACAAAAAACAATACCAAGTTTGTAAAACACATGAGATATTTATCAATATTTCTTTATAGTCATGAGTAAAACATAGAGGTTTTTCATTCATTAAATACAAAACAAACAAACTCAAATTCCCTTGTTTATATATATATATATATATATAACCCCATATTAATTTTCTTTATACAACTTCTATGTTTATGAGTTCTATATTTCTCCATTGTCAAATAATTTTCTATCTTCATAGGAATCACTGCCAATGTACAAAAAATAAATAAAACTAAACTATGAACAAAAGAAAAATAAAAAATTTATACAAATTTAAATCACTCAATGTGTAGATGAGAACTACTCAATCCCAGACCAAATAGAATCTGGTACTGTACTATTTTGTTAAAAACCTTTCCTGCTCTTGAGTGCAAGATTAATACATTTTGATTTTAAATTTTGA
>JARHVA010000214.1:5267500-5317500 GCA_037957365.1 Torreya grandis | reverse complement strand
GACTTTTTATCCAAATTTATAAATAAATTAGAACATTAGGGTGTATTTATTAGTTGATGTCTGGATGTATTTAGATGTAAAATTAGAGTGTTTTTAGTAGGTGACATTTGGATGTATTTAGAGGTGATTTTTGAGTGACTTTATCTTTGAATTGACGTCCATCTTTTCCATCCTAAATTTCAATTTAGTCTCTAACTAAATTAATGAATTTATTGGTTGGATGGGGGACCAAGTTGGGAAAAATCAAAGCCCCTAAATCTAGCTGAAAAAAACCTACATCAATTTTGGGGTTAAATTTCAATAATTGAGTGCTTCATTTGAGAACTCACTTGATCAAATGAATGGGGAATGTAATTATGGAAGAGTAGGCCTCTTATTTTAATTGCAGCAACCTCATTTTTTATGATGATTTATTTGCACTAATTGAGTCACCCATTCACAAGAATCACTCGATTGTTTGCATGGGAAGTAAATTAGGAAAAATTGAGCCCTCTACACTAAATTATGAAAAGTTAATGTAATTTGTTTCTTGATATTCCATATTTGAGTCCTTTATTTAACTAATCACTCAATTGGTTACATGGGGGGTGTATTTTAGGAAAACTTATGCTATTGAAACATTATTATAATGCCTAAGTTTGTTTTCAAGCTTGATTTTATGTAATTTAATCCCCCATTCAACTAATCACATGATTACTTATGTGGGTGATTAAATTGGTCAAAATAAAGCCATTTAAACCAAATTGTAAAACCCTAAAGTCATTTTGGAATTTATTTCCCTTGATTTAGTAGCCCATTAGGTGAATAACTTTGTTTTTATAATATAAGAAGTAATTAGAAAAAAATTAAGCCCCTTAAAACTAATTACAATAACAAAATTTCATTTTTCACTTGATTTAACCTAATTGAGTCAAACATTCAACCAAACTCCACTCAAAGTTTTGGATGAGGGATTTAATTAGGGAAACTTGAGCGCCTTAAAATTTATTGGAACAACTAGATTTGATTTTTAGATCGATTTCCCTTAATTTAGTTTCTTATTAAAATTGTCTTTTATGTGGGGGCATAGATAAGGGAAAATAAAGGCCCTTAAGAAAAAATTAAATAGCCTATTACAATTTAGGGATCGGTTTTCATTAACTAAATCCCCCATTCAACCAATCACTAGATTGCAAGATATATATAGAGTAAATTAGGGTGAATTAAATCCCTTCAACCCAATTCTAAAAACTAAATGTAAGTTACGACTAGGGTTTTACTAAATGAGTGATTTATTCAACCAATTAGTGGATTTGCTGGTTGGGGATGTAATTCAATAAAATTGAGGCCTTTAAATCTAATTTGATTTGGATATTTATTTTCCCTAATTAAATCTCACATTCAAACAATCACATAATTGGTTACATGGGAGACTAAATTAGGTAAAATAGATCCTCTTAAACCTAATTACAATAACTTTATGTGATTTTGAGATTTATTTTACTTTATTGTGTTCCCCAATTAAAAATCACTCATGGGGAATGAGTTATGAAAAAATCAATGAACTAAAATCTAGCTCTGAGAACTTAAATAGATTTGGGGATTGATTTTTGTATCTAAGTGCTGAATTGAAGTTGTAACTTGAGTAGGTGTATAGGGGATAAAAATAGCATAAATTGAGCCATTTAACCCTAATTTTGTAAATGTAAAATGACTTGGAGTTCAATTTGACATCATTGAGTATGCTACTAAGTGAAAAAAACCTAGTTCATTTTTGGGCTCAAATTTAAATAGTTGAGTGCCTCATTTGATAAATCACTTAGTCTATTGGATGGGGAATCTAATTATAGAATATTGAGACCCTTAATCTAATTACAACAACCTAATTTTTTGGGATATTTATTTTTAATAATTGAGTCATTGGATTGTTTACATGGGGTGTAAATCAAGAAAAATTGGTCCCTTTACATTTAATTATGAAAAAGCTAATGTTATTTATTTCTTGATTTTTCACATTTGAGTCATTTATTCAATCATTGACTTGATTAGTTTTATGGGGGGTACATTTAGGAAAAAATAAGCTCATTAAACATTATTATAACACCTTAATTTGATTTGGGGCTTGATTTTACATAATTGACTCCCACATTCAACCAATCACATGATTATTTGTGTGGGTGATTAAATTAGTGAAAATCAAGCCATTTAAACCAAATCACAAAACCCTAAAGTCATTTGGGAATAAATTTTCCTTGAGGTCATAAACTATTTAGTGAATCACTTTATTTTTTGAATAGGGGAAACAGTTAATGAAATTGAACTTGTTAAAACTAATTTCAATAAGAGAATTTATTTTGTTACCTTATTTTACCTAATTGAGTCAAACATTCAACCAAACAAGGATGAAATTAGGGAAAATTGAGTCTTGCAAAACAAATCAAGATAACCAAAATTTATTTTGGAATTGATTTTATGTAATTGATTTTTGTATTAAACCTATCACTAATGTAATTATGTAAGGGAACAAATAAGGGAAAATAATGCCCCTTAAAAAAATGAGAGAGCATAATGTGATTCGGGGATAAATTTTTGTTAATTGAGACCTTTGTTTAGCCAATAACTAGGTTAAAAGCTATATCTAAAGTAAATTAGGGTGAATTAATTCCCCTCAACCAAAATTTGAAAACTAAATGTTATTGACGGCTATGGTTTCACTAAATGAGTGACTTATTCAACCAATCAATTGATTTGTTAGTTGGGGATGTAATTAAATAAAACTTAGACCTTGAAACTAAAGACCAAAAAAAAGTTTGATTTGGGTCTATATTTCCCTAATCAAACTTCCCTTTCAACTAATCAAATGACGAGTTTCATTGGGGGACTAAATTAGATTAATTCAAGCCCCTTAAACGTAATCACTATAACTTAATGTGATTTGGAGATTTATTTGACCTAATTAAACTCCCTATTTAATAATCACTCATGGGGTATAAGTTAGGAAAAATCAAGGAACTAAAAATTAATAATAAGATCTAAACATAGAAACTCCAAGTGAGAGGTACAATTTTTGTGGTAGAAACATGCTCTTTTGGTTCATCTTTTAGTGTTCATTCCTAATATAACCATGGAAGAAGTGATAACAATAGTAGTGATTGACCAGAAAGATTTTAAGATTTGTGTTTCTATTCTTTTTTCCTCTTATATTAATTATTGGGAAATTTCTTAGGTTAATAACACCTCAATGGTTTCAAAAGTAGTTGAATTTACTCCCAGTGGTTTCCAACCTCATAAATCAATCGATGTTATAATTATTTTACATGATGTAGGTATTTTCAAAGGTAATGAGGACTAAAAAATAGTGTGAAAGAATAAAAAATGTTGAAACATCCCCGAACCATCCACCATGATGCTCCTCTCATATAGGGCATATGGCAAGGGAGGGACTTAAGGGTTTTGAAGCTAGTGGCAGTGGTTAGGCAAGGGTATGATGGTACAACATGATGGATCCTATATGGGTTTGGTTTTTGGTGTTTATCATTCATGATATATCTCCCAAGGGTTCATTTTAGTTCCTTAAGCCATGTTAGTTTTTTTTCGATTTGTTTACCTCTATTGGGTAGTCTTTGTTTTTCTAATTTTGTAAACTTGTTCCACTTCTTTGCATATCATGGTTTTAATATGGTATTGTCAATGTTTATTATAATTTAAATATTTTTAGTGAAGATATAGAGACCCATCAACCCTCAATTATTGATTAAAAAATAAGTGATATAAGGTTGAATTTATAGGTAACATTAGGGTGATTTTAGAGGTTACATTAGGATGTCCTAGGAGGCGATGTTAAGGTGAATCTACAAGAAACTTAAGATTGACATTATAGGTGATGTTAGGGTGTTTATATAGATTAATTTATTGTGATTTTAAATATAAATATATGGTTAATATTAAAGTTAGCATTAACGTATCCTTAATAAGTGGTGTTTGGGTGGGTTTTGTAATAGCATTAGGTTATCGTTAATAGGTGATGTTTTGATATCTTTAGAGGCAACTTCATATGATGTTTTTTTTCTAATTTTATATTCATATTTATATGTTAATGTTATGATTTTATGTCCATTTTTTACATTTATATTTCGATGCATACATGCATGAAATGAAATTGTATTGTCAATTCAAAGTGTGGTATTATTTGGACAACCAAAAATGGCACATGACACTTTTTTTGGCATCTTATTCACAATTTACTATGTTTTAATTTTTTAACATAATGTATCATTTCTCTAGCTTTGGTATCGACAACATGCAACGAGCCATTTCTATTACTATGCGATTGTGTCATTCAATAATGCCATTCTACTAGGGCATGTAGGGAGCAGATAATTATTTTTGATTCCTTATTGGTTTGGGAATGTGAAGAACTTATTTGATGTGAATTTCCCCCCTCAATCTGAGCAGAGGAGAAGAAGAGGTTGTCTAGTCTCCTTCACAGCTTGTTAATAGAACACCTAAGAATGATGAAGGGCCTCACTCTTCTTATTCAATAAAAAACACCCATGTCTTCTAAGAGTAGTCATCCATAAATAGTTGGAAGTATTTGTATCCTAAAAATAAAACAAGTAATGGTTCATTCAGATCATGAATAACCTCCGAACATTTCTTGGCATGAAATGAGCTTGCCTTGAATGGATCCTTATGTTGTTTACTTGCAAGACATCTAGGGAAAATGGGCAAGGAACTAGACAACTTGGGAAGTCTATGTACCATCCCTTTTGAACTCAGTTGGTAAAAAAATCTAGCAGATATGTGACCATAATGATAGTGCTAGAGAGTAGTAAATTCTACCATAGAGTTAGATAGATCTAATGCAGAAGATGAAATAACATTTAAAGAAAATTATTTATCTTTTAAAAATGCTCTAGCAAGAACCATACCTTTTTGTGAGATCAAGCAGGATTTGATGCCATTATCAACAAGAACTCCACCTTTAGATGATGATTTAAAAGTTGACTAATTGATAAGATGATGATTTCATGTTCCAAGAGGAATGGTAACTTGGCATATTCCTTCTGCAACATAGTCTTTATCATCGGTGATGCTAACCCAATCTCTAATGAGTTGGTTTATTAGTGAATCAATCAACTTCTTATCACCTGACATGTGTTTAGTGGCACCTAAGTCTATCAACTAGATATTCCTTATGGGTTGTAAGGTTTAAGAAAATAGCACTAAGTTCTTATGTGCACTATAATTGTCTTCTTCATGTGTCTCTTCATCAAATCTATCATCTTGATAATCTATGATATGTTCCTTATACTTCCACCAATGGGGACATCTTTTTTATTTCTGAGAATTGTCACACCTTGATGTGCTTTCTTTACTATAAGACCCTTGTTTCAAGCCATTATACCAATAGTTGTCTACATTTTGAGTGTTGGTTCAATAGATGTGACACCACCTCTTCTACTTTTGTGATTTATGATGATGTTGAGACTGTTGTTACTACTATTTCATTAGAAGTCCCTGAGAGATTTCTGACCTTATTTTTACTTTGAGATAACAACTTTGTTTTGCAACTCATCCTGTACAAAGTTGATGGCTTCTTCTTACTATAATAGGTTCATGAGTTATTCAAATGACACTATCTATTTATAGACATTCAGTGTCATGACAAATAGTTTGAATTGGGAAGGATGTGCTCTCAAGGTGATCTAGATCAGGATTTGGTCATTTATCATCTCATCGAGTGCTAGCAATTTTGTTCATAGCTTAGCCACCTGATTTAAGAATTCCTCAACTTTCTCATTGGACTCCATAGAGAGTGTGTGAAGTCTTGGTTGCAGATGTAGGACCTTAGTCTTGTTTTTTTCCTCATAGATGGTTGCTAATTTATCCCATGTTATCTTTACTGTCTACATCCTTAATATGTGGCTGCATGTCATCAGTGATGCTTAACATAATCAACATCAAGGCTTTAATATTAGCCATTTCATATTTCATGAGTGCATTGGGATCAATAGGAACCTACACAGTCTCTATCACGATGCCCCATAGTCCTTCAAACTGAAGGATGATATGCATCTTCTTTATTGATGTAGCATAGTTAGACCCTTTGAGAAGTTGGGTGTCCAATAGAAGTAATTTTGGAGTAGAAATTTTAAATAAAAAATATTATATTTTACTATTATGAGAGATAATTACAAGTCTTTTTACTCACTGGTAGGAAAATTGAGCATGAAGATGAGCATGATAATTTCTTGCTAAGAGATGGAGATGCTCCCTGAGGCAATCAACCTCGTCTTCATAGTCTATGTCGTATCCGGCTTCAAGTTCAACTTGTATTCTCCTTGCTTGGTAGCGTATGTCGAATAATAAATATTCAATAAGTTCATTTCAAATTAGCTCAACGAATTGAAAGTTCTCACAGTCATAGAGAGCTTCTAGCAAGGCAAATTTGAAACCAGAGATCTCTTGAGCATCACGATTGTTTTCCATGGCCTGCAAGTCTCGTTGGTGACTTTCAATGATTCCAATACTATCCTTTACACTGGACGTACGTGGCAGTCTCCACATAGTCCATCGTTCTTTCTTTACTATGGAATGGGTCATCCTCCCTTCAGATTTCCTTTTTTTTTTTTTTTGCTTGCCAAGCTCAGACTTAAAAAATCCCAAACAATGGGAGAGTAGTGCGGTGACTGGTAGCCAAATGAGTAATTCTTAGTCTTGGAAAATGAAGTAAATGGAATGCTTTCAATGCTCTGACTTCCAGTTTGTCTAAGGCATCGATCAACTTCTATAGGTTCGATTGCTTCAGCACTGCTATGTCGCTGAACTTCTGCATGATAGGCAGGTGTCTTACGTCACGCTTTGCAGGTTTGTTTCTTCTTTACTGTAGATGTGGATCCTCAGGCTTCTCAATATAGGATTTTTGTTACACGACTTCTTCTACTGTGGTTGCCATTTTTATGCTGCTTTGCTGGTCATAGGTCATAGTTCTGCTTCACCAACGTTGAAGGACTGTTGTGCGTTTCACATTGGAGTTTTCTCAAGCTTCGCCATTTTACTTAAGCCATGGATCAGGCTTTTACTTTGTTAGTTGTTGTTCTCCAAGAAGGCATCGAACTTCACGATTGAAAGCTATGATACCAAAATTGAGAGCAGAACAGATGAAAATGGATTGATTTATTTGATAAACAGAGCAACCTTATAGACAAATCAGTTTAATAGAAATAGGTAACCTATTATCGGGAACGGAGGACACTTAGAAGATAGATGATCTAAAATACAGACCGGTGTAACAGAATTAGTTACACCTTACAAACTAAAAATAATGTAATATATCCTATTCGCTGTGCTAATATATCTTACACTGACACATCTTAAAGTTTATGTTGATTGTGCACATTTAACTTCCATCCAAGTGAATTTTAAAATTTGCTACCATGCATAACTTGTCCTAGATTCGCCTATACATAGTTGGTTATGCCAAACCATTTAAATAATCATAACATCAGGAAGAAATATATTACCAAAATATCATAATTCAAGATTAGGTCAAAGAATTAAATATATTTCTTCTTACTTAATGTTGATATTCATTTAGTCACATATTATATAATTTGGTAACCTAGTTTTTATAATTATAATTTTTACAAAGGTTGGTAATAGCTCAAGAATATATCCACATCACAAAATACACAGTGCATCAATCATATAAAAGCTAGTTTACGTAACAATTTTCAGTACACACTTCCCCAAATATGGAAAAATTCGCATGCCTTATTTATACTAGCACATTTTTACATAGGACAAACATATACCTTTATCCTCTCTAGACAAAAGCAATTTCATAATCCCAAATTTTAGGAGGAGGATATAGACAATCTAAAAATCATTGTATATATTCAAATTGCCATAATAAACATTAAGTGGGATAATTTATTAACCTCTTTTATTTCAAGTGTGATAATATATTAACCTCTTGTGTTTACTTTGCATAAGCTAATTTAGAGTTTTACATTTGTCATGTTTACTTAAATGTATCAAGTTAGGTAGATATAAATTCCATATTTCAATTGATGTATGCTTAGATCTATTGAATTACAATTAAATTATTCATATATATTAAATAAAACCATAAGTAAGGTAATCAATTATGTGTTTCTCAATTTAAATTTTATATCTTATTCTTATTTGAACCATTTTCTATGTTTTCCACATTTTTGGTCCTCCCTTTCTTTTCCTCCATCTAGTCATATTTTGTTGAGGTTTGGGGGTTTCCCCCAAAAGCGTACATTGTATAGTTATAGGATGAGTAATTGTGTACCTTTTTTTGGTCTTTTGTATTATGTGTTCTTAATTTTTGGGATTTTTGTGCCATTATGTGTAAGCTTAAGTGACAATATTCTCTAATCTTGAATACAAGAAGTACACATAATTACAAAATGTATTAGTGAATGAATTGAAAGAATCTTTCTAAGGATCAACTGTAAAAATTTACAACTTGTTAATTCAAGCATTTAGAACATAATCCAAGTATATTCAAAGAATATATATATTCATAATACCTTCATTCTAGAGCACACATTGATATACATAATCATGCATTATATTCACATAACAACCTACTAATCACACACTATATTAGATATGTTGCTTTCAAAATCGTATAAGTATTATAGGGACTTGATAATAATTAATGAACTAGAACATAGGCAATGAAATTATTTGCCCAAAATTAGGGCATTCTAGAAGTGGCTACACTATTAAGCTTTTAATGATGGATATTAGTTTCTTAGCAACCCATGAATAATTTCATAAAAATGACTGATATTTTAAAGCCTTGACATGAATGTATAAGATAGTAAAAAAATTACTTATTTGTAATATACTAGATCCATCCTTATGGATTTGAAAATATTGACATTGTTATGAAAAAAATGAGATGATTATAACATAATCATCACATTCAAAGTTTAATTTACCATAAAATAATCAAATATATCTTAAATTAAGATATACCATAATTATGAAGCATTCATTACATGCCTCTCAACAACCATTGCATGAACATAAATATTTTCAAAATATAAACACATGTAAATATGTAATACGTACAAACAAATTTATTTAATGCATTTACAAATTAATAAATCTACCTATTGTTTTTATAATAATAAAAATATATATTTTTATATAGAACTTTGAGTTGCTCTATGATATATTAAATACAAAAAATATAATTATTCCAATTTTTGAAGACAACAATGTGGGATGAATGAAATGGCATACATATGGTTATAGGATTGATTTTATTTACTTCTGCTCACTACGTATTGTGTGAAGCAATATCTACCTGTATGACCACCAACATTAAGACTTCTATTTACTGATGTCAAATGATGTTATTTTAATAATTGATCTTGGTTTTCCATTCATAGGGGTGGTGGTGATCTAGGGTCTCAAATATTATCATCTAGAGGTGGAAAGTGATCCAAACTTGGAAATGGCAGGAGTTGAAGAATTTGAGATTATGTATGGAAAATTATACTATGGTTAGATATATAATAGCCTCAATCCAAATTTAGATAAGATGAAAAATCTTCAAAATTACAAAAGCTACATATAGTTTTAATCCACATAGCTTTCCTTAATAAATTAGATAATAAGAGTTATTAAGATAGAATTATTAGTACTTATATAGTAGGTATCTATTGTAATCAGTTGAACTATTTTTTTAATTAAACAATGTGTATTCAATAGACACTAATAATTTCTTATGTATTTTATTTTAAACATTAGGGTTAAAAATATATCTATTATAAAAATCATAAATTAAATAATTTAATGGTTTTTTATTGGATAAAATCATGTGATGTGACCATTAACCTTGGAAAATGTAGTTTTCTCATATTAAAAATTGTTGATTTTTCAATAATGGACAACAAAAGTTATGGAAATTGAAAAAAATAAGTTTCACATCTTCTATACATTGAAATAAATTGAAACAAAGAGAATAAAGAAAAAATATTTTTTTCTTGCAGTGTAAGAGTGCTTAGAGATATGATGGAAATGTTTGGTATTTGTTAAGTTGGTGTTATTTCATTTATTATTCTATTTTGATTGTCATTCAACATCTATGAAGTTGTATTGCTAAAGTTTATAAGAAACTTTGTATGTGTCAATTTCTAATGCTTATTCAGATTTGTCATATCTAGGCTTCAAGTTAAAAAAGATATGTTTCAAGTTCTTTCATGAATCACATTTTAAGGCTCTATATTAATATGTTTATATTTGCTTCATGTATCATGGATTTATATTGGCTTTGAAAAAGGAAAAAAAATTATAATAACAGCATCCATGTTACTATGGCTATAACTAGCTTTAGTACCTAGAAAGCTTATTTTAAATGAATAGATTAGTTAATATATATGCATTGTAATATAAAATATAGAGGAAAAATAAAAAAAGTTTGTACCTTGATATGGTTCTAGTTCAATTGGAAAGAAAAAAATAAACAAATATTCATTTTTAAATAGTAATATCAGATTTGATATATATTCATGCCAATAATGACTAGGCTCAATTTCTTGAGATTTTATTGGCTAAGAAACTAAAAAAATAGAGAACTTGCTAACAAAAACCTTGACTTCTTTGACTTGAAGCACAAACTCAAAAATGTGTACTAGTTACCAAAAAAGTACTTAATCCTTGGATGAAAATATCCATAAATCATCCATCCTTTGGGAAAATTTCTCATGTACTTACACTCCAAAGATCAATTTTATTTATATTCCAATAAGTTTTCTAGTCATAAATAAAAGGACTCTGCTTAGCCAAAAAGTATCCAATTCTAAACTCTTTTATCAAGACTTCACTTATTATCAAAGTGAACAAAAAGAAAAGTATTATATGTTTTCAGGAAACAAGAACACATGACTATGAGTTTATGAATGAAAATATTATATGTTTCTTGGAAATAAAAAATATGCAAACTGTAAAATATATCTATTCTTAACCAAATCTTCAATTGTCACTCATCAATGAAATTACATGGAATAATGTAATATTTTAGAAAGAAACACATACTTAAAAAGTAACAAGGTATTTTATACACCAAGTATCGATATTATGACACATTATATATCATACTTAGACACAACAATAAAGTTAGTTAATATATACTTAGCCCCAATTGCTCCAATCTTTCCACCTCACCTTCAATTTGATATTGGCAATCAATGAGGATTGGGTGGACCTATAGGCTTGAGGGCATGTTCTTTCACTACTTATGTTTACTATGCTTAATATGAGAAGGCAAGGCCATGGTGGTGATAAGAGATTAGAGAATGGAAATGCTTATGTTCATTATACTAGAAGGATCTATGGCCTTCTTACCTACCAATTAATGTGATTTATACAACTCATCTTGATGGGGTATCCTAGGCAGACACAAAGAAAGAATCCTAACTAGAAACATCTAATTTTTTAGAAAACATATATAATATATATGATGCACTCTCTTTTTCCCCCATCGTATCCTCTAATATAATGACATATCAATCCCCCAGATCCTAATTAGCCACATGGTTTCCACCCCCTACCAGAAATAACTCTTAAACACCATGACTAAACACCATATGGCCAACTAATTTAGATTACAAATACTAGAAATTGAAACGCAATTTTATGCATAAAAAACACAAAAAATCTTGGCTAGAAGTATCAAATTTATCACTAGAATCTTGTCCCCCGCCCATGCGTGCACATCTTGTCCCCTACTAAACACCATAAGACCAAGCACTTTACATTAAAAAAATTAAAATTAAAATTTTATAATTGGAATTTCCTACAATTTTCTAGATCTTTAACAATTTCTCTAAGTAAACATGCAAGCAAAACACAATTGAAGGTCACCCACCAAAAATTTTATGTTTAGCAAGCACTATCTCTTCTTTCGATAATAAAATAATGTATGACTAGCTAGTTAAGGATGGACTTAGTAGTGTGCTTCCTACTATTCTCAAGAGTATGAAAAATAAAATGTTCCATAATACCATTATACGTTTTTATTTCTTTTCAATATTTCATGGTGTGGATTAGAACTTAATGGAAGGAGAAGACAATATGATTATTTCACACTCCAATTCATTGATCTAGGAGAGGTTTCTATGAAGCAAGTGCATATGAGTGGATTTTTAGAGTTTGAAATTGATATGATCAACACATTTACTTTGAAAAGAGGAACGTAGTATTTGGGCTTGACTATTACTATTGAAATAATTTGATTCGACTCAATCACTATTAGGGGAGTCTAATTATGATCACTTCAGTAGATCATAATCATCTTTCTAGATTTTTTTCTACACTATTTTTGGACCTTTATCCAAACACTTCTAGCTTTTCTAAGAGTAGGAAATCAAAATGTCTATATATATATATATATATATATATATATATATATATATATATATATATATATATATATATATATATAAAAACCTCACGAAAATGATCAATCTCTCTATGTAATTTCATTCATTTTGAATATAAGAAGATATTTATTTTATTTTTTAACTATATTTATAACAAATCTTCTCTATGTGATTTATTTAATTGCTTAGTGTACTCTTAAGTTTTTGTAATATGTCTTGCACACTTATTAATCAAATCATTTTGATGAACTTTAGCTTATCCGTCATACATACATATAGTTTTCAGAGCTAAAATCTTCTAAATTTTCAATAGCAATTGAAAAAATGATTATGTTTTTATATTTACTTGGATCTAAACACTACATAAGCATATTCAAATTTTTATTTTAAATTGAAATGATTCAATCACTATTTTCATTGAGACATGCATAAGTATATTTCACTCTGATATTTACATTTTTGCTACATTATGTTCAACATTTATTATGGTTAGAACATTTATTGCACCTTTATTATGTATATGTTAGTTATTTCTTATTATTTAAATGATTTTTCATTATACTATATAGAATGACACACTATTATGTCGATTTTATGTCCTCCATATGACATACACATCATTTATTCACCATGGTGTTCTAACTTATTTTTTATTTAATAGGTATAAAACTTTCAAATAATTTTTATATTTTGATATATGATAGTTAAGTATAAATCTAAATGTAAACAAAATTTGATTGAAATTGTGGTATATGTTAAAAATAGTAAGTACAACCAAATACAAGATACTTAGCTTTTCTAATTTCTAGCTAACTATAGTAGGTGTCTAAAAATGAGAAATAAAATAAGATAAGATTGTGATAATTTTGATCTAAAGGCAAAATTTGTAGATGCATCTGGATAAGTCTGCACTCCTTAGACAACATTATAGTGTGGCCTTGTCCATTATTTGGAGACTTGTTTGCTTTGAATATGACAAAACTCTAAGTGCTCAACTATTTGTGATTTGTTTATTTAAATAGATAAGATATTGAAATTGTATTTTTCCAAGTAGAAAACTATATTTTCTTTCAGTTTTCTTTGGAAACCCTAGGGGTATCTATGAGAGATACAAACCTAAATAAAAGGAGAAGTTTAGTATTTTTTAGTGAACTGAATCACCAAATTTGATGATGCCCACTGCTTATATATCCATATACTCTGAGGAATGAATCAATCCACACATAGTTCTCCCATCTAGAATGATTATGAAATTATGTTCCTTGACTATATGCATATAATTAGAAATTTAGCTTTGATGCCTATCAATATTAACTCTTGGCTTAGCTTGGAATGCTTCAGATGTGATTTGAGATTTCTCTTAGTGGTTGTATTGAACTTGTGAATAATATGGGATATTTGTTCAATGTATGGTAATATGATAGAAATATGTGAGATAAATATCAAGCCCCTTTGAAATGATGTTTTTATTATCTTGTATAGTGAACCTTTTTAATACTTCTGTTTAGCTAACTTATGAAACATGTATAATGACAAATATGAATTTTTTGAATTTAAGACTGAACTAAATATTAAATTGAACATAGGCAAGGCCATACTATGTGGATAGGTCTATGGAAATGGATTTGTTTTCCTAACATGAACTTATTCTTAAAAATTAGGGATATTTATCCTAAGTTTAAAATTAATTTCAGATTTATATAAGTTAGTTTGGGAATTGACATGGTAATTCCTATTTAGTATGGATGGTGAACATAGTGGTCAAACCCACATATAGACAAACGGCTCGAAGAATGGAATATATGAAACATATTACAATTTAATTTATGGTGATGAAGCATGTGTAAAAAGAGTTGTTATAATATATAAGTTAAAATTTAAATATTATGTTATTTTAACTAATGTAAAAACCATTGTTGAATGGTGTAATGAGAAAATAGGCCGTGATGTTCAATAAAAAAATATTGTTCATAGTTATTTCTAGTTGATGGAGTAAGAACACATAGAAAAGTATGAGGATTATATGACCATAATAGGATAAAGTGAGTTCTACACATTTTTTAGTTCAAATTCATGTTCTTGGACCATTCATATGAGAAACTTGGAATGTTTTTATTTTTGCATGGACTTTGTTTAGAATTATTGTGAATCACAATAGTGGGTGGATGACTGGAGATGCATACATCTAATTCCAATTTCCATATATTAAGTTATGATAACATTACAACTTATATATATGACATCATCAAATATATTTAACCTTGTATCTAATCTAGTGTAATCATTTAGAAGATTAATCCTTATGTACTATTTATTCTCCTTATCAATGTTGACAATGTCATTAAAAATTGTTTTAAATGTGATAAAGTGCATGGTTTTTAGTTTTTGTTGATGAGGAAAAGAAAGAGGTAACATATTAATAGTTATGTTGGTGTGTAGAGGAAAATAAAAATAAACTTCCTCAATCATAGATGAAGAAAATGTTGACTATCCCACTTGGTTTATGGTAGTCATTAGAACTTGGCTTTGATGATATTCTATAAAAAAATAAAATGTATGGTTGTTTGAAAAACTTGAAACACATAGAGTAAGATACTACACTATTCAAATTTAGTTATTTAAATAGATATTAAACTGGCTAAATATCATGGCAAGCCTTTAAATATGAATCTATCAAAATTTTGTGAGTCATATCATGAATCTTTCTTGCTACTATCAAGATTATAAAATATCCTAGTTGTTTGTTGAATTGAAATTTCAAGATATGTTGAGTTATGAAATATAGATGTATTTAATTTCACCTAATTTTATTGTAGGTATTACATATAAATTCATTTTTAATTACTTACTAACAAATTTATTTTAGGTTAGTGGTACAAACATGGGGGTGGATTTGGAGGTTATGGTTATGGAAGCACATGTCATCTGATTATCAAGAAGTGTTTAAAGTGATGTAATTGCATTTGAAGGTATGGAAGCATAAATGTTAGGTGGAGGACAAGAATTTGTCTGTTCATTAAAAAAAATACATTTCAGGACCTATTACTATAGTGTGTACCACATATTCATATCTAAGTTTTCATCAATTCACTTCAGATTTAGATTATATGGATTTGACACATGTGAGAGGATTATTTTGGTTCATAAAAAAAAACTTACCATTTTTATATGCACATCTAATGTTTGCCTTAAAAACTATAATTTTATTTTATTTGGAAGTGGGTCTCTCAACTAGACACAATGGGAGGGCAAGGACCAAGTCCTGGACATTATTTGCCACCCTATGATGAGCCCATACAATATATCTCTATATCTAATAAATTATTCCATATTTACCAAAAAAATATTCTTTTCTTGTGGATTTATATGCACATTCTATAACTCATTACTAATTTAAAAACATGAGTATATTATCTTGATTATTATATGCATGTTAATGTTACCTATTTTTTACTACTCTATCCTAACCTATTACATGAAAAAACACTAGTTCCATGTATAAAAGTCATTTAAAGTAAAAATATCAAGATTAAAAATCTGAATGCAAGACATATTTTTCCATAACGAGAAATATGGTTACTCTTGAAGATCCTTCATGTGTTGTACTTACTAGAAGTCAAAAGAATATGAGATTCTCTAATACTCAAGAAGTGCCCATTAAAGGTAAGTAACCTTTTTCTGAAAACTCTGTTACTAATATGAAGATGCAAAAAATTAAATTGTTACATAGAAATGATTGTGAGACTACTTTTGATATTTTAAAATTTTGTAAGTCTACAAAAATTTAAATATCCTTTGCTGAATACCTCAAGTTGAAACCCAAAGAACTTGATAAATTTGTTAAATATGTCAAAAATCGCCCTATAAAAGTCAAACCTAAAAGTCAATTTATTGTTAATACTGAGTCTTCCATTGCTCAATTATTTACTTCTCCACCTGAATCACCCACTCATACTTCTAGAATGACCCTCAATTCATCTGATGATACTCCTTATGTGGCTGATATGAAACCCAACCCATTTTATGTTTTTTTTTCATAACTGGTCATAAACTCAATAATTGTATCATAGACTCAGGTGCTTCTGATAATATAATGCCTTCTTCTGTAGCCAAATCCTTAGGCTTATCCCTTACAAAAACATTTGGTAGATGTTACTCCATGGATGGCAAATATATTTCTTTGCTCAGACAAATTAAAGATGCATGAGTTGCTCTTATAGTCTATCCTGATAAAAAGGTGAAGTTGACTGTCTTAGTAGTGGATATTCCCGCTAGTTATGGGATGTTGTTGAGTAGAACGTTTTACAAAGATTTGGGAGGAAAATTTAAATTAGATTGGTCAGAAGCCACGATTCTAATGGGAAATTAGAAAGTTAAGTTACACCCTAAACCTAAATGCAAGTTTAGGATATATCCTTCTGATGATCCTAAGTCTTAAATTCTATTTGAAGAATGTGAATTTGGTAACTATTTTTTCTCCTCTGAATATTTAAAGGAAGAATCTATCCCAAAATCTATTAATTTAGATGATTTATGGACCATGGAATTTGATGGTAGTTGTGCTACCGCTAGTTCAGGAGTAGGAGTTGTGTTGATCTCACCTGAAGGTGAAACTTTTCCTTACTCTTTCAAGCTAGAATTTAAAAACACTAATAAAACTATAAAATATGAAGCTTTATTGCTTGGGCTAAATGAAGTTAAAGGAAAGGGTATAAAAATACTCAAGGCAAGAGGAGATGCTGGATTAATTATCAAACAAGTAAGAGGCATTTTTTCAGTTAAAAATGATAGATTAAGACATTACAAAAACATAGTTTGGGATGAGATAGAATGTTTCAATGCCTTTTCTATTGAAGCAATTTCTAGAGACAAAAATACTCAGGCAGATTCTTTAGCAGTATCAGTTTCTCTCCTTCTCCCACACCTTGATTTCAAAAGGGATTCATATAGAATATAACTAGTCTATCATCCTAATGTCCCAGATAATGATGAAAATTAGCAAGTTTTTGAGAATAATAAATAGATCAATATTTTTTGGAGAATGTTGATATGTTTCTAGGGACTTATTTTGAAGGTTTTGAAATAGAATGTAAAGAATTCAGTCTTGATCTAGGGATCAATAAAAAATATGATGTAATTCAATTAAAAGGAAATAAAGTCCCTAAAGGTTTGGTCTCTCTAGAATATTTGTTCACTAGATAAGATGAATATACTAAAGGCAAACTCGCCCAAAATCCTGACTAAATAGAGGATTATGAGAAAATTAACATTGGAAGTGAGACTAACCCCAAATGGATCTCCATTGGTAAGTGTTGTTCACCAGAAGAGAAAAAAATTAATTAATCTATTGATTAAGTAAAAGGATGTCTTTTCTTGGTGCTATGATGATCTTAAATATTTTAAATGTGGGCAATTTTAGCATCATATTCCTTTGAAAGTAAATGTAACTCCTTTTAGGTAGAAGCTGAGAAATTATAAACCAAAAGTTGCTGAAGCTATCTTTAAAGAATTGACAAGATGTTTATGGCTAAGATTATTTATTTGATTCATGACTCCATCTGGGTGGTGAACATTGTTCTATTACACAAAAAGAATAGGGAAATAAGAATTTGTGTTGACTTTAAAAATTTGAACTAAGCCAATTTAAAAGATAATTATCCCTTACCTATGATGGATCACATCTTGCAAACTATTGCTGGATCAGAAATGATGTCCATGTTAGTTGGGTTCTTAGGTTATAATCAGATAAGTGTGGCTATAGTTGACCAACATAAAATTGCTTTCACTACACCTCAAGGAACATTTGCTTATAACTGTATGCCCTTTGGTTTGATTAATGTTGGTGCAACTTTTCAAGGGGCAATAAATTCATTCTTTAAAGATCTGAAAAATAGAATTATTATCATTTATCTTGATGATTTGGCTATTTTCTCTAAAAAAATAGAAGATCATCTAAAATATTTGGGGACAGTTTTACAAAGATGGATTCAAAAGATGGATTCAAAATTGATCTAGAAAGAGTTAGAGAAATACAACAGTTAAGTCTTCCTTCCAATAGGACTAGAGTTAAGTCTTTCTTTGGTTAGATTAATTTTCTCAAAAGATTCATTCCTGATTTTGCTGAGAGTACAAAACATATTGTGGGGATGATGAGCGAAAAAAAAAAGAATTCAAATGGAATGAAGCTACTAAGAAAGCATTTAAATATATTAAAGACACAATTGCATAAACACCTACTTTGGTAAATCGTGATGTTCAAAAAGATTTTTTTATTTATTGTTAGGCTTCAAAACATACTATGTCTGGTATCTTGTTAAAAAAATTAAGTAAATGTTGAAACCCCAATAGCCTTTATGATTGTTCCTCTAAATAAGCATGAACTTAAATTTTATTTGATTGAGAAAAAACATTTTGCTATAGTAAAGGCTATTAAACAATTCAGATATTATATACTTCATTCTCATTCAGTTATATTTGTTCCTAGTTTGGCTGTGAAAAGCATTCTGACTTAGTAAGAATTTGGGATGAACAATAGAGAAACATGAGTTTATAAAATTCAAGAGTATGACCTAGAGATTAGGCCAACCAAATTAGTTAGAGGTCAAGGTTTGTGCCAATTGATAGCTAGAAGTACAGAAGAAGAAGAACTCCCTACTATCTTATTGGTGAGCTTACAAGATCCATGGTTCTTAAACATGGTACACTATATTACTTATGGAGACTGTCTTGGTCTTTTATCCTTGAAGGAGAAAATAAATCTAAATTTAAAATCTGCAAAATATGTGATTTGGAGTGATGTCTTATATAAAAAGGGACTGGATGGAACTTTTCTGAGATGTGTAGATAAGGAACAATAATACAAACTGTTGGGATTTTTTCATAATTAATCCTATGGTGGACATTTATCTTCTTTGGTCATAGCATTTAAAATCCTTAGAAATTATTATTATTGGCCAGGTATGTTCAAAGATGCATATAAATGGGTAGCTAACTGTAAAAAATGCAAATTGTTTTTAGGAAGACTACAACTGACAGCATTACCTTTGAGACCTGTCATTATTGAATAACCTTTCAAATAATGGGGATTAGACTTCATTGGGCCTCTTTCACCTCCATCAAGTGCTGGTCATACACACATTTTAACAACTAATTATTTTATGAAATGGGTTGAAGCAACCCCTATGAAGAGAACCACTTCAGAAGTGGCATGCAATTTTATCAAAACAAATATATTGGTACATTTTGGTGTTCCTCAAAAGATTGTGGCAGATAATGCTACCAATTATTTTTTCAATGGAACTTACTTCATTCTACTATGAACATAGTATCTCTCTCTCACACTGATCAGATTATTACCCTCAAGGGAATGGACAAGTAGAGTCCAGTAATAAAAATTTGATATCCATCATGAAGAAATTGGTGAGTGATAAACCTAGAGATTGGCATAATAAGCTATACGAATCACTTTGGGATGACATAGCAACCCCAAAAAGAGTGATAGGAATGGCACCTTTTGAGAAGATTTATGGTATAGGAACATAGTTATTATTACCTCTAGAATTATTTGTAGCTAAATTACAAAATGTTATTGAATATCAGTACTTTCAAGATTCTTTAGAGAAAAGAGTTATGTACTTAACTAAAATTGAAGAGGATAGGAATGAACTGGTTGATCATATTACTACTCATCAAACTAGAGTTAAAAAGATTTTTGATTAGAAAACTAGACCTAGAAAGTTCATGGAAGGAGATGAAGTATTGCTATGGGATAGAAGGAGAGAATCCAAAGGAGCACATGGCAAATTTGATTCACTTTGAAAAGGGATTTTCAAAATTCATTAGTTTATTGGTCCTAATACTTTTAAATTGGAATATCTAGATGGAGATGTTTTAACCCTATCCTATAACAGATAAGATATTAAGTTGTATCGATTGTGAAATATGTGTCCCCTATTTTGTACATAGACTTTCCTTTGTTATCGCATTTTGTGTTTTCCTTTTCTATTTTTGGTTTGTCTTTCTCCTATTCTTTTGTTTCTATGTCTTGGTCTGTGTAACTAGAGTTTTTGAGTTCTCTACATTTTGTCATAAAATGTAGTCCCCAGTCAGAGCCAATGTTCCCTTTTGAGTCACCCTTATTCAAATTTTTTGTAAATTCTACCATAAACGAAGTTCACCCATTTATCACCTTTTTGTGTAAATTATTAAAAGAATTGAACCTTTGAACTTGAAGCTTTCTCAGATCTCAAGAGTTCAATGGTTAAATATGTTCAATGGTTTAATGTTTCTCAAAGTGAACTATTTGTCCCTTTATGTATTTCAATTTTTGACTTTAAACCTGTTAGTTGAACTTGAACCATTTTTTGAAGTTCAAAAGTTCAACAGTTCAAGAGTTCAATACTCAATGTTTTGTAAAGAATCATATTCACTCAGTTCCTTTGTATAAATTAATGTATCATTGAAACTATCACTTAAACATATTGCTTGAACCTACTGATTAAACCTACATAGCAGAGTTCAACGATTCAATGTTTCAAAGTTCAAAGTTTTTGGAAAGATTATGTGACTATTGGTCAGTATGTGTAGTTTATTTTCATATCATTGAACTCTGAAGTTGAACCACATTTTCAAAAATTTCAATGGTTCAATGGCTCAATGAATATATTGTCATCTCGCCATGAGGCTTTCTCTAAGTGAAAATTAGTGAGAGATTTAGAGGAAAATATATCTGAAACTTATTATAAAGTAGAAAATTTTGAATTTTTAGGAGGTTAAAGATAATCATTACTCATCAAAATCATGCATAAAAAATGCTTGTAATTAATGGATATGTTAGAATGCATGTCTTATCAAGCATGTTTAGCATATATTGTTTTGGTTTAATCATTTGATCTGGTTAATATCTATATCAAGAGAGAACAATTCAAATTTAGCAAACAAGCATACTGGGTGATACAAAGGAGAACAAAATAGGTCATATAAGATATTTGATTGCTCATATTAGTAATGATTTCAAATACATTTAAGGCTAGTTTTTGTCTTACTTTAAGCCACTTACATTACATGGCTGGAAATAAGAATCTTTTTCAAGTTTACAGCATTATTTAAGAAATTGAAGACATTTTCTTTTTATTATATTCCCCAACCTATAGCAATGAAATCTACATGTCTTGATTACGAACATGTCCTAGTCTCATATGTTATCCTATGATAGAAAAGACAGTAGAAAGTTTCCTGGTTGAAGTTATGTCCTTTCCCATGGCTATCCAATGCCCCCATTAGTCCTTGAATGCATGAATAGATATGAACCTTAGAATAGGTGAATTTGGACTATAGATGGTAATGTTTTACTGTAAATCAATAGACAAACCCTAATGTCTGTGATGAAAATTCCTCCCAAGGAACTATATTCTGATCATAGTATTACTACTTCCTATGGTTATTTTTCATTGAAGAAAGTAATTTACAATATTGTGATTCCTAGGAATTGGATTTTAAAATTTTAGAAAGAGGATTCAAGCCTACCAAGACCATTAATAAGAAATCACATGATTTTAGAAGTACAAGATATCATAGTATTACTACATAGACTAAAAGGTAATGCTCATGCATATTATTAGGAAGACTGGATGTTTTTCTTCATATAGGTGATCCTCCAAGGAGAGTAATATTTGGATTGGGAAAAAATTGTATTGAATGTTTGCATCTGGGATTAAGTAATTGTTTGGGAAATAGAGACTTTTATATGTCTTCCTACATTTTCTATTTCTTAGATTCTACAAAATAATGGGTAGGGTTACCTCATGTACCCTTAGCTAAAGACAGTAAAATTTATGATTATTACTCACAGTTACAAATGCATAATTGCTATGAGGATTACAAGAGAGTCAATGTTGTTTTTACTAGGAAAATGACTTTTGAATTATCAAACAACATCAATAAAAGGTTGTCTAATGAAGCTATGCATCTAATTAACAATTATGGTAGTTTCTTCATTCAGTTTTCAGGTTCACTTATATCAGAGTTGGGGGTTTTGATGGTGAACCTTTGAGGTGACCAAGGTATGTTCTTGACCAATTTATGATAATAGAGGTCTGTAGGTAATTATTACATGTAGATAACAAATTCCCAATGAAGAATAAATCTGGTATATATTTTCCTATTGAGCTTAGACATTATTCATGCAAAACAACATCTGACACTTTGAATTTAGAATTGGATCTTAAGAAATTCAATTTTTAGTACTTCACAGCTAGACCACAATTTCATAACAAAGGCTTTGCCAGAGATAACTTAGATCTTGGAACAAGATTTTCACATATTCCTCAATTAGAGGATTATTGGGAGGATTATTCAGATGAATTCAAGATTAGAAGAAGACTATGGTCCAAGTTCTCCTTAGGACAGATAATTACCCTTAAATTAACCATGGAAATTTATGGAATTTTTGACAATGATGAACAAGTGAATGATCCTCAATTTGAACAAATAAAACAATGACCTATTCCAAAAATTGACTACGAAAAAAGTAAAGAAGATAGAATTGAGGTTAAGACCCTTGCAGTGATAAAGAGAACTAAAAAATGGCTAAGAGAGAAAAAAATTAGGGGAGATCAAAACATAGCTTCCCAATGCTATAAATCAATAATTGAATCACCATTCCCAATAAGCTCTTCTAATCAACTTATTGATATTTATGATGTAGGTACTTCCAGATCAAAAATTGCAAGGGATCATGTCATCAAAGAATCTGAGAGAGCCCTAGTAACTACTCTACCTCCTCGTGCCACCAAGCTAAGGATACAAAGCAAGAGAAAGAGTCAGACTTTTGAAAAAGTAGTGGAGTTGATTTCTAAAGAAGACCTAGGAGAAGCCAAAGGTGATAAAGAATCTGATTCACCAATGGTAGAAGGGATTACTATAGATCAACAATTAGTGATTTCTTCTTATTTCACCAAACTGATGATTGTTTCAACTGTGCCTTCTGATCAACCAAATCCTGATAAAGAAGCCTCAGCCTCTACACCTAAGTGGTTTAAAAGTTTATATTATTAGAAAGACTAGATTTATTTCTTCATACAGGTGATCCTCCAAAGAGAGAAATATTTAGATTGGGCAAAAATTTCAACTGAATGTTTTCATCTAAGACTAATTAATTAATTTATAAATAAAGAGTTTTATATGTCTTCCTACCTTTTATATTGCCTAGATTCTATAGGACAATGGGTAGGGTTACCTCATGTCCCCTTGGCTGAAGACAGTAAAATTTATGCTTATTACTCATAGATATAAATGTATAATTTCTATGACGATTACAGGAGAGTCAATGATGTTGTTACTGCAAAAATAATTTTTAAATTATCAAACAAGATCAATAAAAGGTTATCTGATGAAGCTATGCATCCAATTAACATTTATGGTAGATTATTCATTCAATTTTCTAGGTTCACTTATATCAGAGTTGGGGGTTTTGAAAGTGAAGCTTTGAGGTTACCGATGTATGTTTTTGACTGATTTATGTTAATAGAGGTTTGTATGCAATTAGCACATGTAGATAAAAAATTCTCAATGAAGAATAAATTTGGTATATCTTTTCCTATTGAACTTGAATGTTATTCATGAAAAACAACATCTGATGCTTTGAATTTAGAATTGGATCTTAAGAAATTCAATTTTTAGTACTTCACAGCCATACCACAATTTGACAACAAAGGCTTTGCCAGAGATAACTTGGATCTTGGAATAGGATTTTCAGATATTTCTCAATTAGAGGATTATTGGGAGGATTGTTTAGATGAATACAAGATTAGAATAAGACTATGGTCCAAGTTCTCCTTAGGAAAGATAATTACCCTTAAATTAAACATGGAAATTTATGGAATTTTTGACAATGATGAACAGGTGACTGATCCTCAATTTGAACAAATAAAACAATCACCTATTCCAAAAATTGACTCAGAGAAAAGTGAAGAAGATATAACTGAGGTTAAGACCCTCCTAGTGATAAGGATAACTAAAAAATGGCTAAGAGAGCAAAAATTGGGGGGAGCTCAAAACATATCTTCCCAGTAATGTACATCAATAATTGAATCACCATTCTCAATAAGCTCCTCTAATCAATTTATTGCTATTTATGATGCAAGTAATTCCAGAGAAAAAACTAGAAGGGATCCTATCATCAAAGAATTTGAGAGGGCCCTAGTAACTACTTTTCCTCCTCGTACTACCTAGTCAAGGAAACAAAGTAATAGAAAGAGTCAAATTTCTAAAAAAGCAATTGTGGATTTTAATTTTGAAGAAGACTCAAGAGAAGCCAAAGGTGATAAAGAATCCAATTCATCAATGGTAGATGTTAGTACAGATCAACAGACAGTGATTCCTTTTGATTCTATCAAATTGATGATTGTTTCAACTGTGCCTTCTAATCAACCAAATCCTAATTAAGAAGGCTCAGCCTCTGCACCTATGTGGCTTGAAATTTCAATCAACAATAAAAGGAAACTTGTTCCATTTTGTTTGCCCTTGGAGGATGTGGTGAGTAAATTTTTAGGGAAAGCTCCTAAATTTAATAATTTAAAAATAACATCCAGGGTAGACATCGATCCTAACATAGGGAATTGGAATGTAGAAATATCCTAGCCAAAAACCAATGTGAAAGTTCAAGATCCTATTGTTCAGGAGTTTATAATTGACAAAGTAGATCTTGGGACTACATCATGTGTCATGGATGTGCATCATATTAAAGAATCTACCAAAAGGATAGTGAACAAAACTTGGAAGGATGAAAAAGATAAAAGGGAACTAAAACAAACTGTACAATCAATGGTAGAATACATAGATGCCATTCATAGTCTATCTCCACAACTAATTACCCAAATGCCCCTATTTTTTGACCAAAAAACACCTATCAATAAAAGGATGTTTGAAAAAATACATAGAGGCAAAATAATTACCAAAGTATTTGATAGTTGGTTGGATGGAATCATCTAGAAAGGTACATAATACATTCATAAATTGAAGAATGTATATGATTTACCCACAATTATTATTGAAGATTTGAAGACTCAAAATGCTTTGTGGATAAAAGATGAAGGAAAATGGATGAGTGTGATAAAATAGATTGATGAGGTACAAAAATATGGGATAACAAAATTTTTGTTAGAAAAGAACCTGGCAGGACTAGATGAAGATATATTATATGTAAGAAAGAAAAATATTGAATGGAGAAATTTAGTATCCTTACAAGGATAATTGGAAATCAAAAAAATGATCAAGAAAATAACTGAATTCATTCAATCATTACAATATGATCTATAGATTATTGATGTCAAGTACATAAAAGATGATGGAAAACTAGTAAAAGACATCAATGATGTGATTCAATCCTTTAGGGAAAGGATCAATGACATTAAAGAATGTGACAGCTTATCAACTAAAAACTTCTCTCAGATTTCAAAGGTAGAATCACTTCTTTGTCACTATATCGACACACTCTCAGATCATGTAGAGAAGATGGGAAAAATTTGGAGAGAAGAAAACATTTGGAAAGTAAGGACAATGCACGTCAGCATTCCCAATCTTTCAAAAATTCAAGAGTTTGTTACAACATTTCAGGAGTGGAAAGCTCAATGTGTCTACTTAACTGAACAAAACAAATTTGGAGATCTTAGTTGCTTTTATTCAGTTAGTTGCTTTTCTATTCAGAACTTGATCTTTAAATGAATTTATAAAAACTAAACCTCATGTGGGTTAGAGTTACTTTAACTTTGGTTTAGTTTAAAAGATTGATGAGTTAGGATGACTATATATATATATATATATATATATATATATATATATATATATATATATATATATATATATATATATATATATATATATATATAGTTGTAAAAGAGGGGGATAAAGATAATTGAAAAAAAGGGGTTATAAAATTTTAGAACTGGACCATTGTTGTTGACAATATTTTTGATGTTTTTCTGAAATTTTTTTCATCTATGAATGAAAAGGAGAATTAATTGCTGAATACTTAGAGCTATGTATTTGAATATTTGAAATTAGGTTTTCTATGTGAAATATTCTTTTATACAGTAATTACTCTTCCATTAAACAATTTATTGTATGTGTTTTATTCTTTACTAGTTTAGCTATATATATGTTTATTTATTCAATCATTATTGGAGATAGAATTTGTGTATTCTATTATCTATTTCTATTATAAAATCTTGCATTCATAACATGATGATGTGTGGATGTTAATTTGCCTTTAAAACACTTTCTGGTTAAAAGTGTATCTAAATATTTGAATTCATTAAAAATCTTAAAGGGAGCTATACCTTAATTCAGAGGGGAACTAGTCTTGATAGTTTACCTATTTGTTGTTTAACCTATTTATTCTTGAAAGAAGAAGGGTATGGAGTCAAAATAAAATATTTTTAGATAAGGACAAATCTATTAGCCAACAACTTTATATCAAATATTTTCTTTAGCTTCTCGTTATACTTGAGGTGTATTTCATGAGCTTATCCTCAAATTTAATCAAGCTTGATAATCTAGTTTATCCTGCTTTCATAGTGGTTTATTTGCTCATCATATTCTAGTTTTTGCATGAGCTGATAAGAGGGCAAATGCAAATTCATAGGCAAAACTGCTTGAGATCCATAAATATGTTTGAAAGGAGTTCTTATATCTCTCTTAGGTGTAATCTTATCAAACCATAAGATAAAAATTATCTATTTACCCAGCCTATTCTTATTTGTTTCAAAGTTCATCTAATAATCTTGAGCAAATTCTTATTACTTGATTCAGCTTGCCCATTACCTTGAGGATTGTAGCTGGAATCATAAGCTAGTTTAATCCCATACTCTTTCAATAACACCACCAAAGGTTTGGCTTATAAACTCATGGAATTATCAATAATTATCTTGACAAACACACCAATACTATAAATAATCTAATTTATTAAGAAATCGATGACTACATGGTGTGTTTCTCTCCTTGTAGGGATTGCTCCGACCCATTTGGTGAAGTAATCAATTGCAACTATTATCCATCTATGCCCAATGCTTGATGAATCAATTATTTCTCTAATGATATCCATTCCCTGTTGTCTGAATAGGCCTTCAATCATCACAGGCTGCAAGGGAAGAGAACCTAAAGCTTTGATCCTCTCAATAAAGCGTTGACATTTTTCACACCTTCTAACCATTTGAGAAACATCCTTAAATAATGATGGACACTAATAACCAGGTATTAAAATTTTTTGATCTGTAATTTTAGGTGTAAAATGGCCACCACAAACTCCTATATGGGAGTCTTCAATCAAGACATCAGTATATTCTTCTATCACACATCTCAGTAGAACCACATCTAGATTCTTCAATACAAGTTTATGTTCATTCAAGAGTTACTTTTGAGAGCCATGTTTTAGAGTTTTCCTTTGATTCTTATCCAAGTCAGGGGACAATTCAAATTTCTCAAGTAGTAAACAATGCCCTTATAATATGGAGATGCATTAAACTATTAGGAACCCGTGCCTTACCCTTCTCTTTGCAGTATTAGTGTAATAATGCTTTGTAAGTCATCCCTTAGAGCATATTTGAATTGTCCCACATACAAGGGAAGTAGTAGTTGTTAGAATAGAGTTAGTATATAAGTAAGTGTTGAGTCCCAATGAAGGCATCCATGAATTTATTGTATTGGGCTTGCTCAAAGGAAGTTGCCCCCTCAAAGTGGCCTACGATCAATATAAGCTTTCTGTGCTTTTGTATTTGTAAGAGTTATTTTATTTTCACATATTTTGATTAAATCTATTGTAGTAGGTAATCTAATGTAGGAGGTTCTTCTCATCTAGTATTAGAGCACTTTCTTGGCTTTGTGGGTAGATTTGGAGCAATTTTTTTTCAAAGCAGGGCTTTCTAGGGGTTGCGCCATTTCTAGCAAGAATTTTTTTCATTGCAAGTTAAATCATTTTGGATTGGGTAAATACCTATCCACTTAAATATGAGAAGTGCTTGGGCATAATCCTTAAAACTCATTTTGAGGAGTACCATAGGAACCCCAAAGTAGCTGGCCCATTGAGAGGACTTGCCAGTGAAAAGGGCAAAGGCCCCATCCTGATTGGCTAGTTTGCACCCATGAGGTAAACCAAAATCTATCATTAAGGGGTAAACCTATGACCAGAAATTTTTGGAGAGCAGTACTTGATTAGACGGCTTTGATGGCCAGAGAGAATTTAAAAAAAAATCCTTTCAGCAGCCAAACAAACTTGGGGTCCATATCCAACTTATCAGGTTCAGAGAGCAAACAACATATCCACAGTTGAGGATATTTCCAACCACATAGTTGTAGACAATCCATTTCTAAAAATAGTAAAAAAAAAGAAAAAAAATAAAAAAATAGTATAAGAAAAGATCATGGATCCCCAGCTATTAATAACTAGTTATGGTCACCACTCGTGTAGGCACAAAAATCATGGAAGAAGAAATCACCACATTGAAATCTCAGGTTACAGAGTTAACCGATATGATGCATGGATTGAATCAATAGAATAAAATCTTCCTCAATAGAGTGCATAAGGAGGAGTCTTCTTTAGAGCATCACTCCTTTTCTTCCAACTTCTCATGTGGACCTAAGCTAGACTTTCCATGATTCAATGGTACAAATCCTACAGGATGGATATATCGAGCTGAACAATTATTCAACCTCTACAATACTTATTCTACAAACAAAGTCCCAATTTCTTCCTTTCATCTGGAACAAGAAGCACTTCAGTGGTACCATTGGTATCTCAAGACAAATGATGAACCTGATTGGTCAAATTTTGCATCCTTAATTCTGGGAAGGTTTGGTTCCTCAGCATTCAAGGATTTCATAGGAGATCTCACCAAACTCCATCAAATAGGTACTATTCATGAATATCAGATTGAAGTTAAAAAAATCACTAATCACACTGATGGGTTATTAGATGACTTCTTCAAAAGTTTATTTGTTAGTGGCCTCAAAGAGCTGATCCACTCGAAGGTAAAAATGTTTTGACCTAAAAATATGATGGATGCTTTGGGTTTTGCTAAGTTAGCAGAAGATAAACTCTCCACACAGTGTTGACTTCCCACCTTTTTACCAGTAAAGAACACAACAAATCAACAGACAACCAGAACCACACCAATCAAGCGCTTGACTGAGGTAGAGATGTGGGCTCACAAAGAGAAAGGATTATGTTACAACTATGATGACAAATGGGTTAAGGGTCACAAGTGCATCCAACCAAAACTTTACTTGCTAGATGTGGAGTCACCACCAGAGCAAGACAACGAGCTTGATATTCCATAATTTTAAGATGCTCAAGAAGAACCCAGCACTGAAGAGGACCCATTGGTTCAAGAGACTCAACCTAAGATCTCAGTGCATGTACTAGTAGGTGTCAGCACTCCCCAAACCATGAAGGTCAAAGTGTGCTCCAAACAGATCCCTTTCACAATCCTTGTTGACTCGGGCAGTACTCATAATTTCATCAATCCTTGCATTGCTAAGGTGGCAGACTGCTTTATATACCCTTGTTTTAGATTTGAAGTCATGATTGATAATGGGAGCACATTGCCATGTAAAGGGAAGTGTCAAAATGTGTGTATTGAAATCAGCGATTATAATTGTCGCTCTGATATGTTTGCCCCACTTTTAAGAGGGTGTGATGTGGTTTTAGGGGCACAATGGCTTTGCACATTAGGACCTATTTTATGGGACTTCTTTGAGATTTGGATGTAATTCATAGATAATGGTTAGAAGCACACCTTAAAAGGGTTATTACCAGGATCTGCTACCATCATCAGTTCTCATCGCATGGAAAAACTTTTTAAGAAAGGCTCAAATGGGGTCATTGCACAGCTGCATTCCATTCAACTCTAGCCCCCCACTGCTACTAACCACCCTATATATTTATAATCCATACTCAACAAGCATGTAACCATTTTTTAAGAACCATTAGGTTTGCCCCCTTCACTCCCTGAAGATCACCACATTCCTCTCCTTCCTGGAAGCATCCCACCCAACATCTGGCCATACCATTACCCCCATTTGTAAAAGACTAAAATTGAGAACTTAGTTCAGGAACTCCTCAAGTCTAGAGTTATTTGCCCTAGCACTAGCCCATATTCATCCCCAGTGCTTCTTGTCCACAAAAAAGATGGGTCATGGTGCCTTTGCATTGAATTTCGAGCCCTTAACCACCTCACTATCAAGGATAAATTCCCAATTCCTATCATCGATGAGGTTCTTGATGAGCTCCATGGGGCCAAATTCTTCTCCAAGTTGGATCTGCATTTGGATATCATCAAATTTGAGTGCATCTTGATAACATTCCCAATACAGCCTTCCATACACATGAAGGTCACTATGAGTTCCTTGTCATGCCATTTGGCCTTACAAATGCCCCTTCCACTTTTCAAGCACTCATGAATAAAATCTTTCATCCTTTTCTCCATCAATTTATTTTAGTTTTCTTTGATGACATTTTGATCTACAATGGCACATGGGCTAAGCATCTACAACATATTGACAGGGCATTACAACTATTAGCAAACAATTAATTATGTGCCAAACAATCCAAGTGTTCATTTGATCAAGAGGAAATCAACTATCTGGGGCACATTGTTTCAGCCAATGGGGTTCACATAAACCAAGAAAAAAATAGTGCTATGCAAAATTGGCCTCAACCAACCACCCTTAAGAGCCTTCATGGTTTCTTAGGCCTGACAGGATATTATCACAAGTTCATCGAAGATTATGGAAAGATCATGGCTCCTTTGACTTCCTTATTGAAGAAGGATGCTTTCACATGGGGTGCAACAACTAATCAGGCATTCATCCAACTCAAATAGGATGTGTATCACACCAATTTTGGCACTGCTAGACTTCACCAAAACTTTCACCATCGAAAGTGATGCCAGTGACATCGGCTTGGGTGCTGTTCTTCTCCAAGCCGACCAATTGCCTTCACTAGCAAAGCCCTTTCTGGCCGCAATTTAACTTTGTCTACATATGAAAAGGAAATGATGGAAATTTTACATGCAATATATTATCAAAAAGTGAACTTTATGTATTATGTTGAGTGTTAATTATAGTACTCTCTTCAATAAATTTCCATTGATTAATGACAAATAACATCAATCTAACTAGATTACTATATTAAATACTATTATCATTTATTTTTTACATATAAATTGATTAATAATTTCATTATTTTTTCATCAAATTTTCATTTATTGGTGATGAAATTCATTAATATAACTACATCAATAAGTTGAACTAGAAAGAATAATCTATGAATAAAGAAAATTGGTTTCAAACTCTATGGTATGACTATAATATTGCATTTTTGTGACTATGATATTAAATTTTTTAATTAATAGATTAATAAATAGAACATAATTTTAAATAATTATAAACTAGGTATCAAATTTAAAAATGAATTTTTGATACAATAACAAAATATTATTAAATCTAATATAAAATGTGATTATTAATGACTCGTTACATTCCAACTAGCTATCATTGTATTGACATAAATAATTATTATATTTAAACATGTGTAACAAGGAATTATAGATGATTTAAAGAAAAAAAAAATATAAATTAATAAATCAAACTAGGGATGCCAATGCTCCAAACTTGGAAAGGCATTATCTTAAGGTCTACTCTTGTTGTTTGTATTGAGATTGTATCTAGCTGAGATGGTGGATAAATATCATGATCAACACAATAAATATGTTTATAAGAATTGATCTCACCATCCTTCAAAGATGTGTAGGTATGTTTAATTATCTCAAACATTTATATATTTCTTTTGAATTTAAACCAAATCTAATATTGTGTGCTTGAGGAATACTCTAGCAAAAGCAATAAAGACCACAATCAATGTGTCATTACAATTATCATTTAGATGAGAAAAATGTGTATATATTACACTAAAGTTGCATTAAAAAATCAAATGGCATATTGAGAGTGGTCTCCTAAATATTATACATCTTCAAAAAATTATGACTCAATGTTCATAATTTGACATTAAGTGTTTTTTGAATATTAAACCAAACAATGTTTTGATTAGGATTTGCATACTAACATGTGCATGTATTTTAAACCATTTTATTTGATCACTTAATTTTCAATGAAAGTCCATGGTGGTAGGTGCACTTGGTCAATGTGCAATCAAATTACAAAATCTTTGACATGAATTTTCAAACTCCACATGCACTTTGCATTTTGTTATTCCTTCTACCCATGAGATGTGAAGTTGTGAAAACATCTTGGATTTTATACCTTTCATTAGTGAAAAGTTCATGGAGGACTCTACACTCCACCATGCGCCTATATGCTTCACATATCCAGTAGATTATCAGACCATGCTTGTACTTTTCATAATGTGTAGTCAACTCATTGACTTTTTTGATACCCTTACCACATGTTTTCTTTGTAAAATAAGAGATTTGACCATGCTTAATTTTATTCCCTTTTTCCATGTGGCTAGAGAGGTGATATGGTATAACTCCATGTTATAAATACATAGTTTCAAAGGCCCCATCCTGATTGACTAGTTCCCACCTATGAGGTAAACTAAAAGCTACCATTAATGGGTAAACCTGCGGCCAAATTTTTTTGGAGAGTGGTAATCGATCAAAAAACTTTGATGGCTAGAGAGAATTTAAAAAAAATCCTTTAGGTAGCCAAACAAACCTAGGGTCCATATCCAACTTATCAGGTTCAGAGAGCAAACAACAACATATCCATAGTTGAGGATATTTCCAACCACACAATTGTAGACAATCCATTATGAAAATAGGAAAGAAAAAGAAAGAAAAAAGAAAAAAATAGTAACAAAAAAAGAGATCATGGATCCCCAGCTATTAACAACTGGTTATGGTCATCGCTCGTGTAGGCACAAAAATCATGGAAGAAGAAATCACCACATTGAAATCTCAGGTTACAGAGTTAACTGATATGATGCATGGCTTGAATCAATAGAATAACATCTTGCTCAACAGAGTGTAGAAGGAGGAGTCTTCTTAGAGCATTGCTCCTTTGCTTCCAAATTCTCACATGGACCTAAGATAGACTTTCCAGGGTTCAATGGTATGGATCCTACATGATGGATATATCAAGTTGAATAATTATTCAACCTCCACAATACTTATTCTGCAAACAAAGTCCCAATTGCTTCCTTTCATCTACAACAAGAAGCACTTTAGTGGTACTGTTGGTATCTCAAGACAAATGATGAACTCGATTGGTCAAATTTAGCATCCTTAATTTTGGGCAAGTTTGGTCCCTCAACATTTGAGGATTTGACAAGAGCTCTCACCAAACTCTATCAAACAGGTACTATTCATGAATATCAAATTGAAATTTCAAAAATCGCTAATCACACTGACGGGTTGTCAGATGACTTCTTTAAAAGTTTCTTTGTTAGTGGCCTCAGAGAGCTGATCCACTTAGAGGTAAAAATGTTTCAACCTAAAAATATGATGGATGCTTTGGGTCTGGCTAAGTTAGCAGATGATAAACTCTCCACACATCATTAACCTCCCACCTTATTACCAACAAAGAACACAGTGAATCAATAGACAACCATAACCACACCAATCAAGTGCCTGATTGAGGCAGAGATGTGGGCTCGCAAAGAGAAAGGATTATGTTACAACTATGATGACAAATGGGTTAAGGGTCATAGGTGCAAAAACTTTACTTGCTAGATGTGGAGTCACCACCAGAGCAGGATAGCAAGCCTGATATTCCATAATTTCAAGATGCTCAAGAAGAACCTGGCACTGAAGAGGACCTATCAACTCAAGAGACTCAACCTGAGATCTCAGTGCATGCACTAGCAGGTGTCAGCACTCCCAAAACCATGAAGGTTAAAGGGTGCTTCAAAATATCCCTCTCATAATCCTCATTGACTCAGGTAGTAGTCACAATTTCATCGATCCTCACATTGCTAAGGTGGCAAACTGCTTTATATACCCTTGTTCTAGATTTGAAGTCATGATTGCTAATGGGGGCACATTGCCATGTAAAGGGAAGTGTTGAAATGTGTGTATTGTAATTGGCAATTATAATTGTCACTATTATATGGTTGCCCCACTTTTAGGAGGGTGTGATGTGGTTTTACAAGCATAGTGTCTTCACACATTAGGACCTATTTTATGGGACTTCTCTAAGCTTTGGATGCAATTCACAGATAATGGTTAGAATCACACCTTAAAATGGTTATTACTAGGATCTACTAGCACCATCAGTTTTCATCACATGGAAAATCTTTTGAAGAAAGGCTCACATGGGGTCATTGCATAGCTGCATTCCATTCAACTCTAGCCCCCCACTGCTACTAACCACCCTAAAGATTTACAAGCCATACTTGACAAACATGTAACAATTTTTTTAGAACCAGTAGGTTTGCCCCCTTCACACCCTAAAGATCACCACACTGCTCTCCTTCCAAGAAGCATCCCACCCAACATCCGGCCATACCATTACCCCCATCTGCAAAAGACTAAAATTGAGAACCTAGTCTAGGAACTCCTCAAGTCTAGAGTTATTTGCCCCAGCACCAACCCATATTCCTCCCCAGTGCTTCTTGTCCATAAAAAAGATGGGTCGTGGTACCTTTACATTGACTTTTGAGCCCTTAACCACCTCACTATCAAGGATAAATTACCAATTCCTATCATCGATGAGATTCTTGATGAGCTCCATGGGGCCAAATTCTTCTCGAAGTTGGATCTGCATTTTGGCTATCATCAAATTTGAGTGCATCTTGATGACATTCCCAAGACAACCTTCCATACACATGAAGGTCACTATGAGTTCCTTGTCATGCCATTTGGCCTTACAAATGCCCCTTCCACTTTTCAAGCACTCATGAATAAAATCTTTCATCCTTTTCTCCATCAATTTATTTTAATTTTCCTTGATGACATTTTGATCTTCAGCTACACATGGGTTGAGCATCTACACCATATTGATAGGGCATTACAACTATTAGCAAATAATTAACTATGTGCCAAGCAATCTAAGTGTTCATTTGGTTAAGAGGAAATTGACTATCTGGGGCACATTATTTTAGCCAATGGGGTTTGCGTGGACCCAAAAAAAATTAGTGCTATGCAAAATTAGCCTCAACCAACCACCCTTAAGAGCCTTCATGGTTTCTTAGGCCTGACAGGATACTATCACAAGTTCATCAAAGATTATGGAAAGATCACGGCTCCTTTGACTTCCTTATTAAAGAAGGATGCTTTCCCCTGGGTTGCAACAGCTGATCATGCATTCATCCAACTCAAACAGGCTATGTGTATCACACCAGTTTTGGCACTGCCAGACTTCACCAAAACTTTCACCATTGAAAGTGATGCCAGTGGCATCAGCTTGGGTGATATTATTCTCTAAGAGGGCTGACCAATTGCCTTCACTAGCAAAGCCCTTTTTAGCCACAATTTAGCTTTGTCTACATATGAAAAGGAAATGATGAAAATTTTACATGTAAAAAAATGGAGACCCTACTTATTTGGAAACCATTTTTTATTGAAAACTAATCATCAGAGTTTGAAATATTTCTTGGAACAATAAGAAGTGACAAGACATTATTTTGGCTGATGCTCTCTCAAGAACCTTGAAGGACCAGCCTTCCCTCTCTACCATCTCCATGCCCAGTCTAAAATGGTTGGAATCTATCCAACAAGGGTATGCAAATGATCCCTCCTTATGCCACCTCATTCATCAATTGGCCACTAACCCCTCTGTAGTACCGCATTATTCATGGTATGGTGCTTCTCTATGATACAAGGGTTGTCTAGTGCTTTCCCAAAGTCCAGACCAGCATCACACTATCTTCTATGAAACCCATGCTTCCCCCTCAGCAAGGCACTCAAGATTTCTCAAAACCTATGAGTGGACATGTCGACATTTCTTTTGGAAAGGCATGAAAGCTAAAATTAAATAGATGGTGGCCGAATGTGATACCTACCAACAAAACAAAGGTGAAACCAAATTAACTCACAGTTTATTTGAGCCTTTTCCCATTCCTACTAGGATTTGGATAGATATTTCCATAGATTTCATTGAGGGCCTCCCTAAATCTGGGGGAAAGATAGTGATCCTAGTCATAGTCGACCACCTCTCCAAATATAGTCATTTTTGTGCACTCAACCACCCATACATAGCCTCCATAGTCGCATAGGTTTTCTTTGATAAGATATTCCATCTTCATGGCATTCCTTCTTCAATTGTCTCAGATCATGATGCCACTTTCACCAGACATTTTTGGATGGAACTATTTCGTCGCATAGGCACACAGTTGAGAATGAGCTCTGGGTACCACCCATAAACAGATAGCCAAATAGAAATAGTCAACAAAAGCTTTGAGACCTTCCTTCATTGCTTTGCTTCAAAACAACAACATCAATGGTCCAAGTGGCTTCCCCTAGATGAATGGTGGTACAATACCTCATACCACACTTCCACCAAAATGACTCCCTATGAAGCAGTTTATGGGCAAGCACTGCCACCACTTCTTCCATATAATTTAGGAAGTTGAAACTACTCTCTAAAACTGGGATCAAATTCTCCACACCTTGCAACACAATCTCTACATGACATAGAACTGAATCAAGTAGCAGGTTTATCAGCACTGCTCTGAGTGTACCTTTCAACCTGGTGATATGGTCTTTCTTCATTTGTAGCCATATAAGCAATCATCACTAAAACTAAAAGGGCACCAAAAGATTGCTCCAAAGTTTTATGGGCCATTTAAGGTTCTTTAGAAGATTGGGTCAGTTGCTTACAAGTTAGAGCTTCCACCTTCCTCCCAAGTTCATCTCGTCTTTCATGTCTCCTATTTGAAATGAGTTCTTGGATCCAACATCTGAGTGCAGATAGTTTTACCAGCACTTGATAATGAAGGCTCCATCCTTCTCGAGCCAAAAGCAATCTTGGATAGGTGCATATGCCAACTTCGATCCCACTCCATCATAGAGGTCTTAATCTAATGGCATGGCATGCAACCAAAAGATGCAACATGGGAACCACTCTTCTAGATTCCAGAACAATTCTCACATCTAAAGCTTTGAGGGCAAAGCTTTTTTTAAGAGGGAGGGGATGTTAGGAACCCATGCCTTACCCTTATCTTTGTAGTATTAGTGTAATAATGCTGTGTAAGTCATCCCTTAGAGCATATTTGAATTCTCCCACATACAAGGGAAGTACTAGTTGTTAGAATAGAGTTAGTATATAAGTAAGTGTTGAGGCCCAATGAAGGCATCCATGCATTTATTATATTGAGCTTGCTCAAAGGAGGTTGCCCCCTTGAAGTGGCCTATGATCAATATAAGCTTTATGTGTTTCTGTATTGGTAAGAGTTATTTTATTTTCACATATTTTGATTAAATCTATTGTAGGAGTTAATTTGCTATAGGAGCTTCTTCTCATAAATTGACTCAAGGAATCATTAATATTAAAAACAAAAGTGTTTACCTCAACAACTTGCAAATTGGTCTCAGCCATAAGGCTGGGTAGACCCATCCCTCTTACCAACATGGTGGTTTGGATATCCATGCCATACTCATATAACTTGTTGACCCACCTACACCATTTGTTGGATACATCATTCTGAGTGAAAATGTCTTTCACCATGATGTGTAGGATGTAGGCAATAATCTGTGAACTCAAAATATATGACCTAAATGTTTTAGTAGCCTTTAAAAAAACAAATATTAATTTTCCATAGTAGTGTACTTTAGTTCAGGACCTTTCATAGCTTTACTAAAGAAAGCTATGTGTTGCTCATGACCATCTTCACTCTTTTGCAATAAGATAACAACAAGAGTATTGTATGATGTAAAAGAGAATACATGAAATGACCTTGTGTAATAAGGACTAGCCAAGATAGGAGAAAACTTTAAAGCTTCCTTGATGTCACTAAATTCTTACATGGCCTTCTCCTCCCACTTGATGGTCTGGTCTTTCTTTAATATAGAAGTAATAGGCAGAGTAATCAATATGAAATTAGACATAAACCTTCTTATAAAGTTAATTTGTCCAAAGAAAGGCTGAATTCCTTTCTTGGACTATGGGATAGGCACTTTATCAATGGCTTTGACCCTTTCAGGATCAATCATGACATCCTTCTTGGACACTATATGTTCTAGTAACTTGGTTTTATGCACTCCAAAGTGGCACTTATTAGGATTAAGTGAAATAATGAACTCACTATACCTAATCAACACCTTTTTAAAATGCTTCGAAAGCTCTTCTCTTATTTTGGATTACATAGTAATATCATCTTGATACATAGTGATAAATTGATTAGTTATCCTTGTAAAGGCAACATCCATAGCTTGCTAAAACATTTCACTATCATTCATCAATTCGAAAGGCATCTGCATATATACATAAGTACCCCATGGTATGGTGAATGTAGTTTTGGACCTCTCAAATTCTTTCACCACAACCTAGTTGTAAATTGAGAAGCCATCGAATGTGGACAACATTTTTGAACTAGTGATGTTTTGTAATAGGTTCTCCATATTGGGCAAGGGATAATTATCTTTTAAAGAAGATTTGTTTAGATTCCAAAAATCAACATACAAGTAGATATCACCATTATTTTTATGTACAGGGACTAAATTTGTAACCCATGAGGAGTACCTGATGGATTGAATGATACCACCATCTGTTAGCTTCTTTAACTCCTCTCACATCTTGGTGGCCAATTTGGGGTTAATGGGCCTATATTTTTACCTATAAGGTTTGATATCAGGGTATAATGGATGAAGTGCTATAAAAAGTCTTCCCTATACATTTTTATCTTAGATAAGATAATACTAAGCAATCTTGGTAAATCCTTAGCAGTTGCATGTAAGATTTCTTCTTAGTTGCACTTATGTGAGTACCCAACCAAACCTTCCTTGGATTCTCATGAGAACCCAAGTTGCACTCAGTTACATCTTTTGAAATGAATGAATCTCTTGACATGATTTTATTAGCTCCATAACAAATGCTTATAAATTGACCAGTCCTCTTGAAATAGTGTTTGCCTTCAGTTAAATGATGTCTTTCCCAAACAAGGTCTCTTTCCCATCACAAACCTAAACTATGAATTCCATGTCTATGAGATGATCATGGAATTCAACTTCATAGTTTAGAAACCTTTTAATTTATTCATCATCATCATCATCAAAGACCTACCAGTGATGAACATTGGCTGGGACTAAAGGCCTAAAAATCATCTCCACCTGATATTAACAACAAGGGCTTGTATTTTCAGTGTCAAATTGAGCACCCAGCCCTACAAGTTTGTCAGCTTCTTAGTTGAAACTTCTATCATGATACCAAATAATATATACACCAAAAATCTCCAACAAGTCCCAAATAACATTTTGATATTGTTTTACTCTTTTATTTGTTTGGTAAAAGCACTATGGAATTGCTTTACCACTAACTTAGAATCACACTTAAGTATTGGAAATTTGATTTCATATTCACAGTTAATCCATAGACCATGCAAGAGTGCCTCATACTTAGCAATATTATTAGTACACTCGAAAGAAAGGTGGAAAGCAAACATAAAACATTTACCATTAGGGGCATAAAAGATAACACTAGCTCCATTTCAAAGATTGGAGAAACATCCATCAAAGCACATCTTCTAAAATACATTCTTTTTTTAGGCTCAACATCAATAAAAATAGGATATTCACTAGTAGCTAAATTCCCAACGAAGTTGCTAAGGTCAATGTCCATGTACAACAATTCACTAAGAGCATGCTTCAGATCTTCAATCACTTATAACATCTTTCAATTTGTATAAATTCTGACCATCTTACCCTCCAAAGGAATGGTGGTATAGGAAAGTTTCATCTACACACTTCCACCCATGCTCACAGTCTATTTATGAGACAACAACATCCCACATATGGGTGGGACATCTACAACCACCACATCCATGTTCAAGTACTTTCTAGGATGAACTACCAACTATACCACTAGTCCCTTAACTTGTCCAAAAACTAGAACCTATCTTGAGTCTCTGACATAACACTTACTAAAGGGTGATGTGATCTTCACTCCAAGCTCATTAGAGACACCCAAGGGCATCACATTGTAAGAAGCACTAGAGTCAAACATGTAATTATGAACAATCAGACCAATGATCAACAAAGTTGTATAAAATATATCTTCATTTAGCTGACTTTCTACTAATCCCATCCCCAAATAGACCTCCAAGGTGGGTTCAATAACCTCTTCTGATTATTCATCTTCTTTTGGTAGTGTTTGGGGTAACTCAATTTCATTTACAACTAACCTTTTACCAAATTCTAAATATTCAAAGGCCTTCTTCCTATGTTCAGGTATTCACAATAACTCAACAAGCGATATAGTGACCTTTATTTGACTTAACACTTAAGCCATATCACACACACTATATGGAGGAAGAGGTGTGTTTAGTGGAAGGGTAATGACACCTTCAACTAGAATATAATCACTTAAAATCTAAAGTAGATAAGGCTTGGGTGGTTCTTAAACTTTGACAACAACCTTCAAAATTGAATTTTGCTTAAGCTCATTAGTTCCCTTAGGGATGCTAGACAACATGGGTGTTTTATTACTCCTAACAGGAGCACCTCTAGGCTTAGCAAGTTAGGCTACAAGGGCCATTTTGGAAGGTTGTTACACTATTTTAGCTTTCTTCTCATCCTTGATGGCATTCCCTACCTTTGAATTTGCAAAAGTAATGTCCTAAGGAGCATCAACTATTTTCCTACTTCTCAAGTTGTACTCACGCTTTTGGGCAGCAATGTCATTAATTAATAACTACCTTTCCTTAGCTGATGGATTGGACCCAAGATATTTCTTGATCATCATGGAGCACAAGAGATCAAAATCATTAATAGGCAACTCATATACTTGTGCCACATTAACTTCACAATCAAAGTCAAAAGTTTGAACACTTTCCAATTTTACAACACTCTAGAGGTGATCATCCATAGTATCATTATATAACTCTGTGGAGGCAATCAATTCATCCCAAGGTGTTTGACAATCAAACATAAAAATCTCATATTCAAATGATGCATACTCAGGTTCAAATGGCTTTTCATCGTCTTCTTCAGTAGTATCACATGGAAGGTGTGGAAGGAAGCATTTATCACACTAATCAATGTCTATATCAAAATTTACAACATTTACCTTGGAATTTAATGGATCAGACACTTCTTTTCCAACCCCTCTATTTTTATTTCTATTCATTCTATTTTCATGTACATGCCTCTTCCCTCTGTCATTATCTCGATTGTGGAAAGTAGGCCACTTTTGTGCTTGATTATGATTTGGAGACATTTCATAACTAGTATAGACCTGAGGGACCCCCTTTTTAGATCTTACCTACTTATATGACATTTAAAACTTTTTATAGTTTCTTTCAAGTTGGTTGTCTTTGTAGGCAGTGTTTTATTCAAATTGACCAACTTCACATCAGCCCTCTTATTTAAAGGATTTCTTATAGCCTTGATGTTGTTCTCAATTTGGATGTCCATATTGAAAGCCAACCACAAGTTAGTAGGAGCCTTGTCCCTAAATAAATATGTAACCTTTTTATTAAAGGTATCACAATACTTTATCAAGCACATTGTATCACTGGGCCTGATGTTTTTGAGTAGCCACATCATAGTCTTATTGAATCGAGTGTTGAAGCCCTGTAAACACTCATTATAATTATTCTTGATATTCTTAAATTTAGCCAAGATAAACCTTGGATGAATCTTAGCACCATACTAAATTTTGAAAATATTTTGTATATCTTCCCATGAATCAATGTATCTAGTGGGAAGGGATTAAACCATTCATGAGTATCTTCCTCCAGTGTGTGCACAAATAACTTGATGCACACATCCTCATTTTGAACCTCATAATATTCAATGATATTTTGAAAATCCCTTAGGTGTTGATCATCACTGACTACATTGATCCCTTGAAATTTTGGGAGGTATTTCCTCACTTCATTTGGGACCTTATAAGGATAGCCTTTCATCTTATCAAATTTAATAGGCTGGAATCTAGGAATGCAAAATGTAGGAGATGCATTTTCATCTTGCTCTCTATGCTTCATAATTAGTTAAATAGTGGGTTCAAGAACAAATGGTAAAGGGACACAATGCACTGAATGAGGTGGACTTGGTGGATCATACTTGGGAGGTGATTCAACTAGTTGAGATAGAGTTAGAAAATATAATAGGACTATATGTTTTATAATTATTAAAAGATTTGTGATAGTCTTCAACAATGGGAAATTCAAAAAAAAACTCAAGACTATCAAAATCTTGGCAGTCTGAAGAGTCTTTAACAACTAAAGCTTGCCCTTCAAAAGGCCTCCAAACTTGTATCCATCTTTTTGATGCAAACTTCAGGGAAAGACAAGTCTTTTGGATGAGTCACCTTTAAAATTTGATCTCAATCCTTCCAGATTTGAAAAAAAAATAAAGAACACTCAAAAATGAAATGAAGATATTTGAAATAGGCACTAATCTTCCTTGAAACTAGGTGATAAAATTAGAGTCACCCATAGAACCAAAATTCTAGAATGTAACAGTTCATAAACTAGTTGTGATGCATGTTGAAAACATACTTTGTTGAGTTTAATGATGAGATAATATGCAAAGACACTAATATTTCCAAAATTATGTTCAAAAGGAAAAAGACAACTTTCAACATGCAATATTAACAACTCTTTATAGTAAACATAACAGAAATCAAATTGTCAAACCTCAAATCCTAACACATCCCCAAGTGGAGTATTTCAATGTTGATGGTCAAGATGGTCAGATCAATTTAGTAATAGTAGATAACTTCACAAGTTGAAATACTCATGTATTTAGCTCTCTACGAGATTCCCTTCAAACACAAGTTACCTAGACTTCAATTTAATCCTTGGCAAGGGTACTACAAGAGTGTTGGTTCCTAGTTGTACACCTTGTGTACTTGGCCTTACACACTTGAGAGAAATGGCAAGCAATGATGAAAAAATTGCTTATATGTCATTATATTCTATGGAGGGTTTGACATTAAGATTAGAACGAAATGCAAAAAATGACTGTGAGGCACATATAGAGGGTATTCTTAACTCCCTGCTACTTTTGGCTATGTCTAAACCAAGGTGAGAGAGCCTATGGGGTAGCTTGTTCACATTGAGGGAATTTATACTTCAATCTCCATGGTGATTCTTGGCACAAAAGGGAAATATGACCAAATCATAACCAAGTCTACACACTTCACCCATGAAGGGTTGTCACATGAAATGCACAAATGATTTATGTCATACACAAACTACTAAATATAGATGATAAGATGATTGCAATCTTGATTTTTATAAAATATTCAATAATAAGGGCTAAATGGAAAAATGCAACACTAGGATTTCAAGCATAAATTACAAAAACATTTCAAATATGTAAGATCTTATGTGTCTTCAAGGCAAATAAGACTTATGTTATGGAATGGATGTGTTAAATGTAGGGTAATACAAGGTAGGATAGTTAGCTAGTTATAGAAAAGAGGATGGTATGCTGGTGGTATTTAAACATCAAGGTTTCTATCAAGATACATGGCATCACTCATTAAAAAGATGTAGAAAAAATGGCTTACAAGCTAATGGAAACTACTAGGAGTGATTTGAATGCATTGGGGTCAATACAATGAAAATGCCCAAATGATTCTTGAAACCCTTGAGCATACACTAAAAATAAGGTTTCAAATACTTTTTCCTATTGAATCCACAAACCTAGGGTGCCCTTAGAAGGTATTCAACAATATGTTTTGAAATTACATACAGAAAGGGATTTATAACCTAGAGCTAAGTCCAAAATGATAACCAATAGTGAGCATAGAGCAAGATATCCAATCAGCTAAACTAGCAAAACATATCATTGTGTTTCATCAATAGAAAAGAGTAAGAACCATTAATATTTTTCATTAACTTGGAAAGAGATCTTACATACAACAATGTTTCAAAACACTACCATGGGGACAAGCATGGTGGATTTGCTCCATGTAGGATAGGGGGGACATAGATAAATTCTCTCAAAACTTGCTAATGGTTATACAAGCTGCAACCACCTTAGCAAGGGAGGAAAAATACACATACAACAGTGATCCCAAAGTTCTGAAAGAGCCCACACCTAGAGAAATAAGAAACTAACAACAACCAACAACTTCTGAATAGAAGACAAGCCTTCTATTTATACATTTTCCAAACCTTCAAATCTAGGAATAAGAGTTGTAACTTGAAAAGGTGTAAAACACCCCTTAAAGTTCTGCCAAGATTCTCCCAACTAGAGAAAAATATTTGTCACACTTGGAATCTTTATGTATTTGCAAAGAAAAAGATCCCTCTAACTACCTCTACAATAAATTATGGAAATTTTCAATAACCCATTGCTCTCTTTGGCTGGAAATGGTTTCACATGAGCTAGAAGGAGAATTTTCATGGTGGAGGCCAAACAAACTTTGTCTTCTTGTGTAACTACCTTAGGGATGCCATGCACCACATTCTTGCATAGTTAGAACCTTCAACACTTGTAATGATGGCATGGAAATATTCTGGATCCATGGCTATTTGAATAATCTTCCTCAAAGTGGCCCACCTAGATCTTGAAACCCTAAAATTCTCTCACATGGAAGAGCTTGGGCAAATAAAGCAAATGAAAATACAATAACTTAGGTGTATTTCACCCTTTTTACTTTTTAGTTCCAAACTTGCATTTTTTCCTTTTCTAATTTGCACTTTTACTTTTTTACAAATTTGAGCTTTTGCACTTTTAATTTTGCTTTTTAATAAATTTTTCTTTTTTGTAATTTCTTCCATATTTGATTTTTTAATGCATAAATGCATTATGTGCACTTTTCACCTTTTGGGTAACCTGGTCCTTTAATGTAAATTTGAACCAAGTGCAAATTTGTGCCATGTGCAAATTTGCACCAAGTGCAATTTGTGCCATGTAAAATTTGCACCAAGTGCAATTTGCATGGAGCTTTCCCCACTAAAATATCCCATTGTAGCTCGCAAAATCCAAAGATGGGAGTGAACTTTGCACTTTGCACCAAAAGTTGGTGCGAAATGTAAGTCAACCTCCCAGCTCCACCGGACATCACTTTGTGCCTTTTCAAGCATTTTTGCAAGGTTCAATTTAAGAAATTGAATTTTTTCATAGTGATTTTACAACTTAACTTTCCTGGGGAACCTGGGGCTTTTATGCATCTTTTGTGAAAACTTGCAAATTTTGGATTTTTCAATTTTTACCCAATTTCAATTCCAGCAAAGAAACCTATATATGATTTTTACAGAAACCCAACCTTTTCCAAATGTGGCCAGCCAACATAACCTACATTCATGTATATTTATCAAATCACAGATCCTTCAATCAATGCATAAGAAATGCCATTACATTATTTTAGCATTACATGGAATTGTCACTGTGTTCAAAAGATCAAGAACAAAGGCCTGTAAAACATTCAACCTGTCACCAATAGGTTCTTTAACCTGTATGCTCCTTCAAGTTGATCATAGAAAGACGTTGTCACATCATTATATGACAGTCCAAGAAATATATGAGTACCAACTGCGGATGTTACAGGTTGTGACAACTCCCTTGAATTTGATAATAGTGGAAATTGTAGAACAGCTCTTACTTTCTTCTCATAATGCTTTCCTCTTGGACTTTATATCAATTTCTATTTCATTCAAGTGACCAGTCATTCAACAACTCAAAAGATGACTTGCCATAAAGATACTATGAAAAGCATTGACATGAAAATCAAGATGAATAGTCATGTTGAATACATGGAAGCCATGGCTATAAACGTTTTTAAATATAAGAATCCGGTAGAGGACTCAGAAATAAATGTCAGGTTCTGGTTATTCCACCTTGGACATCTATCAAAATTTAGGCTTTGAGACCTCATTTTGAGGAGTTTCATTAAAACAAATGCAACCCTATTATTTCAACTAATTTTCATGTTAAAATTCCTTTGCTAATTAAAGAAACTCCGTATCCAAGGTTTGAAACCAATATATAGATAGTATATGTCTCTTCATGCCAAGTAGCTAGGTCTTTGACTTCCTTCCATATGTATCATCATTTTCAATTTTTCCTGCTCCCTATTTTTCATGCCTATCTTGGCAGAATCTGAAGGTGCGGGTACATATTTCACTTTGCACCAAATGTTGGTGCAAAGTGTGTGGGAGATCCTGCCTCCCACCATTTGCCTATCTCTCACAGACTTCCATACTACCATGTGGATGTACTTCAAATCTTTGCATTTGATTACTTGGATTCTGGTAGAGGTCCACTTAGTCAATGTGCAATCAAATGACAAAAGCTATTCCATGTATTTTCATACTCCTTACCTTTCACTTTGCATTTTGTTGTTCCCCTCTACCCTCGAGATACAGAGGTGTGGTAGTATGTTACACGTTGCACCTTGCATTGGTGCAAAGTGCATGGAGGACTCTGCACTCAACCATGCACCTATATCTGCCAGAATTTTGGAAACTAAGAGATTTGACCATGTGTAGTAAACTCATTGACTTTTGATAACCTTCCCACATGTTTTCTTTGGAAACTAAGAGATTTGACCATGCATAACTCCATGTCAGAAATGCATAGTTGCAAGCTTCTACAAACCCTATTGCATTCCAATGTTTCCCTCTATGTAAGCATGGCTAGCTGTATGTTGCTACATACATTTTGGGGCACCAACACCCCACTTAACAATCACTCATGGGGAATGAATTATGTATAACCTAAATAGATTTGGGTTTTGATTTTTGTATTTGAGTGTGGATTGAATTTGTAACTTGAGTAGGTGCATAGGGATAAAAATAGTGTAAATTGATCCATTTAATTCTAATTTTGAAAGTATAATGTGATTTGGAGTTTGATTTGATCTCATTAAGTATGCTACTAAATAAATCACTCAAATGATTGTGTGGGTATAAGATTAGGGTAAATATATTCCCTTACATCTAATTAGAACAACCTAGTTTTATTTGAGGCATGATTTTCTTAAATTGAATACCACACTGAAAAAATTCACTCATTTGTTTTCATAGTAGATGAAATTAGGGATAATCGAGTGCCTTAAACAAAATTGAAATAACATAATTCTTTTTGGGTCTAAATTTTCCATATTTGAACCCCTTCATAAATCCATTTACTAAATTGGTTAATTGGGGGGACTCAAATGGTGAAAATTAAGCATAATAAAGGTAATTATAGAAAACTATTGTATTTTTGTGCTCAATTTTCCTTAACTAGGTTCCTTATTAAATAATTCATTGAGCATTTATGTCAATTTATTCATCTTTTGCATTAGTGAAACGTCATTGTCACCTAAAAAGTATATGAGATACACGCCACCTAGCGATTGATGTTGGGAGTTAGAGAATATTAATAAACCTATACATGTGTTATACCATGAATATCACCAACTAAAAAATAACAATTTGTATGCATGTACATTTACGTTTATGTACCAATTTAATATTATTAAAAAAATAACATATTTAAAAATACTAAAATATTATATTAAACACATGGGATGCTTGATTTTGGTCTCATTTCAGCCCACATCACTTGAGTGACCAAATATAAATTTTCAAAAAAAATTGTATACCTGAAAATTTCACAAAAGGAGAGAAGTTCAAAAAATTTACTAGACATGATTTTTTTTTGAAGTAGGTAGTGGGATACGTTTATTTATTTTCTATAATGTTGCTAGTCCTTCCATTAATTTTTTCAAAGTTTTTTTTGTATTGGATATGCTATGATATTTAACAGTTGGGTGACATTATTGTGACTTTAGAACATGTTACTTTAACAAGTGATGTAATGTAGTGATACATATTAGAAAAAAACATGTTGATGTGGTAACTAATAATAAGTTGAAAAATTTAGGTATTGGTCCATGGAGAGCATTGTGAATGTTAGGGTTTTGAGATTGAGTTTTTACTAGGTAGTGTCAAAGGGTCGTGTGGTGGATGTTGGGGTGGACAAGGCAAAGTTGAAGGCTACAAAAAATATCTATGGTATATAGAGGGATGAGGTAATAGGAAACGTAGGTCGAAACCCTATGAGACTTAATTAGGAAGGTGTACCAGTAATGATAGAGGCACTAATTCAGATCTGGGTGGTCACAACATTGGTAGATAAATTAATAAAGGTGATCTATATGGGTTATTTGGATTGGAGGAAGGAGTCATACAAAAATAATAGGGAAACCTAATTTGATAATAGGGAAAGAAAAGTCATGTCATGAAAAACCCATTACTAGTGTTAAATAGATAACTTGGATGGATAGAACAAATGTTATGACAATGAATTCTTTTGGTGTATGAAATATCATCACTTCAGTCTCTTGTGGGTATAAGGAACTTCAGGAGGTGCTTCAAAATGAGGAATGGATCACTAAGCGATTCTAGCCATGGCTCCTTCATCTCCACAAGTGGATCACTACTATGTAGTGACCATTAATAGAAGTTGGGTTGGATAGTTATCCCTATGCTATGAGTTTTTCATTGTGATTTTTGATCTCTATTAAGACCAAAAATAAGGTAAGATCTAGATTTGGGATCAAAATTTTCTCTTTTTGAAACCATGGTTCTTGTATTTCAACATTCATACAATATCCCTTAGAAATATTTCCATTTGGTTTTGATTATTGTAGATTCCTCTCTGGTTCTACTCTAAACCTTTGCTTTCATTTATTGGTAATTCCATGGGTGAGGTGCTCATGGTGGATACTACTACTAAGAAATGTTTTCACACTACTTTCACTTGTATTTTAGTCTATATGGAAATCTCTACTAACCTTCTAGTGATTGTCGAGTTGAAAGTCAAAGACTATTGTTAGTTGCAAACCCTTGATTATTAGGGTTGAACTTTATTTGTTGAAGGCGATTTGAGATAGGCCATTTGGCCAAAAGTTTCAAAAATTTCAAGCAAGAGGTATAATCTTCGTGGTGGAAGAATGCTCTTCCAATTAATCTTTAAGTTTTGGACTACATTGTGACCATGAAAGAAGTGGAAATTATAGTAGTGATTGATCAATATGATTATGAGATTCATGATACTATTTTCTTTCCCTATTTCATAAATTCTTAGGAATATTGTTTTAGGATGGTAACACCTCAAAGGTTCCTAAATAAGTTGAAGTTACTCTTGGTAGTTTCTAGATAGGTAAAGAAGTCAAAAAAACATTATTTTCCATGACTTAGGTGTTTTTAGAAGTAGAGAGGACTAGATGGTAGTGAAAAAAATGCTTGAAACATCCATGAACCATCCATTATAATGATCTTCTCCTATAGGGAGGATGGTGAGAGATAGACATAAGTGTTTTGACATTGGTGGTAATGACTATGTAGGGGCATGATGGTGCAACATGATTCATCATGTATAGGTTTAGTTTTTGATATTTTGACATTTAGAATATGTCTCTCAAGGGATTGGTTTGGTTTCTTGGGTCATGTTAGTTTCCTCTTGGGCTATTTGCCTC
>JARHVA010000214.1:5230000-5262500 GCA_037957365.1 Torreya grandis | reverse complement strand
CTTTGGGTGGGATTTTCAAACATTATTCTTTCATAGCTTTCACATTTTAACAAGCTATGGGATCTAGAGATGGAAAATCACTTTGTAATTTTTAATTTATCAAATTACTAATTTTACCAACCTCATCTCTTATCTACTTTTTGCAGGATCTAGAACTGTAGCCAAAATTTCCAAATTCTCTTTTTGATGTTTGCATTTTATAATTGTCTCTTTTGGTTAGAAAGCTTGTGACCATTCACTCTATCATTTTTAATTTGCTTCTACTCCCTTGAAACCCTCACAGAAATTTTATGCCTCAAATTAAATTATCCTCAATCAATCCTACAGTCAACACTAGAATCCACACCAACTATAAAAATTTAAAATTTATTTTATTCCATTGCTTTCCCTCCATGTGGGTAGGATACGTGTAATGTGGGGATGAAAACATGACTATTTAACTCTCATTAAAGCAATGTAGGCATAAGGAATTGCATGTTATACTACCCGAGTAGTGGTTAAAACTTTGTTGCATTCATCTAAGTGATGCCTCTGCCACCTGGGCTTATGTTTTCTACCATGGACCCCTTACTAAAGTGCAGAACATATTTGGATGCCAACACTATAAATCACATGTATTTCGTACCTTTTTATGAAACTATATCATGTGTCCTCTCCAAGTCAGAACCTCCATTTGATTCAAAAATGTCCCTTGCACGTGTGTATCCATTTTAGACTTATGGGCCCATGTTACCATTAATGTTGATTTTGCACCTTTAACCTCCATCAATGTGAGTTTTATGGTCTGCCATTGTCCATAATTTGTCTGAGTTTTGTCTATATATAGTAGGTCATATTAAACCATTTAGATAATTAGAAGATAGGGAAGAAATATATAATCAAAATATCATATTTCAAGCTAATGTCAAAATATCAAATATCTTTCCTCGTACTTCAAGTTTAGGTTCATTGAGTCACATATTACATGATTCCGTAATTAAATTTTTCCATTTCTTTAGGTTTCTAAACATTCCCTCAAAAATATTTGCTATATAGTTCTAGGTACAGTAATTGGGTACTTTTTCTGGGTCTTTCATGTTATGTATTCTTCATTCTTTAGATTTTCATACCATTGTGTGAGAAATTAAGTGCCAATATTTTCCTAGCTTGAAGGCATAGAATAATAAAATAAAATTTAGTTATTTTTAATTTATTAGATCCATCCTTGTGAATTTCAAAACATTAACACTCTTATAAAAATATTTAAATGATCATAAAATAAAGAAAAGATTTAAAATTAAATTTTACATATAAAAAATTATATCGCTTATTGTACTTGATCACTTAATTTTCAATGAAAGTCCATGATGATAGGTGCACTTGGTCAATGTGCAATCAAATTACAATATCTTTGATGTGCATTTTTGAACTCCACACCTCGGTAGACCGTGAACCCCTCCCTTGCACTTTGCATTTTGTTATTCCCTTCTACCTATGAGATGTGAAGGTGTGACAACATCTTGCATTTTATACATTTCATTGGTACAAATTTCATGGAGGACTCTGCACTCCACCATGCACCTATATGCTTCACATATCTAGTAGAGTTTCAGACCATGCTTGCACTTTTCACATTATGTAGTCAACTCATTGACTTTTGTGATACCCTTACCACATGTTTTCTTTGTAAAATAAGATATTTTACCATGTTTAATTTTATTCCCTTTTTCCATGTGGCTAGAGAGGTGATATGGCATAACTCCATGTTAGAAATACATAGTTGCATGCTTCTAAAAACCCTGCTGCCTTCTAATGTTTCCCTCCATGTAGGCATGACTATTTTTTTTTTGTTACATGTTTTTTGGGGGACAAAAATATGCTCTCCCTTGATGATGGACACCTTATATGGGTGTGAAAATAACCACAAAATATGAGACCACCGCCAATCTATTAAGCCATGGAGTCAACATAAGATATTTTTTCGACAAACACCCATATAGGCTCAACAAAACATGGAAAAATTAATAGAAAAATCAAAGGAGGATATGAAAATGAACACAAAACAAAAAATTAAAAGGATCTATACAAACAAGTCCCAAAGCAGAGGGGCAACAAAGCAATGAAAGGACAAACAAAAAAATACTATACAATTGTACATAGGTTATGGAGATCGTCAAAGAAGTGTTTCAGATGCTTGCCATTAACTAACGGCTCTAATATTTTACCATCTAGATCTCTCAAGATGAAGGTGTTTTCCCCAATCTGATAATTAATAGAATAGGGACCCATCCACAAAGCATCGAACATGCCATGCATAACTTTGTCCTCATGCTTGTTATCTCAAAGTAGAACCAAATCACCTACTTGGAAAGTTCTTGGAGTGACATTTTTTAACCTTTTGAGTCACCCTTATTCAAATTTTCATAAAATTTTCCATAAAAGAAGTTCATCCATTTATCACCTTTTGTGTGTAAATTCTTATAAGAATTGTACCTTTGAACTTGAACCTTTTTAAGACTTCAAGAGTTTAAAGAGTTCAATGGCTCAATAGGTTCAATGGTTCAATGTTTCTCAAAGTGAATTGTTTGTCCCTTTGTGTATTTCAATTTTTGAATTTAAACCTTTCGATTGAACTTGAACCCTTTTTGTTGGGGAATCCAAGAACAAACACACTTATTCTGATCCCAATTGTTAGGATCTTGCTCCTCAAAAAGAGCACAATATGATTACCAAATATAAGCAATTAAACATGCAGAAATAACCAGAAGTACAAGTAACTAGAATTCACCAATAGCACAATATATGAGAGACAATATACAATCTTATATTAATACTTATACAGAAAAGAATACAATAAAGAGCCGCCACACTATTCCACCTTACAGAGGCTTCCCACACCTCAAGTGTACAGTAATTCTTCTTCAAAACACTCTCCTACAAAAAATGGTCCCAACAACCAACTCACACATAGAATTGGTGTTCACCTCTTCAACCAGTCAGTAATAACCCTGTCAGTAAACCAAGCACTCTATAGTACTTCAAGTTGATCTCCCATGAACCTATAACCTACAATTCAACAGACCATACTCACACATGTAGATCTCCTATGAGCTTGCAACAACCTGCAACTCAATGATCTTACAATGGAATGAACTTCCTTGCCTTCCTTATCAGCTCATAATTAAAATACATGCCAATGGGTCTATAAATAGATCCCAGACTTAAACAATAACTTAGACTCTTAGTTTAGGATAAATATCCACGTAGCTCAAGAATCAGAATAGCCTTTACATGCAAACACTCCATTCACTTAACTAACTGTTCATGCAACAAATAGTTCTAGAACACACAGGCGACCGACGTCAATCCCTGCTTGCCTAGTTTTGCTAACGTCGGTTGACTTCCTGCCGACGCCAGTTTCCTTCTGCTTCATCTTGACTGACGTCGGTCATGCTACTGATGATGGTGCTTATCGAACTTCAGCAACCTTCTTTTCTTTGTCTGCAACAAGTTAAAGCTTTTAGCTCCACAACCTAACACTTTTTTGGAGTTCAAAAGTTCAACGGTTTAAAATTTCAAAGGTTCAAGAGTTCAATACTTGACATTTTGTAAAGAGTCATGTTCACTCAGTTCCTTTGTATAAATTAATGTATCATTGAACCTATCACTTGAACCTACTGATTGAACCTACATAACAGAGTTCAAGAGTTCAAGAGTTTAATGTTTCAAAGTTCAAAGTTTCTAGAAAGATCATGTGACTATTGGTTGGTATGTATGGTTCATTTTCATATCATTGAACTCTGAAGTTGAACCACATTTTCAAAAAGTTCAACGGTTCAATGGTTCAATGACTATATTCTCATCTCACCCTGAGGATTTCTCTAGCAAGAAATTTAGAGGAAAATATATCGAAAGCATATTATAAAGTAGAAAATTTTGAATTTTCATGAGGTTATAGATAATCATTAATCATCAAAATTGCACGTAAAAAATGCTTGTCATTAATACATATGTCATAATGCATGTCTTATCAAGCATGTTTAGCACGTATTATTTTGGTATAATAATTTGATCTGGTCAATATCTGTATCAAGAGAGAACAATTCCAATTTAGTAAACAAGCATACTGGGTGATACAAAGGAGGATAACGTAGGTGATATAAGATATTTGATTGCTCAAATTTATATTGCTTTCAGATATATTTAAGGTGAGTTTTGCTCTTACTTTAAGCCATTTCCATTACCTGGTTGGAAACAATAATCTTTTTCAAGTTTATGGAATTATTTAAGAAATTCAATACATTTTATTTTTATTATATTCCCCAACCTATAGCCATGAAATCCACATGTCTTGATTACAAACATGGTCTTGGTCTCATATGTTATCCTCCTGAAATTGGGGAAATCTCTCTAGTCCAATATGACTTGGAAGATTTTCAGGATAGGGTTAGAAATTTTGTAACAAATCCTATGATATAGAAGATATTATAAAGTGCCATGGTTGAGGCTACGGCCTTTCCCATCACTATCCAATGCCCTAAATTAGTCCTTAAATGCATGAATAGATATGAACCTCATAACAGGTGCATCAAGACTACATAAGGTAATGTTTTACTACAAATCAATAAACAAACCCTAATATCTGTGATGAAAATTCCTCCCAAAAAACTATATTCTGATCTCATAATTTCTGCTTCTTATGGTTATTTTTCATTGAAGAAAACAATTTACAAGAGTGTGATTGCTAGGAATTGGCTTTTGAAATTCCAAAAAGGAGGTTCAAGACTACCAAGACCATTAACAAGAAATCACATGATTCAAGAAGTACAAGATATCATAGTATTACTACATAGACTAAAAGGTAATGCTCATGCATATTATTTGGAAGACTAGATGTATTTCTTCATACAAGTGATCCTCCAAGGAGAGTAATATTTGGATTGGAAAAAAATTATAGATGAATGTTTTCAACTGGGATTAAGTAATTGTTTGGGAAATAAAGAGTTTTATATGTCTTCCTACCTTTTAATTGCCTTGCTTCTACAAGACAATGGGTAGGGTTACATCATGCACCGTTGGCTAAAGACAGTAAAATCTATGATTATTACTCACAATTACAAATGCATAATTGCTATGAGGATTAAAAGAGAGTCAATGATGTTTTTATTGGGAAAATGACTTTTGAATTATCAAACAACATCAATAAAAGTTTGTCAGATGAAGCTATGCAGCTAATTAACATTTATGGTAGTTTCTTCATTCAAATTTTTAGGTTCACTTATTTTAGAGTTGGGGGTTTTGACAGCAATGGCTTTGCCAGAGATAACTTGGATCTTGGAACAATATTTTAGATATTCCTCAATTAGAAGATTATTAGGAGGATTGTTTAGATGAATTCAAGATTAAAAGAAGACTGTGGACCAAGTTCTCCCTAGGACAAATAATTATGCTTAAATTAAACATGGACATTTATGGAATTTTTGACAATGATGAACAGGTGACTAATCCTCAATTTAAATAAATAAAATAATCACCTATTCCAAAAATTGACTAGGAGAAAAGTGAAGAAGATAGAATTGAGGTTAAGACCCTCCCAGTGATAAAGAGAACTGAAAAATGGCTAAGAGAGCAAAAACTAGGGGGAGCTCAAAACATATCTTCCCAACAATGTACATCAATAATTGAATCACCATTACCAATAAGCTCCTCTAATCAACTTATTGCTATTTATGATGTAGGTACTTCCAAAGCAAAAACTAGAAGGGATCATGTCATCAAAGAATCTAAGAGGGCCCTAATAACTACTCTACCTCCTCGTGCCACCAGGTCAAAGACACAGAGAAAGAGAAAGAGTCATATTTTTGAAAAAGTAATTATGAATTTGAATTTTGAATAAGACTCAGGAGAAGCCAAAGGTGATAAAGAATCTAATTCACTAATCATGGAAGAATTTAGTATAGATCAATAGATAGTGATTCTTTTTTATTCTACCAAACTGATGATTGTTTCAACTATGCCTTCTAATCAACCAAATCTTGATAAAGAAGCCTTAGCCTCTACACCTAAGTGGCTTGAAAGTTCAATCAACAATAAAACAAAAATTGTTGCATTTTGTTTGCCCTTGTAGGATATGGTGAGTAAATGTTTAGGGAAAGCTCCTAAATCCAAAAAGTGAAAATAAACATCTAGGGTAGACGTCGATCCTAACATAGGGAATTGGAATGCAGAAGTACCTTGGCCAAAAACCAATGAGGAAGTTCAAGATCCTACTATTCAAGATTTTACAATTGAAAAAGTAGATCTTGGGACTGCATCACGTGCCACTGATGTGCATCATTTTGAAGTGTCCACCAAAATAATAGTCAACATAACTTGGAAGGATGAAAAAGATAAAAGGGAATTAAAATAGACTATATGATCAATGATAGAATACATTGATGCCAATCACAATCTAGATCCACAACTAATTACCAAAATTCCCCTGTCTTTTGACCCAAACTTGTCAATCAAAGGATGCTGGATCAAATACACAGAGGCAAAATGATTACTAGAGTATTTGATATTTGGTTGGATGGCATCATATAGAAAGGTACATAATACATTCATAAATTGAAGAATTTATATGATCTAACCACAATTTCTGTTGAAGATTTGAAGAATCAAAATGCTTTGTGGATAAAAGATGAAGGAAAATAGATGAGTGTGATAAACTAGATTGAAGAGGTACAAAAATATGGGATAACAAAGTTTTTGTCAGAAAAGAACTTGATAGGATTGGATGAAGATATATTACATGTTAGAAATAAAAATATTGAATGGAGAAATTTAGTATCCCGACAAGGATGATTGGAAATCACAAAAATGATCAAAGAAATAACTAAATTCATTCAAAAATTATAGCATGATCTATAGAGTATTGATGTGAAGTACATAAAAGATGATGGAAAACTAGAAAAAGACATCAATGTTGTGATTCAATCCTTTAGGGAAAGAATTAGCAACGTTAAAGAAAGTGACAGCTTGTCAACTAAAAACCTCCCTCAGATTTCAAAGGTAGAATCACTTCTTTATCACTCTATCGAAACACTAATAGAACATGCAGAGAAGATCAAAAAAATTCAGAGAGAAGAAAACATCTAAAAAGCAAGGATAAATCATGTCAACATTCCCAATCTTTTGAAAATTTGAGAGATTGTTACAACATTTCAAGAGTGGAAAGCTCAATGTGCCTACCCAATTGAATAGAGCAAATTTGGTGATCTCAATCTGTCACTTCAGCAATGATTTTACTTGCATATTTTCTTTTATTCAGTTACTAAATTGCTTTTCTATTCAGAACTTGATCTTTAAATGAATTTGTAAAAACTAAATCCCATGTGGGTCAGAGTTACTTTAACTCTGGTTTGGTTTATAAGATTGATGAGTTAGGATATATATATATATATATATATATATATATATATATATATATATATATATATATATATATATATATATATATATATATAGTTGTAAAAGAGGGGGATAGCGAAAATTGAAAAAAAAAAGGGGTTATAAAATTTGAGAACTGGACCACTATTGTTGACAATATTTTTGATGTTTGTCTGAAACATTTTTCATCTATGAATGAAAAGGATAATTAATTGATGAATACTTATATTTCTGCATTTGAGTATTTGAAATTAGGTTTTTTGTGTGAAATATTATTTTATATAGTAATTACTCTTCCATTAGACAATTCATTGTATGTGTTTTATCATTTACTAGTTCAGCTATATATATGTTTATCTATTTAATCATTATTGAAAATAGAATCTATGTATTCTATTATCTATTTCTGTTACAAAATCTTGCATTCATAACATGATGATGTGTGGAAGTTAATTTTCCTTTAAAATACTTTCTGGTTAAAAGTGTATCTGAATATTTGAATTCATTGAAAATCTTAAAGGGAGCTGTACCTTAATTCAAAGGGGAACTAGTCTTGATATTTTACCCATCTATTGTTTAACCTATTTATTCTTGAAATAAGAAGGGTATGGAGTCAAAATAAAATATTTATATATAAGGACAAATTTGTTAGCCAGTAATTTTTGGTAACTCTACTGGGGAATCAGAAATTGAAATCCTTAATGAAAGATTAGTCGCCTTAATATGAGGTAACAATGGTACTTCCATATGAAAATATAATTCCTATTTTGTAACCTAATCTTGGTTTTCAAGACAAACATGAAGATATAATTAGTTAGTTAAATGCTCTTGCTTGGCGTTCTCATCTGTATATTGATGATTATAGGATAACAAGTAAAATATTAGAAAAAGAATTGGATGATAATATAAGATTGATGTTACTCAAGTAGAGAAGAAGATAACCAAAAAATTCAGTAAGGAATTAAACATCATGAAGTGTGAATTTATTAATTATAATATCATAAGTTGGATTCTAGAAGATATACAAGGTCTTTGAGAAGAGAAGGAATTGAGGATTCTACTTTTCAAACATTACGAAGCCTAAATTTTCCTTATATTCCTACCCATGTTAGAAAAGATATAAGTAGACCTCCTAGCCCTTGTAAACCCTCTACATCCTCTATTTTTAAAGCCTTAACCCTTTCTGGTATTATCTTTCCTTCTCCCATAAGTTTTCTTCCAATGGCCCAACCTTAGGGAGTAGCCATAGGACTTATGAATTTAGCGGCCAACCTGAATCTTTGCCTAAAAATACAAAAAAAATTTACCCAAATTTAATGGAGATGGAAGATAATCACTAGAGGAACATCTAAGTGCTTTTACAGCAGCATGTGGTATGTTAGGCGTGCAACATCAAGATGTAGCTATAATATTTTTTGTGCAAACTCTAACTGATATTACAACACAATAGTTTTATCATCTAACTAATTCCTCAATCATAAACTAGAATGATATGAAAACTACATTTTAAAATAGGTTCAAAAGTGTAGAAGATGAACATTCCCTTCTTGCTCAATTGACTCAGCTCAAGAAGGAGATACATGAACCCATTAAGGAATTTATAGCCAAATTAAATATGATTATGCACAAGATTCTTACTACTAAAAGACTGACTATTGAGAATTAGAAATGTTTCTTTATTAATTCAATGCCTCTTGATATAATTTTTCATCTCAGAAGAGGTGCAATTGTCAATTTAACAGACACACAATCTTTGGCAGTTGAGTTAGAGGATGATCTTATCATGGATAGAAATTGGAAGAGAGAAGTCCAAGTACCTAATGCTCATCCCTCATCCTCTATGGATCCTATAGTTCAAAGGCTAGTCAATGATATGATTTCCTTAAAAATATAATTACTGAAGACTAGTACTTCATTCCAACAACCATATCAAGATATCGACAGGAGAAATCAACAAGCAAATATTGGTAAGACATTACCACTTGCATCAACACAACCAATATTGACTATCGAAGCCCCTCTTGGAAGAAATAACATGTGTGTCTTTCATTTAAGTACTGATCATGACAAAAATTCTTAACATAGATGCTTAGATATACTCAAATAATTACTACTCAAGATGTCTTAGGGGAGATTACTAAAGAAGAAAGGAGCTTTAAGAGACTAGGTGACTCTGAAATACACTTCCTAGAATATGATTTAGATTCAAAAAGAGGAGGTGAAATATTAGTTACTCTTGAAGATCCTTCATGTGTTGTACTTACTCAAAGTCAAAAGAATTCAAGATTCTCTAATACTCAAGAAGTGCTCATTAAAGGTAAGGAACCTTTTTCTAAAAACTCTGATACTAATCTAAAGACACAAGAAATTAAATTATTACATTGAAATGATTGTGAGACTTATTTTGATATTTTAAATTTTTATAAGTCTACAAAAATTCAAATATCCCCTGTTGAATACCTTAGGTTGAAACTCAAATAACTTGATAGATTTGTTAAATATGTCAAAAATGGCCCTACACAAGTCAAACCTGAAAGTCAATTTAATGTTAATACTAAGTGTCCCATTTCTCAATTATTTACTTCTCCACCTGAATCACCCACTTATACTTCTATAATGACCCTCAATTCATCTGATGATACTCCTTATAAGGCTGATATGAAACCCAACCCATTTTATGTTTCTTTGTTCATAAATGGTCATAAACTCAGTAATTGTATCATAGACTCAAGTGCTTCTAACAATATAATGCCTTCTTTTATATCCAAAGCCTTAGGCTTATCCCTTAAAAAAACATTTGGTAGATGTTACTCCATGGATGGCAAATAGATTTCTTTGCTCAGGCAAATTAAAGATGCATGAGTTGCTCTTGCAGCCTATCTTGATAAAAAGGTGAAGTTAACTATCTTAGTAGCAAATATTCCTGCTAGTTATGGGATGTTGTTGAGAAATTTTTTTTGAAAAGATTTGGGATAGAAAATTAAATTAGATTGGTCAAAAGCCACAATTCTAGTGGGAAAGTAGAAAGTTAAGTCAGACCCTGAACCGAAGTACAAGTTTACGGTATATCCTTCTGATGATCATATGTATCAGATTCTATTTGAAGAATTTGAATTTGGTAACTATTTTCTCTCCTCTAAAGATTTAAAGGAAGAATCTATCCCAACAATTGTTCATTCAGATGATTTATGGACCATGGAATTTGATGGCAGTTGTGCTACCACTGGTTCAGGAGCAGGAGTTGTGTTGATCTCACTTGAAGGTGAAAATTTTCTTTACTCTTTCAAGCTAGAATTTAAAAACACTAATAACACTATAGAATATGAAGCTTTATTGCTTGGGCTAAATTAAGTTAAAGGAAAGGGTATAAAAATACTCAAGACAAGAGGAGATGCTAAATTAATTTTCAAACAAGTAAGAGGCATTTTTAAGGTTAAAAATGATAGATTAAGACATTATAGAAATAGAGTTTGGGATGAGATGGAATGTTTCAATGCCTTTTCCATTGAAGCAATTCGCCGAGACCAAAATACTTGAGCAAATTCTCTAGCAGTATCAGCTTCTCTCCTTCTCCCACACCCCAATTTCGAAAGGGATTTATATAGAATAGAACTATTCTATTGTCCTAATGTCTCGAATAATGATGAAAATTAGAAAGTTTTGTATAGTAATAAACAGATCATATTTTTTTTTGGAGAATACTGATATGTTCCTGGCAACTTATTTTGAAGGTTTTGAAATAGAATGTAAAGAATTTAGTCCTGATCCAGGGATCAATCTAGAAGATGATGTAATTAAATTAAAAGGAAACAAAATACCTAAAGGATTGGTATCTCTATAACATTTTTTCACTAGACAAGATGAATATACTAAAGGCAAACTTGCCCAAAATCCTAACAAAATAGAGAATTATGAGAAAATTAAAATTGGAAGTGAGACTAACCCCAAATGGATCTCTATTGGTAAGTGTTGTTCACCATAAGAGAAAAAAAAATTAATTAATCTATTGATTAAGTATAAGGATGTCTTTTCTTGGTACTATGGTGATCTTAAAGATTTTAGACGTGGGAAATTTCAACATCATATTCTTTTGAAAGCAAATGAAACTCCTTTCAGGCAGAAGTTGAGAAATTATAACCTAAAAGTTAATAAAACTATCTTTAAAGAGATTGACAATATGTTGAAGGCTAAGATTATTTATCTGATTCATCACTCCACCTGGGTGGTGAAAATTATTCCAATACACAAAAAGAATAGGGAAATAAGAATCTGTGTTGACTTCAAGAATTTGAACCAAGCCAATTTAAAAGATAATTATCCCTTACCTATGATGGATCACATCTTGAAAACTATTGCTAGATTAGAAATGATGTCCATGTTAGACAGTTTCTCAGGTTATAATCAGATAAGTGTGGCTATAACAGACCAACAAAAAATTGCATTCTCTACACTTAGTGAAACTTTTTCTTATAATCGTATGCCCTTTAGTTTATTTAATACCGGTGAAACTTTTCAACGGGAAATGGATTCATCCTTTAAAGATCTGAAAGATAGAATTATTGTCATTTATCTTGATCATTTGAATATTTTATCTAAAAAAGAGAAGATCATCTAAAGGATTTGGAGACAGTTTAACAAAGATGCTTGAGTCATGAGATATCTCTTAATCCTAAGAAGTCAATTTTCTATGTTACAGAAGGGAAGTTATTGGGACACCTAGTTTCAAAAGATGGATTCAAAATTGATCTAGAAAGAGTTAGAGCAATACAACAGTGAAGTATTCCTTCTAATAGGACTGGAATTATGTCTTTCTTTGGTCAGATTAATTTTCTCAAAAGGTTCATTCCTAATTTTTCTGAGATTACAAAACATATTGTGGGGATGATGAGCAAAATAAAACATTCAAATGGAATGAAGATGCTAATAAAACATTTAAAGATATTAAAGAGGCAATTGCATAAACACTTGCTTTGGTAAATCCTAATTTCCCAGAAGATTTTGTTATTTACTATTATGCTTTGAAACATACTATGTCTGGTATCTTTTTTTTAAAAAAGATGTAAATGTAGAAACCCCGATAGCCTTTATGAGTGTTCCTCTCAAGAAGCATGAACTTAAATATTCTTTGACTGAGAGAAAAGCTTTTATTGTAGTAAAAGTTGCTAAACAATTCAGATATTATATACTTCATTCTCATTCAGTTATATTTTTTACTAGCTCGGCTATAAACAACATTCTGACAAAAAGTAAGTTGGGATGAACAATAAAGCAACATGAGCTTCTAAAATTCAAGAGTACGACCTGGAGATTAGGCCAACCAAATTAGTTAGAGGTTAAGTTTTGTGCGAATTGATAGTCAGAAGTAAAGAAGAATAGAATAACTCCCTATTGTCCTATTGATGAGCTTACAAGATCCATTGTTCCTAAATGTGGCACACTATCTTACTTATGGAGACTATCCTAGTCATTTATCCCTGAAGGAGAAAAGAAATCTGAAGTTAAAATCAACAAAATATGTGATTTGGGGGTGATGTCCTATATAAAAAGGGAATAGATGGAACTTTTTTGAGATGTGTAGATAAGAAACAATAATACAAACTATTGGAAGTTTTTCATAATAAAGCCTATGGTGAACATTTCTTCTTCAGTCACAACATTCAAAATCTTTAGAAATTATTATTATTGGCTAGGTATGTTCAAATATGCATATAAATGGGTAGCTAACTGTGAAAAATGTAAATTATTTTTAGGAAGACCACAACTAGCAGCATTACCTTTGAGACTTGTCATTATTGAAGAACCTTTCAAACAATGGGGATTAGACTTCATTGGGCCTCTTTCACATCCATCAAGTGCTGGTCATACACACATTTTAACAACTAGTTATTTTATGGAATGGGTTAAAGTAGCCCCTATGAAGAGACCACTTTAGAAGTGGTATTTAATTTTATCAGAAAAAATATACAGGTATGTTCTGGTGTTCCTCAGAAGATTGTGGTAGATAATGCTACCAATTTTTCTTCAATGGAAATTACTTCATTCTGCTATGAACATAGTATCTCTCTTTCTCACTCATTAGATTATTACCCTCAAGGGAATGGACAAGCAGAGTCTAGTAATAAAAATTTGATATCCATCATGAATAAATTGGTGAGTGATAACCCTAGAGATTGGCATAATAAACTATATGAACCACTTTGGGTTGATAGAGTAACCCCAAAAAGAGCGATAGGAATGGGACCTTTTGAGCTAGTTTGTAGTATAGGAGCACAGTTATCATTACCTCTAGAATTATCTATAACTAAATTACAAAAAATTATTGAAGATCAGTACTTTCAAGATTCCTTAGAGAAAATAATTATGTACTTAACTAAAATTTAAGAGAGGAATGAATTGGTTGATCATATTACTAATCATCAAACTAGAGTCAAAAAGATTTTTTTATCAAAAAACTAGACCTAGAATGTTCATGGAAGGAGATGAAGTATTGCTATGGGATAGAAGGAGAGAATCTAAAGGAGTATATGGAAAATTTGATTTACCTTGGAAAGGGCCTTTAAAAATTCATCAGGAACTTGTTCCTAATTCTTTTATATTAATATCTAGATGGAGCTGTTTTACCCCTTTCCTATAACAAACAAGATATTAAGTTGTATCGATTATGAAATATGTGTTCCCTATTTTGTAAATAGCCTTTCCTTTGTTGTCACATTTTGTGTTTTCCTTTCCTATTTTTGGTTTGTCTTTCTCCTTTTCTTTCACTTCTATGTCCTGGTTTGCGTAACCAAATTTTTTGAGTTCTCTACATTTTGTCATAAAATGTAGTCCCCAGTCAAAGCCAATGTTACATTTTGAGTCTCCTTTATTAAATTTATCATAAATTATACCATAAAATAAGTTCACCCACTTATCACCTTTTATGTGTAAATTCTTAGAAGAATTGAACCTTTGAACTCGATCCTTTCTCAAAGTTCAAGAGTTCAAAGAGTTTAATGGTTCAATAGGTTCAAAGGTTCAATGTTTCTCAAAGTGAACTATTTGTCCCTTTATGTATTTCAATTTTTGACTTTAAACCTTTTGGTTGAACTTGAACCCTTTTTCAGAATTCATAAGTTTAACGGTTCAAGAGTTCAAAGGTTCAAGAGTTTAATACTCGATGTTTTGTAAAGAGTCACGTTCACTCAGTTCCTTTGTATAAATTAATGTATCATTGAACTTATCACATAAACTTATCACTTGAACCTACTGATTGAACCTAAATAGCGGAGTTCAAGAGTTCAATGTTTCAAAGTTCAAAGTTTTTGGAAAGATCACATGACTATTGGTTAGTATGTGTAGTTCATTTTCATATCATTGAACTCTGAAGTTGACCCACATTTTCAAAAAGTTCAACGGTTCAATGGTTCAATGGTTGAATGACTATATTCTCATCTTGCCCTGAGGCTTTCTCTAAGTTAAAATTAGAAGGAGGTTTAAAGGAAAATATATCTGGAACTTATTATAAAGTAGAAAATCATGCATAAAAAATACTTGTCATTAATGTATATGTCAGAATGTGTGTCTTATAAAGCATGTTTAGCATGTATTATTTCAGTTTAATCATTTGTTTTGGTTAATATCTATATCAAGAGAGAACAATTTAAATTTAGCAAACAAGCATAGTAGGTGATATAAAGGAGAACATCGTAGGTGATATAAGATATTTGATTACTTAGATTCAAAGTGCTTTCAGATACATTTAAGGTGAGTTTTGCTCTTACTTTAAGTCATTTCCATTACCTGGTTGGAAAAAATAATCTTTTTCAAGTTTATAGCATTATTAAAGAAATTCAAGACATTTTCTTTTTATTATATTCCCCAACCTGTAGCCATGAAAGCTGCATGTCTTGATTACAAACATGGTCCTGGTATCATATGTTCTCCTCCTAAAATTGGGGATACCTCTCTGGTCCAATATGACTTGAAATATTTTAAGGAAAGGCCTATAAATTTTGTATCAAATCTTATGATACACAAGATAGTAGAAAGTGGCCTGGTTGAAGTTGTGGCCTTTCCCATGGCTATCTAATGCCCCAAATTAGTCCTTGAATGCATGAAAATATATGAACCTTAAAATAGGTCCATCAAGACTATAGATGGTAATGTTTTACTACATATCAACAAATAAACCCTAATGTTTGTGATGAAAATTCCTCCCAAGGAACCATATTCTAATCTCAGTATTACTACTTCCTATGGTTATTTTTTATTGAAAAAATAATTTACAAGAGTGTAATTGCTAGGAATTGGCTTTTAAAATTCCAAAAAGGAGATACAAGACTGCCAAGATCATTAACAATAAATCACATGATTCTAGAAGTACAAGATATCATAGTATTACTACACAGACTAAAAGTCAATGATCATGCATATTATTGGTAAGACTGGATGTATTTCTTCATACAGGTGATCCTCCAAGGAGAGTAATAGTTAGATTGGGAAGAAATTGTAGCTGAATGTTTACATATGGGATTAAGTAATTGTTTGGGAAATACAGAGTTTTATATGTCTTCCTACCTTTTATATTACCTAGCTTCTACAAGACAATGGATAGGGTTACCTCATGCACCCTTGGCTGAAGACAGTAAAATTTAATACTATTACTCACAGTTATAAATGTATAATTGCTATGAGGATTACATGAGAGCCAATGATGTTTTTACCTGGAAAATGATTTTTAAATTGTGAAACAACATCAATAAAATGTTGTCTAATGAAGTTATGTAGCTAGTTAACATTTATCATAGTTTCTTCATTTAGTTTTCTAAGTTCTCTTATGTCAGAGTTGGGGGTTTTGACAGTGAACCTTTGAGGTTACCGAGGTATATTCTTGATTGATTCGTGTTAATAGAGGTCTACAGACAATTAGCACATGTAGATAAAAAATTCCCAATGAATAATAAATTTGGTATATCTTTTCCTATTGAACATGGATGTTACTCATGAAAAATAACATTTGATACTTTGAATTTAGAATTGGATCTTAAGAAATTCAATTTATAATACTTCACAGTTAGACCACAATTCAAAAGCAAAGGCTTTGCTATAGATAACTTAGCTCTTCGAACAAGATTTTCACATATTTCTCAATTAGAGGATTATTCAGATGAATTTGAGATTAGAAGAAGACTATGGTCTAGGTTCTCCTTAGGACAGAGAATTAACCTTAAATTAAGCATTGACATTTCTAGAATTTTTGACAATGATGAAAAGGTGATTGATCCTCAATTTGAACAAATAAAAAAATCACCTATTCCAAAAATTGACGGGGAGAAAAGTGAAGAAGATAGAATTGACGTTAAGATCAATTAATTACGTTATATTTTAATATAACAATTAAAAAATTATTTAAATTAAATAATAAAAAATAAAACATAAAATAATATTTAGTATTTAAAATATCATATCATAATTTTAATAACTTATATATAAACACTTTCATTTAAATCCATTTAATTATGTTTAACAATTTTAAATGTATAGATTTTTTTTTGAAATTCAATAATTTAATTTATTAAAAAAAAAAAACGATTTAGATTGAATAGATTAGTTTTATTTTATCAGTGTTAATGTGCTTGAAAAAAAGATGTGTGTATTTCTTTCTTCTTCAAAAATATATTATTGATGTAGTGAATGGTGTTTTTGCGATTGAAGAGATAGCCCCTATATCCCTTGATATCTGCAGTGGACATGCTTTTAAAGTCTAAGATGTTTTATAAAATCATATGTATATTCATCTTGTATATATTATTTTTATAGCTATTTTTAAAAAAATTGAATAAAGCGCATGGGATTTAAAATTTGTATGTTCATGTAATTTACTATTAGAAAATCAAGAATATTCTTGTATAATTAACGTAAAAAATAATTTTATTTGATTGATGCTTAAACCACAACATTTAAATTAATTAAAGTCTCCTTCTAAGTTCATAATTAACTCACCTTGTCTAAATTATAATGCTTCAAATTTGTCTAAAGTTGTATCACTATCAGTTTGTAAGAAATTATGTTTCGATCAATTTCCATTGCTTATTCAGATTTGTGCATATCCAGACTTCAAGTTGCAAAATATATGTTTTGAGTTCCTTCATGTTTCATATTTTAGAGCTCTATGCTAATATGTTTGCAGTTATTTTAGGTATCATCGATTAATAATGGCTTTGAAAAAGAATATATATATATATATATATATATATATATATATATATATATATATATATATATATATATATATATATATATATATGCAATGTTATAGAAAAAATAAAGGAAAAATTAAAAATAGAAACAAATATTAAATCTTTATGGAAATATCGGCTTTGAAATATTGCAAAAAGAGAGAAATTAATGACAAAAATCTTGACTCCTTCAACTTCAAGCACAAACTCAGAAATGTATACATGTTAAACAAAAAAAAAGGTTTGCCTAATCCTTGGACAAAAATCTCCCTAAATCGTCCATCCTCTAGGTGAATTTCTCATGTACTTACACTCCTAAGATCAATTTTGTTTGTCTTTCAAGCATGTTTTGTGATCATAAATAAAAAGACTCTGCTTAACCAAAAAGTTTCTAATTCCAAATTATTTTATCAAGACTGCACTTATTATTGAAGCAAACAAAAAGTTATCAAATATTCTGCCCTGTCACAAACCAAATCAAGTGCTACAGAGTGTGGCCAATTTATAAACAAAAGTAAATCTTCTTGACAACTACCCTTTTTCATATGCACGGTAAAAATAAAGCCCTACTCTTGCAATGATGGAATTTGAATACTCTAGACCCATGGTTGCTTGATAAATCTTATTTGGAGTGGCCCACCTTGTTCTTGAAAACCTCCAATATTTCTCCCATGGAGGTGTTTGAACAAGCAAAGCAATGGAAAATGGAAAACATAGCTTACTTTTACCTTTTTGATTTTTGGCTCTAACTTGTTTTTCAACACTTTGCCTTTTTCACATTTGATTTTTGAAAATATTACTTTAAGGGTTACCTCCACAATTTTTAATGCATAAATGCATTACTTTTCTCTTTTTATCTATTTGGGGAAATGTTGGTATCTTTTACAGATTTGTAATTTTTCATTGTTTTGGGGAAATCTGGGTCCCATTTGTAATTTTTTAATTCTATTTATATTAGGGAAATATAAAACTCAACAAGAATTTCAAAATTTAAAAATTTTAGAATTATAATCGCATTTGTAGTTCCCATGAAAAGATCCCTTAGGGAAATAGGAACTCAAACCGTAATATGTAATTTGTAAAATTGTAAAATTGCAAATTGTAGTTATAGTTCCCATTTCCCTAAAAATATCCCTTAGGGAAATGGAAACTCCAATTACAAATTTTAAATTTTCAAATTTGTAGATTGCAATTCGCAGTTACAATTTCCCCAAAAGTTCTCTTAGGGAAATGGAAATGCGAATTGCAATTTGTAATTTGCAAGTTTACATAATCAGAAATGTCCTTAAAATTTCCCATTTGTACTGGGACCCTCAAAGAAATGGGAATTCCAACTTAAATTTACAATTTTACAAAATTTTAATTTTCCTTGAAAGTTTCCACTTGCACTATGAGAACATGTTAATTGGTATTAACTATGGGTTGGGAGATCCAAGTGCAATTTAAAATTTGTACATTTGTAAAATTTTAAAATTACATTCTTATATAAAATTTCCTTGAAGCTCCTCTTGAGTTGACTTACTCCATGATCTGATCGGTGGATTTGGGAGAGTTGACCACAATTTTTAATTTTGATTTTCCAAATTTCTTCTCCTACACAAATCTCCTAGGAGCTTTTAGATCTTCTTTTATAATTTTTGAAACTTACAATTTTTTTAATTTTTCTTCTAAATCCATTCAAACCTAGTTTGGCATATGACAATAAATGCATTTCTTGGCCCTGATAGTTACAAATAGTTTTACACCACCTAAAGATAGACTTTGTATGTAAATCTTTCCCTTGATGTGTAACCTCCTGTAGCTTTTTGAATATTGGTACAAATCATGATGTACACGCGCGCACGCACACACACACACACACACACACACACACACACACACACACACACACACACACACACACACACACACACACACACACACACACACACACACACACACACACACACACACACACACACACACACACACACACATATGATACTACAAATGCTTGTCACAAAGAGAATAGTCATCTCTATTCTATACTCCTTTTCCCCATCATTTTCATATCTATTAACCAATTTGGTAGTCTCTTTCACAACAATTACCTTTTTTATCAAATAACCAGCCTTTGTAGATCTTTCTAAAGGCAACCCTTATGATTTCTTTTTTGAAACCTTTAGTTGTAGCATTGAGTTCCTGAAAATGAAATTCGTTCAACCCCTATGAATTAAAATTACGCTTTTCTTGCATAAACATGGGGTGGGAAAACACTAAATCATATGAGTTCTAGGATAAAAACATGCAGAAGCTTAAATGATTCAGCCTTTAAAAATTCATGTTGATCCAACAACGTAACAACAACATCATGCAAAAAATTAGTGATTGATTGATTTGGATCTTGGAAAAAGTGTCCTCAGATAGTGAACCTTCCAAGTGTCGAATCCCTTTCACCCTACTCTTATAAATGAGATAACATGTGGCTTACCTTTCTTACTTGGGGTGGGATTTTCAAACATTACTCTTTCATAGCCTGCACATTTTAACAACCCATGGGATCCAGAGATGGAAAATCACTTTGTAATTTATAATTTATCATATTACTAATTGTACCAACCTTGTCTCTTATCTAATTTCTGTAGGATCCAGAACTGTAGTAAAAATTTCCAAATTCTCATTTTGATGTTTGCATTTTACAATTGTCTTTCTTGGTTAGAAAGCTCATGAGCTTTCACTCTCTCATTTTAAATTTACTTCTACCCCCTTGAAACCCTCACAAAAATTTTATGCCTCAAATTAAATTATCCTCAATCAATCCTACAATCAACACTAGAATACCCACCAACTATAAAAATTTAAACTTTATTTTATTCCATTGCTTTCGCTCCATGTGGGTAGGCTACATGTAATGTGGGGATGAAAACATGACTATTTGACTCTCATTCAAGCAATGTAGGCATAAGGACCTGCATGTCATGTTACCCTAGTAGTGCCTAAACTTTGTTGCATTCATCGAAGTGATGCCTCCGCCATGTGGGCTTATGTTTTCTACCGTGGACCCCTTACTAAAGTGCCCAACATATTTGGGCACTAACACTATAAATCACATGTATATCATACCTTTTCATGAAACTATATCATGTGTCCTCTCAAAGTCAGAACCTCCATTTGATTCAAAAATGTCCCTTGCCCATGTTTATCCATTTCAGACTTATGGGCCCATGTAACCATTAATGTTGATTTTGCACCTTTAACCTCCATCAATGTGAGTTTTAAGGTCTGCCATCATCCATAATTTGTCTTAGATTTGTCTATATATAGTAGGTCATATTAAACCATTTAGATAATTGGAAGATAGGGAAGAAATATATAATCAAAATATCATATTTAAAGCTAACGTCAAAATATCAAATATCTTTCCTCCTACTTCAAGTTCAGATTCATTGAGTCACATATTACATAATTTGGTAATTAAAATTATCCATTTCTTTAGGTTTCTAAACATTCCCTCAAAAGTATTTGTTGTTTAGCTCTAGGTATGGTAATTAGGTACTTTTTCTAGGTCTTTCATATTACGTATTCTTGATTTTTTGGATTTTCATACCATTGTGTGAGAAATTAAGTGCCAATATTTTCTTGGCTTGAATGCATAGAATAATAAAATAAAATTCATTTATTTTTAATTTATTAGATCCATCCTTATGAATTTCAAAACATTAACACTCTTATAAAAATATTTAAATGATTATAAAATAAAGAGAAGATTTAAAATTAAATTTTCCATATAACAAATAAAATGATCTTAAATTTAAGATAATATAATTATGAACTATTCACTATATGCTAAGCAACTGCCATTATATGGACATAAATAATTTTTAAATTTAAAGACATGCATGCAATAAATACAAACAAATGTATTTAAAAGAATAAAAAATTACTAAATTTACTTATTATCATCAACACTTGGTAATAGAACATTGAATTTCTCTATCTAATACCAAAAAATATATTTATTAACATTTGTGAAGACAACAATGTGGGATCAATGAAATGTCATAGGTATTAATTATTACACTCACTATGTATTACGTGAAGTAGTATTTGGTGTATGACCACCGACAGTAACCTTTCCATTCACCCATGTCCAATTATTTTCTTTTAATAATTGAGTTCATTTTTCAAAGAGCACATTTTAAAAATATTTTAGTAGAAACAATTTTCTATCTGGCATAGCATCCCATGAAAAAAAATTTGTTTCAACCGTTATGTCAAACACTTCACGGCGTTTATGTATACTTTAAAAATTTTACTTCGTAGTGTGGATAAATTTGTGATTGGAAACAAATAATACCGGTGCTAATTCATTCATCCCACATTGTTGTCTTCACAAACTATAATAGATATATTGTTTTAGTATTAAATATTTGATAGAGCAATTCAAAGTTATACTACATAATTATAATAATATTACAAAAATAATAAGTAGACTAATTAATTTGTAATTAATTTAAATAAATTTGTTTGTATGTATTGCATACTTTCATGTGTTTAAATTTAGAAATTATTTATGTCGATTCAATGGTAGTTAGGTGGCATGTAATTAATAGTTCACAATTACCCTGAATCTTAAAGTTAATATTATCTTGATTATTATATAGAAAATTCAATTTTAAATTTGATGTCTATTTTATAATCATTTAAATATTTTTATAGGAGTGTCAATATTTTCAAATGCATAAGGATAAATCTGGTAAACTATAAATAAGTAATTTTTTTTACTATCCTAAACATTTGTGTTAAGGCTCAGAATATGTCCTTCACTTTTTTGAAATCATTAATGGGTTTTTAATTACTTGTAGAGACCTATAATAATTATTATTTTAGTTCACTAATTCTTATCAAGGATATATAATACTTATACCATTTTAAACATAACATATCAAATGTAATGCATGATTAATAGTTCATCAAATACAAAACATGATAATATGTATAATGTGTGTGTGTGTGTGTACATATTCAGACACATAAATATATTCTATAACACACACACACACACACACACACACACACACACACACACACACACACACACACACACACACACACACACACACACACACACACACACACACACACACACACACACACACACACACATACACATGATACTACAAATGCTTGTCACAAAGAGAATAGTCATCTCTATTCTATACTCCTTTTCCCCATCATTTTCATATCTATTAACCAATTTGGTAGTCTCTTTCACAACAATTACCTTTTTTATCAAATAACCAGCCTTTGTAGATCTTTCTAAAGGCAACCCTTATGATTTCTTTTTTGAAACCTTTAGTTGTAGCATTGAGTTCCTGAAAATGAAATTCCTTCAACCCCTATGAATTAAAATTACGCTTTTCTTGCATAAACATGGGGTGGGAAAACACTAAATCATATGAGTTCTAGGATAAAAACATGCAGAAGCTTAAATGATTCAGCCTTTCAAAATTCATGTTGATCCAACAACGTAACAACAACATCATGCAAAAAATTAGTGATTGATTGATTTGGATCTTGGAAAAAGTGTCCTCAAATAGTGAACCTTCCAAGTGTCGAATCCCTTTCACCCTACTCTTATACATGAGATAACATGTGGCTTACCTTTCTTACTTGGGGTGGGATTTTCAAACATTACTCTTTCATAGCCTGCACATTTTACCAACCCATGGGATCCAGAGATGGAAAATCACTTTGTAATTTATAATTTATCATATTACTAATTGTACCAACCTTGTCTCTTATCTAATTTCTGTAGGATCCAGAACTGTAGTAAAAATTTCCAAATTCTCATTTTGATGTTTGCATTTTACAATTGTCTTTTTTGGTTAGAAAGCTCATGAGCTTTCACTCTCTCATTTTAAATTTACTTCTACCCCCTTGAAACCCTCACAAAAATTTTATGCCTCAAATTAAATTATCCTCAATCAATCCTACAATCAACACTAGAATACCCACCAACTATAAAAATTTAAACTTTATTTTATTCCATTGCTTTCGCTCCATGTGGGTAGGCTACATGTAATGTGGGGATGAAAACATGACTATTTGAATCTCATTCAAGCAATGTAGGCATAAGGACCTGCATGTCATGTTACCCTAGTAGTGCCTAAACTTTTTTGCATTCATCGAAGTGATGCCTCCGCCATGTGGGCTTATGTTTTCTACCGTGGACCCCTTACTAAAGTGCCCAACATATTTGGGCACTAACACTATAAATCACATGTATATCATACCTTTTCATGAAACTATATCATGTGTCCTCTCAAAGTCAGAACCTCCATTTGATTCAAAAATGTCCCTTGCCCATGTTTATCCATTTCAGACTTATGGGCCCATGTAACCATTAATGTTGATTTTGCACCTTTAACCTCCATCAATGTGAGTTTTAAGGTCTGCCATCATCCATAATTTGTCTTAGATTTTTCTATATATAGTAGGTCATATTAAACCATTTAGATAATTGGAAGATAGGGAAGAAATATATAATCAAAATATCATATTTAAAGCTAACGTCAAAATATCAAATATCTTTCCTCCTACTTCAAGTTCAGATTCATTGAGTCACATATTACATAATTTGGTAATTAAAATTATCCATTTCTTTAGGTTTCTAAACATTCCCTCAAAAGTATTTGTTGTTTAGCTCTAGGTACGGTAATTAGGTACTTTTTCTAGGTCTTTCATATTACGTATTCTTGATTTTTTGGATTTTCATACCATTGTGTGAGAAATTAAGTGCCAATATTTTCCTGGCTTGAATGCATAGAATAATAAAATAAGATTCATTTATTTTTAATTTATTAGATCCATCCTTATGAATTTCAAAACATTAACACCCTTATAAAAATATTTAAATGATTATAAAATAAAGAGAAGATTTAAAATTAAATTTTCCATATAACAAATAAAATGATCTTAAATTTAAGATAATATAATTATGAACTATTCACTATATGCTAAGCAACTGCCATTATATGGACATAAATAATTTTTAAATTTAAAGACATGCATGCAATAAATACAAACAAATGTATTTAAAAGAATAAAAAATTACTAAATTTACTTATTATCATCAACACTTGGTAATAGAACATTGAATTTCTCTATCTAATACCAAAAAATATATTTATTAACATTTGTGAAGACAACAATGTGGGATCAATGAAATGTCATAGGTATTAATTATTAAACTCACTATGTATTACGTGAAGTAGTATTTGGTGTATGACCACCGACAGTAACCTTTCCATTCACCCATGTCCAATTATTTTCTTTTAATAATTGAGTTCATTTTTCAAAGAGCACATTTTAAAAATATTTTAGTAGAAACAATTTTCTATCTGGCATAGCATCCCATGAAAAAAAATTTGTTTCAACCGTTATGTCAAACACTTCACGGCGTTTATGTATACTTTAAAAATTTTACTTCGTAGTGTGGATAAATTTGTGATTGGAAACAAATAATACCGGTGCTAATTCATTCATCCCACATTGTTGTCTTCACAAACTATAATAGATATATTGTTTTAGTATTAAATATTTGATAGAGCAATTCAAAGTTATACTACATAATTATAATAATATTACAAAAATAATAAGTAGACTAATTAATTTGTAATTAATTTAAATAAATTTGTTTGTATGTATTGCATACTTTCATGTGTTTAAATTTAGAAATTATTTATGTCGATTCAATGGTAGTTAGGTGGCATGTAATTAATAGTTCACAATTACCCTGAATCTTAAAGTTAATATTATCTTGATTATTATATAGAAAATTCAATTTTAAATTTGATGTCTATTTTATAATCATTTAAATATTTTTATAGGAGTGTCAATATTTTCAAATGCATAAGGATAAATCTGGTAAACTATAAATAAGTAATTTTTTTTACTATCCTAAACATTTGTGTTAAGGCTCAGAATATGTCCTTCACTTTTTTGAAATCATTAATGGGTTTTTAATTACTTGTAGAGACCTATAATACTTATTATTTTAGTTCACTAATTCTTATCAAGGATATATAATACTTATACGATTTTAAACATAACATATCAAATGTAATGCATGATTAATAGTTCATCAAATACAAAACATGATAATATGTATAATGTGTGTGTGTGTGTGTACATATTCAGACACATAGATATATTCTATATAACACACACACACACACACACACACACACACACACACACACACACACACACACACACACACACACACACACACACACACACACACACACACACACACACACACACACACACACACACACACACACACACACACACACACACACGCACGCACACACGCACACACACACACACACACACATTCTTGGAGATTCAATAGTTTTTGGCTATTTAACTTATTCCAAAACATCTTCTATAATAGAACTTTAATCCTTAATAGTTAAGGTTTTGAGTCCAATAACAATCCTTGAATTTGAGATTAATAGTAGTTAGAAGGTCAAGGTTGACATCTATATTGACTTGGATACAAGTGAAGTTGGTGTGTGAATATTCCATAGTAGAGGCATCCACCAATGACATGTCATAAAGTGAATTAACAATATCCATAAGGCAGGATTGAGACCACAAGTAGTGGGGGAGATGCCACAAAAGAACAAAAATAAACCTTGTATTGAAAGATCAATTAGAGGGTTGAATGACGGGACCCATGGATTCATCAAAAAAAGATTTTAATCCCAGTGTTAGATCCTATCTTTGAAAATATTGATTTTTTCTTCAAAGATATTAAAAACAACAAAGAATAAAACCCTATCACATAGTTAAATCTCTAGTTTATCTTCCATTAGTGGTAACCATGATAATGATACCCACTTGTTGAGAGGACAGATGCTTGGGAACAAGAGATTGAACTTGTATATTACTCCCTAGACTACGAATCAATCTTCATTTTCTTGTACCACCTCAATCTACTCATCCTCAAAGGAAACTAAAGGGTTTAATTTTGTTTTGCCTAAGGGCTTTACCATATGTTTCTCTTTCTGATCCACCACACTTTTCTCTTTCTAATCCATTCAATATATTTTTATAGAAAAATATTTGACATTCTCTACCTTCATAGTCGTTCTCAAACCTATAGGTCTTGAGATCCTTCATGAACCTATAGGTTGAAGCTGTTATTTGAGATTTGATCTACTACCCCCATAAGTAGGTGTTAATGTCTGATCTCCTCTTCCTGATAATTATTCATGTCCAAAACTTCAAATCTAGGAGACACAAGTGAATATAATACTCTATCACCATCCTATATACCATGTTCTCTTTTGATGGATTTTCTCTCCTAGTGCATATGCCATACCTTCAAATATTTCATTTTACTTATTTGACCAAATACACCAACTTCTCTTTCCAATAACAAAATACATTTCGTGTTAGAAACCCTAGCTTCAAGAATCATGCTCATTTTTATTTTATATCTACTTAAAATGTTAATTCACTAAACATTTTTAATGCAAGATTTTTTATTTATTTAAAATTTAAATCTTATTAATATTTATTCATATTTTTAATATTTTTTTCTGAAATACTTTTGAAATATTTAAATCAATGTTTGGATTAAGGTAACTCTATATTTGATTGGTGTAGAATCTAACCCAAACACATAAAGAGGTATGAGTCCCCAAAGGAACAAAAAGTAAAAAGGAGTCAAAGGTTGAGAAACAAAAGGGGTCAAACTAGTCAAGGGTCTAATAAACCAAAAACACTTAGAAAATAGGAATACTACATAAACCACAAAAGCAAAAGGGGACCCATCACAAATCTACTAGCATAGAAAGACCAAAAGAGAGATATTAAGGAATGAACCATAACATAGCCTTATCCATATCATGACTAGATCCCAGAGTCTCACTTTTAGGGGGGTTAAAATATCTCCCTTCATTCCTTTTAGCATCAATTTCACCACCCAGATATTTCAAAATTTTGACATTTCTTATAAATTCTTGCATCTTAGTACATGAGTCCTTGAAGTGTCCTAGAAAACTACAAAACTCATAGATATATTTTTATCTAAAAAATGGATAGGTTAGTTCTAGGAGAGAAATTGAGGACCTAATTTGAATGAAGGTGGGGAGCATCTTATGCTTTTTAACAAGGACATATTCTAGCCACGATCATCCTTGTCCTATTACTAGTCACTTGTGTTGATGATAGCTAGTGTTCTATTGATTTATGCAATGCTTCTAAGAATGCTATTATACTAGAAACAAGGAAGGAGACTAGGCATCTCCATCCACATAGGGGTTTTATCCATTTTGAAGTTTAAGAAGGACCACATAAGTTTCTAGTGTTGAAGTATAATGAATAGTTTTCCCATGAACCGAAGACCTTCACTTGGGATTTTAAGGCAATTCTCTTGGGTATCAAATGAGAATAACATGAACCCATTATCCATAGCCACCATGTTGAAAAATATAGAATCAAACTACTTCCTTTTCATCTAGTTCTTGATAGCATCTATGTCATGCCATTTGCAACACAGTCTTGTTGATAAGAGATTTACTGTATTTGGCTTCTGCTTCTTTTAGAATCTTGTCAGGAATGTACAACATCATGTTTTTGATTGAATAATCATTGGTTGGGTTCAAGAAATTGTGCTTCTACTTGTTCTTGGAACTAGGGTTGGACTCAAGCTTGTCCATCCAATAAATGAGAAAAAATGAGTTATCATTTTTACTTGCACATTTTTTGGTTCTAACAGTGCACAAGTTACACTTTTCCCATTTGTAAGATAAATTTTCTTGTGTAGGGAAGCCTTTGAATGGACCTCCAACCAAATTTTTTTGGGAGTGGATATGGATTTAGAATTTAAACTTAAAACATTAAAGAACTTGTAATAAAATTTCAAAGGACTTGTATTACTAACACTGAAGAGATGAAACAATTTTTTTTAGCGCACAATACCTACCATCATAAATAGCTTCCATGCCATGAAATGGTATATTATCAAAAAGTGAACTTTATGTATTATGTTGAGTGTTAATTATAGTACTCTCTTCAATAAATTTTCATTGATTAATGACAAATAACATCAATCTAACTAGATTATTATATTAAAAACTATTATCATTTATTTTTTACATATAAAATTGATTAATTATTTCATTATTTTTTCATCAAATTTTCATTTATTGGTGATGAAAGTCATTAATATAACTACATCAATAATTTGAACTAGAAAGAATAATATGTGAATAAAGAAAATTGGTTTCAAACTCTATGGTATGACTATAATATTGCATTTTTGTGACAATGATATTAAATTTTTTAATTAATAGATTAATAAATAGAACATAATTTTAAATAACTATAAAATAGGTATCAAATTTAAAAATGATTTTTTCATACAATAACAAAATATTATTAAATCTAATATAAAATGTGATTATTAATTACTTGTTACATTCCAACCAGCTATCATTGTATTGACATAAATAATTATTATATTTAAACATGTGTAACAAGGAATTATAGATGATTTAAAAATAATAATAAAACTATAAATTAATAAAACAAACTAGGGATGCCAATGCTCCAAACTTGGAAAGGCATTATCTTGAGGTCTACTCTTGTTATTTGTATTTAGATTGTATCTAGCTGAGATGGTGGATAAATATCATGATCAACACAATAAATATGTTTATAATAATTTATCTAACCATACTTCAAAGATGTGTAGTTATATTTAATTATCTGAAACATTTCTATATTTTTTTTGAATTTAAACCAAATCTAATATTGTGTGCTTGAGGAATACTCTAGCATAAGCAATAAAGACCACAATTAATGTGTCATTACAATTGTCATTTAGATGATAAAAATGTGTATATACTACACTAAAATTGCATTAAAAAATCAAATGGCATATTGAAGGTGGTCTCCTAAATATTGTACATCTTCAAAAAATTATGAATCAATGTTCATAATTTGACATTAAGTGTTTTTTAAATATTAAACCAAACAATGTTTCGATTAAGATTTGCATACTAACATGTGCATGTATTGTAAACCATTGTATTTGATCACTTAATTTTTAATGAAAGTCCATGGTGGTAGGTGCACTTGGTCAATGCACAATCAAATTACAAAATATTTGACGTGCATTTTCAAACTCCACACCTCGATAGACTGTGAACCCCTCCCTTGCACTTTGCATTTTGTTATTCCTTCTACCCATGAGATGTGAAGTTGTGAAAACATATTGGATTTTATACATTTCATTAGTGCAATTTCATGGAGGACTCTCCACTCCACCATGCACCTATATGCTTCACATATTTGGTAGAGTTTTAGACCATGATAATGTGTAGTCAACTCATTGAATTTTGTGATACCCTTACCACATGTTTTCTTTGTAAAATAAGAGATCTGACCATGCTTAATTTTCTTCCCTTTTTCCGTGTGGCTAGAGAGGTGATATGGCATAACTCCATGTTAGAAATACATAGTTGCATGCTTCAAAAAACCCTACTACCTTCTAATGTTTCCCTCCATGTATACATGACTATTTTTTTTTTGTTACATGTATTTTGGGTGACCAAAATTGGCTCTCATTTGTTGATGGACACCCCGTACAGGTGTGCAAAGAACCACAAAATACAAGACCACAGCCAGTCCATTAGGTCATGGAGTTAACACAATATGATTTTTTGAAAAACACACATATAGGCTCAAAAAACATGGTAAAATTAAAAAAAATCATAGGAGGATATGAAAATGAACACAAAACAAAACATTAAAAGGATGTATACAAACAAGTCCCAAAGTAGAGGGGCAACAAAGCAATGAAAGGACAAACAACAAAACGCTATACAATTGATACATAGGTTATTGATATAGTCAAAGAAGTGTTTGAGATGCCTGCCATTAACTAGAAGCTCCAATATTTTACCATCTAGATCTCTCAAGATGAAGGTGTGTTCCCCAATCTGATAATTAATAGAATAGGGACCCATCCACAAAGCATCAAAAATGCCATGCATACCTTTCTCCTCATGCTTGCTATCTCAAAGTAGAACCAAATCACCTACTTGGAAAGTTCTTGGAGTGACCTTTTGTTACCTTTTGAGTCAACCTTATTCAATTTTTCATAAATTTTGCCATAAAAGAAGTTCATCCACTTATCGCCTTTTGTGTGTAAATTCATAAAAGAATTGTACCTTTGAACTTGAACCTTTCTTAGAGTTCAAGAGTTTAAAGACTTCAATGGTTCAATGTTTCTCAAAGTGAACTGTTTATGCCTTTGTGTATTTCAATTTTTGACTTTAAACCTTTCGATTGAACTTGAACCCTTTTTCGGAGTTCAAAAGTTCAACAGTTCAAGAGTTCAAAGGTTCAAGAGTTCAATACTCAATGTTTTTTAAAGAGTCATGTTCACTCAGTTCCTTTGTATAAATTAATATATCATTGAACCTATCGCTTGAAATTATCACTTGAACTTACTGATTGAACCTGCATAGTAGAGTTCAAGAGTTTAATGTTTCAAAGTTCAAAGTTTCTCGAAAGATCATGTGACTATTGGTTGGTATGTGTAGTTAATTTTCATATCATTGAACTTTGAAGTTGAACCACATTTTCAAAAAGTTCAACGGTTCAATGGTTCAATGGTTCAATGACTATATTTTCATCTCACCCCAAGGCTTTCTCTAAGTTAAAATTAGTGGGAGATTTAGAGGAAAATATATCCAAAACATATTATAAGCCAAAAAAATTTGAATTTTCACGAGGCTATAGATAATCATTACTCATCAAAATCGCATGTAAAAAATGTTTTTCATTAATGCATATGTCTTAATGTGTGTCTTATGAAGCATATTTAGCACATATTATTTTGGTTTAATCATTTGATCTGGTTAATATCTATATCAAGATAGAATATTTTAAATTTAGCAAACAAGCATATTGGGTGATACAAAGGAGAATAACATAGCTAATATAAGATATTTGATTGCTCAGATTCACAGTGCTTTCAGATACATTTAAGGTGATTTTTAATCTTAATTTAAGCTGTTTGCATTACCTGGTTGGAAACAAGAATCTTTTTCAAGTTTATGGCATTATTTAATAAATTCAAGACATTTTCTTTTTATTATATTCCCCAACCTATAGCCATGAAATCTGCATGTCTTTATTATGAACATGGTCTTGGTCTCATATGTTCTCCTCCTAAAATTGGGGATACCTCTCTGGTCCAATATGACTTGGAAGATTTTAAGGAAAGGGCTATAACTTTTGTATCAAATCCTATGATACATAAGATAGTAAAAAGTGGTCTGGTTGAAGCCACAGCCTTTCTCATGGCTATCCAATGCCCTGAATTAGTCCTTCAATGCATGAATAGATATGAACCTTAAAACAGGTGCATAAGGAATATAGATGGTAATGTTTTAATATAGATCAATAGACAAACCCTAATGTCTGTGATGAAAATTCCTCCCAAAAAACCATATTTAGATCTCAGTATTACTGCTTCCTATGGTTATTTTTCATTGAAGAAATCAATTTACAAGAGAGTGAGAGATAGGAATTGGATTTTAAAATTCCAAAAAGGAGGTTCAAGACTACCAAGACCATTAAAAATAAATCACATGATTATAGAAGGACAAGATATCATAGTATTACTATACAGACTAAAAGGCAATGCTTATGCATATTATTGGGAAGACTGGATATATTTCTTCATATAGGTGATCTTACAAGGAGAGTAATATTTGGATTAGGCAGAAATTATGAATGAATGTTTGCATCTGGGATTAAGTAATTCTATGGGAAATAAAGAGTTTTATATGTCTTCATTCCTT
>JARHVA010000214.1:5107500-5222500 GCA_037957365.1 Torreya grandis | reverse complement strand
AAAATTTTGCTTACTCTTTCAAGCTAGAATTTAAAAACACTAATAACACTATAGAATATGAAGCTTTATTGCTTGGGCTAAATGAAGTTAAAGGAAAGGGTATAAAAATACTCAAGGCAAGAGGAGATGTTGAATTAATTGTTAATCAAGTAAGAGGCATTTTTTTAGTTAAAAATGATAGATTAAGACATTACAAAAATAGAGTTTGGCATGAGATATAATGTTTTGATGCCTTTTCTATTGAAGCAATTTCCAGAGACCAAAATAATCGAGCATATTCTCTCCTTCTCCCACACCCCAATTTTGAAAGGGATTCATATAGAATAGAACTAGTCTATCATCCTAATGTCCTGAATAATGAGTAAAATTACCATGTTTTTTAGAGTAATAAATAGATCACAATTTTTTTTGGAGAATGCTCATATGTTCCTGGGGACTTATTTTGAAGGTTCTAAAATAGAATGTAAAGAATTCAGTCCTAATATAGGAATCAATCCAAAAGATGATGTAATTCAATTAAAAGGAAATAAAATCCCTAAAGGATTGGTCTCTCTAGAACATTTGTTCACTAGACAAGATGAATATACTAAAGGCAAACTTGCCTAGAATCCAAAAAAAATAGAGAATTATGAGAAAATTAACATTGGAAGTGAGACTGACCCCAAATGGATCTCCATTGGTAAGTGTTGTTCACCAGAAGAGAAAAATAAATTAATTAATCTATTGATTAAGTATAAGTATGTCTTTTCTTGGTGCTATGATTGTCTTAAATATTTTAGATGTGGGTAGTTTCAACATCATATTCCTTTGAAATCAAGTGCAATTCCTTTTAGGTAGAAGTTGAGAAATTATAACCTAAAAGTTGTTGAAGCTATCTTTAAAGAGATTGAAAAGATGTTGAAGGCTAATATTATTTATCTAATTCATCACTCCACTTGGGTGGTGAACATTATTATAGTATGCAAAAATATTAGGGAAGTAAGAAACTGTCTTGACTTCAAGAATTTTAACCAAGCCAGTTTAAAAGATAATTATCCCTTACCTATGATGGATCACATCTTGGAAACTATTGCTAGATCATAAATGATGTCCATGTTAGATGGATTTTTAGGTTATAATTGGATACATGTGGCTACAATTGACCAACATAAAACTACTTTCACTGCACTTCGAGAAACTTTTGCTTATAACTGTATGCCCTTTGGTTTGATTAATGCTGGTGCAACTTTTCAACGGGTGATGGATTCATCATTTAAGGATATGAAAGATAGAATTATTGTCATTTATCTTGATGATTTGACTATTTTCTCTATAGAAAGAGAAGATCATCTGAAAGATTTGGAGACAGTTTTACAAAGATGCCTAAGTCATGGGATATATCTTAATCCTAAGAAGTCAATTTCTATGTTACAGAAGGGAAGTTATTAGGACACCTAGTTTCAAAAGATGGATTCAAAATTGATCTAGAAATAGTTAGACCAGTACAATAGTTAAGTCTTCCTTATAATAGGACTAGAGTTAAGTCTTTCTTTGGTTAGATTAATTTTCTTGAAAGGTTCATTCCTAATTTTGTTGAGATTACAAAACATATTGTGGGGATGATGAGTGAAAAATAAGCATTCAAATGGAATGAAGCTACTAAGAAAGCATTTGAAGATATTAAAGAGGTGATTTCACAAACACCTACTTTGGTAAATCCTAATTTCCAAAAAGGTTTTGATAGTTACTATTATGTTTTAGAACATACTATGTCTAGTATCTTGTTAAAAAAATGAAGTAAATGTAGAAACCCCAATAGCCTTTATGAGTGTTCCTCTCAATTGGCATGAACTTAAATATTCTTTTACTGAAAAAAAGCTTTTTCTATAATAAAAGTTGTTAAACAATTTAAATATTATATACTTCATTCTCATTTAATTATATTTGTTCCTAGTTTAGCTATGAAAAGCATTCTGACTCAACAAGAAGTTGGGATGAACAATAGAGAAAGATGAGCTTCTAAAATTCAAGAGTATGACCTAGAGAATAGGCTAACCAAATTAGTTAGAGGTCAAGGTTTCTGCAAATTGATAGCTAGAAGTAAAGAAGAAGCAGAAGAACTCCCTACTATCTTACTGATGAGCTTACAAGATCCATGGTTCCTAAACGTGACACACTTTATTACTTATGGAGACTATCTTGGTCATTTATCCCCAAAGGAGAAAATAAATATGAAGTTAAAATCAGCAAAATATGTTATTTGGGGTGATGTCCTATATAAAAGGGGAATAGATGGAACTTTTCTGAGATGTGTAGGCAAGGAACAACAATACAAACTGTTGGAATTTTTTCATAATAAATCTTCTGGTGGACATTTCTCTTCTTCAGTCATAGCATTCAAAATCCTTAGAAATTGTTATATTGTCTAGGTATGTTCAAAGATGCATATAAATGGGTAGCTAACTATGAAAAATGCAAATTGTTTTCAGGAAGACCACAATGGGCAGCATTACCTCTGAGACTTGTCATTATTGAAGAACCTTTCAAACAATGGGGATTAGACTTAATTGGGCCTCTTTCACCTCCATCAAGTGCTGGTCATACACATATTTTAACAATAATTGATTATTTTATGAAATTTGTTGAATCAGCCCTTGTGAAGAGAACCACTTCAGAAGTGGTATGTAATTTTCTCAAAAGAAATATACTGGTACATTTTAGTGTTCCTCAAAACATTATGGTAGATAATGCTACCAATTTTTCTTCGATGGAACTTACTTCATTCTACTATGAACATAGTATCTCTCTTTCTCACTCATTAGATTATTACCCTCAAGGGAATGGACAAGCAGAGTCTAGTAATAAAAATTTGATATACATCATGAATAAATTGGTGAGTGATAACCCTAGAGATTGGCATAATAAACTATATGAAGCACTTTGGGCTGAAAGAGTAACCCCACAAAGAGTGATAGGAATGGCACCTTTTGAGCTGGTTTATGGTATATGAGCACAATTATCATTACCTCTAGAATTATCTATAGCTAAATTACAAAATGTTATTGAAGATCAGTACTTTCAAGATCCTTTAGAGAAAAGAGTTATGTACTTAACTAAAATTGAAGAAGAGAGGAATGGACTAGTTGATCATATTACTACTCATCAAACTAGAGCTAAAAAGATTTTTGATAAAAAAACTAGACCTAGAAAGTTCATGGAAGGAGATGAAGTATTACTATGGGATAGAAGGAGGGAATCTAAAGGAGCACATGGAAAATTTGATTCATTTTGGAAAGGGCCTTTCAAAATTCATTAGGTACTTGGTCCTTATTCTTTTACATTGGAATATCTAGATGGAGCTATTTTACCCCTATCCTATAATAGGCAGGATCTTAAGTATTATCAATTGTGAAATATGTGTCCCCTATTTTATACATAGCATTTCATTTGTTGTCACATTTTGTGTTTTCCTTTCTTGTTTTTGGTTTGTCTTTCTCCTTTTCTTCCATTTCTGTGTCCTGGTCTGTGTAATTAGAGTTTCTGAGTTCTCTACATTTTGTCATAAATTTAGTCCCCAGTCAGAGCCAATGTTACCTTTTGAGTCACCCTTATTCAATTTTTCATAAATTTTGCCATAAAATAAGTTCACCTACTTATCACCTTTTATGTGTAAATTCTTAAAAGAATTGAACCTTTAGACTTGAACCTTTCTTAGAGTTCAAGAGTTCAAAGAGTTTAATGGTTCAATGTTTCTCAAAGTTAACTATTTGTCCCTTTGTGTATTTCATTTTCTAACTTTACACTTTTCAGTTGAACTTGAACCCTTTTTCAGAGTTCAAAATTTCAATGTTTCAAGAGTTCAAATCTTCAAGAGTTAAATACTTGATGTTTTATAAAGAGTCATGTTCACTCAGTTCCTTTGTATAAATTAATGTATTGTTGAAACTATCACTTAAACTTATCGCTTGAACCTACTAATTTAACCTACATAGCAAAGTTCAAGAGTTCAATGGTTCAATGTTTCAAAGTTCAAAGTTTCTAGAAAGATCATGTGACTATTGGTTGGTATGTTTAGTTCATTTTCATATCATTGAACTTTGAAGTTGAACCACATTTTAAAAAATTTGAACGATTCAATGGTTCAATGGTTTAATGACTATATTCTCATCTTACCTCGAGGATTTATCTAAGTTAAAATTAGCAGGAGATTTAGAGGAAAATATATCTAAAACTTATTATAAAGTGGAAAATTTTGAATTTTTATGAGGTTATAGATAATCATTCATCATTAAAATCATGCGTAAAAAATTCTTGTCATTAATGCATATGTCAGAATGTGTGTCTTATCAAGCATGTTTAACACGTATTGTTTCAGTTTAATCATTTGATCTGGTTAATATCTATATCAAGAGAGAACAACTCAAATTTAGAAAACAAGCATACTGGGTGATACAAAGGAGAACATCATAGGTGATATAAGATATTTGATTGCTCAGATTCGTAGTGCTTTCAGATATATTTAAGGTGAATTTTTCTCTTACTTTAAGCCATTTCCATTCCCTGGTTAGAAAGAATAATCTTTTATAAGTTTACGGAGTTATTTAAGAAATTCAAGACATTTTATTTTTATTATATTCCCCAACCTATAGCCATGAAATGTGCATGTCTTGATTACAAACATGGTCCTAGTCTCATATGTTCTCCTCCTGAAATTGGGGATACCTCTCTGGTCCAATATGACTTTGAAGATTTTAAGGAAAAAGCTAGAAATTATGTATCAAATCTTATGATATAGAGGACAGTAGAAAGTGGCCTAGTTGAAAATGCAGGCTTTCCCATGGCCATCCAATGCCCAAAATTAGTCCTTGAATGCATGAATAGATATCAACCTTAGAACAAGTGAATCATGACTACAGATGGTAATGTTTTACTGCATATCAATAGATAAACCCTAATGTTTGTGATAAAAATTCCTCCCAAGCAATCATATTCTGATCTCAGTATTACAGCTTCCTATGGTTATTTTTCATTGAAAAAGCAATTTATAAGAGTGTGATTGCTAGGAATTAGCTTTTGAAATTCAAAAAAGGGGGTTCAAGAATGCTAAGACCATTAACAATAAATCACATTATTCTATAAGTACAAGATATCATAGTATTACTACAAAAACTAAAAGGTAATGCTCATGCATATTATTGGGAAGACTAGATGTATTTCTTCATACAGGGGATCCTCCAAGGAGAGCAATATTTAGATTGAGAAGAAATTGTCGCTGAATGTTTGCATCCAAGATTAAGTAATTGTTTGGGAAATAAAGATTTTTATATATCTTCCTACCTTTTCTATTGCCTAGCTTTTATAAGATAATGGGTAGGGTTACCTCATGCACCCTTGGCTGAAGATAGTACAATTTATGATTATTACTCACAATTATAAATGCATAATTGATATGAGGATTATAGGAGAGCCAATGATGTTTTTACTAGGAAAATGATTTTTAAATTGTCAAACAACATCAATAAAAGGTTGTCTGATGAAGCTATGCATCTAGTTAACATTTATGGTAGTTTCTTCATTCAATTTTCCAAATTCACTTATACTAGAGTTGGGGGTTTTGACAGTGAATCTTTGAGGTTACTGAGGTATGTTCTTGACTGATTTTTGTTAATAGAGGTCTACAGGCAATTAGCACATGTAGATAAAAAATTCCCAATGAAGAATAAATTTGGTATATCTTTTCCTATTGAACTTGGATGTTATTAATGCAAAACAACATCTAACACTTTGAATTTAGAATTAGATCTATAGAAATTTAATTGTTAGTACTTCACAACTAGAGCACAATTTTACAGCAAAGGCTTTGCTAGAGATAACTTGGATCTTGGAACAAGATTTTCATATATTTCTCAATTAGAGGATTATTGGGAGGATTTTAAAGATAAATTCAAGATTAGAAGAAGACTATGGTCCAGGTTCTCCTTAGGATAGATAATTACCCTTAAATTAAACATGGACATTTCTAGAATTTTTAATAATGATGAATAGGTGACTGATCCTCAATTTCAACAAATAAAACAATCACCTATTCCAAAAATTGACTAGGAGAAAATTGAAGAAGATAGAATTGAGGTTAAGACCCTCCTAATGATAAGGAGAACTGAAAAATGCCTAAGAGAGAAAAAATTGGGGGGAGCTCAAAACATAGCTTCCCAAAAATGTACATCAATAATTGAATCACCATTCCCAATAAGCTCCTCTAATCATCTTATTGCTATTTTTGATGCAGGTAATTCCAGAGAAAAAATTGGAAGAGATCTTGTCATTAAAGAATCTGAGAGGGCCCTAGTAGCTACTCTACCTCCTCATGCCACTAAGTCAAGGACACAAAGCAAGAGAAAGAGTCAGATTTTTGAAAAAGTAATTATGGATTTGAAATCTGAAGAAGACTCAGGAGAAGCCAAAGGTGATAAAGAATATAATTCACCAATGGCAGAAGAGGTTAGTATAGATCAATAGACACTAATTCCTTTTGACTCTACCAAACTGATGATTGTTTCAACTATGCCTTCTGATCAACCAAATCCTAATAAAGAAGCATCGGCCTTTGCACCTAAGTGGCTTGAAAGTTCAATCAGCAATAAAAGTAACCTTTTTCCATTTTATTTTCCCTTGGAGGACATGGTGAGCAAATGTTTAGGGAAAGATCCTAAATCCAAAAATTTAAAAATAACATCTAGGGTAGACACCGATCCTAACACAGGGAATTAGAATGCAGAAATAGCTTGACCAAAAACCAATGAGGAAGTTCAAGATCCTACTATTTAGGATTTTATAATTGAAAAATTAGATCTTGGGTCTGCATCATGTGTCACAGATGTGTATCATCTTGAAGCATCCACCAAAAGGATAGTCAATAGAACTTGGAAGGATGAAAAAGATAAAAGGGAACTAAAATAGACTATACGGTCAATGGCATAATACATAGACGCCATTCACAGTCTAGATCCACAACTAACTACCCAAATGCCCCTATCTTTTGACCCAAAATCACCTGTGAATAAAAGGATGTTGGACCAAATACATAGAGGCAAAATTATTACCAAAGTATTTAATATTTGGTTGGATGACATCATCCAAAAAGGTATAGAATACATTCATAAATTGAAGAATGTATATGATCTAACCATAATTATTGTTGAAGATTTGAAGACTCAAAATGCTTTATGGATAAAAGATGAAGGAAAATGAATGAGTGTGATAAACCAGATTGATGAGGTAAAAAAATATGGATAAAAAAGTTTTTGTTAGAAAAGAACTTGACAGGACTAGATGAAGATATATTATATGTAAGAAAGAAAAATATTGAATGGAGAAATTTAGTATCCCAACAAGGATGATTAGAAATCACAAAAATGATTAAGGAAATAACTGAATTCATTCAGTCATTATAGTATGAACTACAGAGTATTGATGTCAAGTACATAAAAGATGATCGAAAACTAGAAAAAGACATCAATGCTATGATTCAATCCTTTAGGGAAAGGATCAACAATGTTAAATAAAGTGATAGCTTATCAACTAAAAGCTTCTCTCAGATTTTAAAGGTATAATCATTTCTTTGTCTCTATATCAACACACTCCCTGAGCACGCAAAGAAGATGGGAAAATTTTGGAGAGAAGAAAACATCTGGAAAATAAGGATAAAGCACGTCAGCATTCTCAATCTTTCAAAAATTCTAGAGTTTGTTACAACATTTCAGGAGTGGAAAGCTCAATGTGTCTACCCAACTAAACAAAACAAATCTAGAGATCTCAATTCGTCACTTCAGCAATGATTTTACTTGCATAATTTCTTTTATTCAACTATTTAGTTGCTTTTCTATTTAGAACTTGATCTTTAAATGAATTTGTAAAAACTAAATCCTATGTGGGTCAAAGTTACATTAACTCTGGTTTAGTGTATCTAAATATTTAAATTCATTAAAAATCTTAAAGGGAACTGTACCTTAATTTAGAGGGGAACTAGTCTTGATAGTTTATCTATTTTTTGTTTAACCTATTTGTTCTTGAAACAAGAAGGGTATGGATTCAAAATAAAATATTTTTAGATAAGGACAAATTTTTTAGCCAACACCTTTATATCAAATATTTCCCTTAGCTTCTCATTGAACTTGAGGTGTATTTCATGAGCTTATCCTCAAATTTAATAAAGATTGATAATCTAGTTTATCCTGCTTTCATAGTGGTTGATTTGCTCATCATCTTCTAGTTGTTGCATGAGTTGATAAGTGGGAAAATGGAAATTCATAGGCATAACTACTTGAGATCCATAAACATGTTTGAAAGGAGTTTTTCTTGTATCGATCTTAGGTGTAATCCTATCAGCCCATAAGGAAAAGTTTATCTATTTACCCCACCTCTCCTTATTTATTTCCAAAGTTCATTTAATAATCTTGAGCAAATTCTTATTACTTGATTCGGCTTGCCCATTACCTTGAGGATTGTAGTTGGAAGCATAAGTAATTTTAATCCCATCCTCTTTTAATAACACCACCAAAGGTTTGGCTTAGAATCTCATGGCATTATCAATAATTATCTTGACAGGCACACCAAACCTACAAATAATCTAATTTATTAAGAAATTTATGACTACATGGTATTTTTCTCTCCTTGTAGGGATTGGTTCGACCCATTTGGTGAAGTAATAAATTGCATCTAGTATCCATCTATTCCCAGTGCTTAATGACTCAATGATTTCTCCAATGAAATTCATTCCCCATTGTCTGAATAGGCTTTCAATCATCACAGGCTATAAGGGAAGAGAACCTAAAGTTTTCATCCTCTCAGTAAAGTGCTGACATTTATCATATCTTCTGACCATTTAAGAAACATCCTTAAACAATGACGGCCTCTAATAACCAACTCCTAGAATTTTACATCTATAATTTTAGGTGCGAAATGGCCACCACAAAATCTTGTATGGAAGTCTTCGATTAGGACAATAGTCTATTCTTCTAGCACACATATTAGTAGAACCGTGTCTAGATTCTTCCATAGAAGTCCATTTTCATTCAAGAGTTGCTTTTGAGAGACATGTTTTAGATTTCTCCTTTTATTCTTATCCAAGTTAGGGGACAATTAAAATTTTGCAAGTAGTAAACAATGCCCTTATAACATAGAGATGTGTTAAATTGACTCAAGGAATCATCAATATTAAAAACAACATTGTTTACCTCAACAACTTGAAAATTGGTCTCAGACATAAGGTTGGGTAGACCCATCCCTCTTTCCAACTTGGTGGTTTGGATATCCATGTCATACTCTTATAACTTGTTGACCCACCTACATCATTTGTTGGATACGTTAGTCTACATGAAAATGTCTTTCACCATGATGTGTAGGATGTATGCAATAATTTTTGAACTCAGAATATATGACCTAAATGTTTTAGCAGCCTTCAAAAAAGCAAAATATTATTTTTCCATAATAGTGTACTTCAGTTCAAGACCTTTCATAGCTTTACTAAAGAAATCTATGTGTTGCTCATGACCATCTTCATTATTTTGCAATAAGATAACAACAAAAGTATTGTATGATGTAAAAGAGAATACTTGAAATGATCTTGTGTAATCAGGACTAGCTAAGTTAGGAGAAAAATTTAAAGCTTCTTTCATGTCACTAAATGCTTACATGGCCTTCTCCTCCCACTTCATGGTCTTGTATTTCTTCAATATATAATTAATAGGTAGAGTAATAAATATGAAATTAGACATAAACATTCTTATAAAGTTAATTTTTCCATAGAAAGACTGAATTCCTTTTTTGGACTATGGGATAGACACTTTATCAATGGATTTGACCCTTTCAGGATCAATCATGACACTTTAGCAAATTGGTTTTCTGCACTTCAAAGTGGCACTTCTTGGGATTAAGTGAAATATTGAACTCACTATACCTAATCAACACCTTTTTTAAATGCTCCAAAAGCTCTTCTCTTATTTTGGATTATATAGTAATATAATCTTGAAACATAGTGATAAACTGATTAATTATCCTTGTAAAGGCAACATCCATAGCTTGCTGGAATATTGCACTATCATTCATCAATCTAGAAGGCATATGCATATATACATAAGTACACCATGGTATGGTGAATGTATTTTTGGACCTCTCAGATTCTTTCACCACAACCTGGTTCTAAATTGAGAAAGCATCGAATGTGGACAAAATTTTGAACTAGTGATGTTTTGTAATAGGTTCTCCATATTGGGCAAGGGATAATTATCTTTTAAAGAAGCTTTGTTTAGATTCTATAAATCAACACATAAGAAGATATCACCATTATTTTTATGTATAAGGACTAAATTTGTAACCCATGAGGAGTACCTAATGGTCTAAATGATATCAACATTCCTTAGATTCTTTAACTCCTCTCGCATCTTGGTGGCCAAGATGGGGTTAATGGGCTTATGTTTTTACCTGTAAGGTTTGATATCATGGTATAATGGGATGATGTGATGGAAAAAATCTTCCCTATACATTTTTAGCTCAGATAAGACAGTACTAAGTAATCTTGGTACATCCTTAGCAGTTGCATGTAAGATTTCTTCTTAGTTGCACTTATGTGAGTACCCAACCAAACCTTCCTTGGATTCTCATGAGAACCCAAGTTTTACTTAGTTACATCTTTTGAAATGAATGAATCTCTTGACATGATTTTATTAGCTCCATAAAAAATGCTTGTAAATTGACTAGTCCTCTTGGAATAGTGTTTGTCTTCAATTAAATGATGCCTTTCCCAAACAAGGTCTCTTTCCCATCACAAACCTAAACTATGAATTCCATGTCTATGAGATGATCATGGAACTTAGCTTCATAGTTTAGAAACCTTTTAATTTGTTCATCATCATCAAAGACCTACCAGTGATGAACATTGTCTAGGATTAAAGGCCTAAAAATCACCTCCACCTAATACTGACAACAAGGGCTTGTATTTGCAATGTCAAATTGAGCACCCAGCCTTTCATGTCTATCAGCTTCTTGGTTGAAAATTCTATCATGATAAAAAATATTAAATACATTAAAAAACTCCAAAAATTCCCAAATATCATTCTAATATTGTTTTAATATTCTATTATTTTGGTAAAAGCACTATGGAATTGCTTTACCACCAACTTAAAGTCACCCTTAAGAATTGGAAATTTGATTTCATATTCATAGGTAATCTGTAGACCATGCAAGAGTGGCTCATACATAGCGATATTATTAGTATACTCAAAAGAAAGGTGGAAAGCAAACATAAAAAAATTAACATTGGGGGCATAAAAGACAACCCTAGCTCCATTTCCAAGATTGGAGCAATATACATCAAAGCACATCTTCTAAAATACATTTTTTTTTAGGCTCAAGATCAATAACAATAGGATATTCACTAGTAGCTATATTCCCATCAAAGTTGCCAAGGTCAATGTCCATGTACAATAGTTCATTGAGAGCATGATTTAGATCTTCAATCACATATAACATCTTTGGCTCTCTATAAAGTCTGATCATCTTACCCTCCAAAGGAATTGTGGTGTAGGAAAGGTTCATCTACACACTTCCACCCATGCTCATAGTCTATTTATGAGACAACAACATCTCACATTTGGGTGGGACATCTACAACCACCACATCCATGTTCAATTACTTTCCAGGATGAACTACCAATTACACCACTAGTCCCTTAACTTGTCCAAAAACTAGAACCTCTCTTGAGGCTCTGGCATAACACCTACCAAAGGTTGATGTGATCTTCACTCCAAGCTCATTGGAGATACCCAAGGGCATCACATTTTAAGAAGCACCAGAGTCAAACATGTAATTATGAACAATCAAACCAATGATCAACAAAGTCATATAAAATATTTCTTCATTTAACTGACTTTCTACTAATACCATCGCCAAATACACCTCCAAGGTGGGTTCAATAACCTCTTATGATTCTTCATCTTGTTTTGGGAGTGTTTGGGGTAACTCAATTTCATTTTTAGCTGACCTTTTACCAAATACTAAAAATTCAAAGGCCTTCTTCCTTTGTTCATGGATTCACAATAACTCAACAAGTGATATAGTGACCTTTATTTGACTCAACACTTAAGCCATATCACACACACTACATGGAGGAAGAGGTGTGTTTAGTGGAAGTGTAATGACACCTTCAACTAGAATATAATCACTTAAAATCTAAAGTAGATAAGGCTTGGGTGGTTCTAAAACATTGACAACATCCTTCAAAATTGAATTTTTCTTAAGCTCATTAGTACCCTTAGGGATGCTAGACAACATGGGTGTTTTATTACTCCTAACAGGAGCACCTCTAGGCTTAGAAACTTAGGTTATAGGTGCCATTTTGGAAGGTTCTTAGACTATTTTAGCTTTCTTTTCATCCTTGTTGACATTTCCTACCTTTGAATTTTTAAAAGCAATGTCTTAAGGAGCATCACCTATTTGCCTACTTCTCAAGTTGTAGTCACCCTTTTGGGCAGCTATGGAATTAATTAATAACTACCTTTCCTCAATTGATGGACTGGCCCCAAGATATTTCTTTATCATCATGGAGCACAAGAGAACAAAATCATTAATAGGTAACTCATATACTTATGCCATATTAACATCACAAGCAAAGTCAAAAGTTTGAACACTTTCCAAATTTACAACACTCTAGAGGTGATCATCTATAGTATTGTTCTATAACTCTATGGAGCCAATCAATTCATCCCAAGGTGTTTGACAATCAAACATAAAAATATCATAGTCAAATGATGCGTACTCTGGTTCAAATGGCTCTTCATTGTCTTCTTCAATAGTATCACATGGAAGGTGTGGAAGGAAGCATTTATCACACCAATCAATGTTTATATCAAAATTTACAACATTTACCTTGGCATTAATTGGATCAGACACTTCTTTTCCAACCCCTCTATTTTTATTTTTATTCATTGTATTTTCACGTATAGGCCTCTTCCCTCTATCATTATCTAGATTGTGGAAAGTAGGCCACCTTTGTGCTTGATTTAGATTTGGAGACCTTTCATAGCTAGTTGAGACCTGAGGGACCCCCTTTTTATCTCTTACCAACTTATATGACATTTATTTGACAATAAAAGGCAAACGTTTTACAGTTTCTTCCAAGTTACTTATCTTTGTAGGCAGTGATTTTTTCAAATTGACCAACTTCACATCAGCCCTCTTGTTTAATGGATTTATTATAGCCTTAATGTTATTCTCAATTGGGATGTCCATATTTAAATCCAACCACAAGTTAGTAGGAGTCGTGTCCCTAAATAAATATGTAGCCTTTTTAATAAAGGCATCACAATACTTTATCAAGCACATTGTATCACTGGTCCTGATGTTTTTGAGTAGCCACATCATAGGCTTGTTGAATTGAGCATTGAAGTCATGTAAACACTCATTATAATTATTCTTGATGTTCTCAAATTTATCCAAGATAAACCTTGGATCAATCTTAGCACCATACTAAATTCAAAAAATATTTTGCATATCTTCCCATGAATTAATTTATCTAGTGGGAAGGGATTAAACCATTCATGAGTATCTTCCTCTAGTGTGTCTAGAAATAACTTCATGCACACATCCTTGTTCTCAACCTCATAATCATCAATGATATTTTTAAAAGTCCTTAGGTGTTGATCATCAATGACTACATTATTCCCTTGAAATTTTGGGAGGTATTTCCTAACTTCATTTGGGACCTTATAAGGATAGCCTTCCATCTCATCAAAATTTATAGCTTGGAATCTAGGAATGCAAAATGCAGGACTTGTATTTTCATCTTGGTCCCTATGCTTCATAATTAGTTCAATAATAGGTTAAAGAACAAATGGTAAAGGGACACAAGGTGCTAAATGAGGTGGAATTGGTGGATTAGACTTGGGAGAGGATTCAGCTAGTTGAGATAGAGTTGGAAAATCAATACGACTATTGGTGCAAAGTGCATGGAGGACCATGCACCTATATGCTTCACATATGTGGTAGAGTTTTGGACCATGCCTACACTTTTCACAATGTGTAGTCAACTCATTGACTTCTACGATACCCTTCCCACATGTTTTCTTTGGTAACTAAGAGATTTAACCATGTTTAATTTGCTTTCCTTTTTCCACGTGGTTGTATAGGTGATGTTGCATAACTCCATATCAAAAATACATAGATGCATGCTTCTACAAACCCTGTTGCGTTTCGATGTTTCCCTCTATGTAAGCATGGCTAGCTGTATGTTGCTGCGTACATTTTGAGGCACCAACACCCCACTTAACAATCATTCATGGGGAATGAGTTATGGAAAATCAATGAAATAAAATCTAATTCTGAGAACCTAAATAGATTTCGGTTTTGATTTTCGTATTTGAGATTTGGATTGAATTTGTAACTTGAGTAGGTACATAGGGGATAAAAATAGTATAAATTGATCCATTTAATTCTAATTTTGAAAGTATAATGTGATTTGTAGTTTCATCTAACCCTATTAAGTATGTTACTAAATAAATCACTCGAATGATTGTGTGGGTACTAGATTAGGGTGAATAAATCCCCTTACATCTAAGTAGAACAACTTAGTTTTATTTGAGGCATGATTTTGTTTTGAAGTAGGTAGTGGGATATGTTTATTGATTTTCTATAATGTTGCTAGTCCTTCCATTAATTTTTTCAAATTTTTTATTGTATTGGATATGCTATGATATTTAACATTTAGGTGACATTATTGTGAGTTTAGAATATGTTACTTTAACAAGTGATGTAATGTACTGATACATATTATAAAAAAATATGTTGATGTGGTAACTAATAATAAGGTGAAAAATTTAGGTATTGGTTAATGGAGAGCATTGTGAATGTTAGTGTTTTGAAACTGAATTTTTACTAGGTAGTGTCAAAGGGTCATGTAGTGGATGTTGGGGTTGACAAAGCAAAGTTGAAGGCTACAAAAAATATCTATAGTATACAGAGGGATGAGGTAATGGGAAATGTAGGTTGAAACCCTATGAGACTTAATTAGGAAGGTGTACCAACAATGATAGAGGCACTGATTTAGATCTGGGTGGTCAAAACATTGGTAGATAAAATTAATAAAGGTGATTTATATGGGTTATTTGGATTGGAGGAAGGAGTGATACATAAATAATAGGTAAACCTAATTTGATAACAGGGAAAGCAAAGTCATGGCATGCAAAACCCATTACTATTGTTAAATAGATAACTTGGATGGATAGAACAAATGTTATGATAATTAATCCTTTGGGTGTATGAAATATCATCACTTCAGTCTCTTGTGGGGACAAGGAACTTCAAGTGGTGCTTAAAAATGAGGAATGGATCATCAGCCAATTGTAGCCAAGGCTCCTTGATCTCCACAAGTGGATCACTACTATGTAGCGACCATTAATAGAAGTTGGGTTGGATATTTATCCCTATGTTAGGAGTTTTTCATTGTGATTTTTGATCTCTATTAAGACAAAAAAGACTCTCCAAGGTAAGATCTAGATTTGGGATCAGAATTTTATCTTTTCAAAACCATGGTTCTTGTATTTCAAGATTCATACAAAATTCCTTAGCAACATTTCCCTTTGGTTTTGATTATTGTAGATTCCTCTCCATTTGCACTCTAAACCTTCACTTTCATTTATTGGTAATTCCATGGGTGAGGTACTCATGGTGGATGCTACTACTAATAAATGTTTTCACACTACTTTGACTTGTATCTTAGTCTATATGGAAATCTCTACTAACCTTCTAGTGATCGTTGAGTTGAAATTCAAAGACTATTGTTAGTCACAAACCCTTGATTATTTGGGTTGAACTTTTTTTATCGAAGGTGATTTGAGATAGGCCATTTGGCCAAAAGTTTCAAAATTTTCAAGCAAGAGGTATAATCCTCATGGTGGAAGAATGCTCTTTCAATTAGTATTTAAGATTTGGATTGCATTATGACAATGGAAGAAGTGGAAATTATACTAGTGATTGATCAATATGATTATGAGATTCATGATAATATTTACTTTCCCTGGTTAATAAATTCTTAGGAATATTGTTTTAGGCTGGTAACACCTCAATGGTTCTTAAATAAGTTGAAGTTACTCCCGGTAGTTTCCATCTAGGTAAAGAAGTAAAAAGAATCATTATATTCCATGACTCAGGTGTTTTTGGAAGTAGAGAGGACTAGATGGTAGTGAAAAAAAACCTTGAAACATTCATGAGCCATCCATCATGATGCTCCTCTCCTATAGGGAAGATGGTAAGAGATGGACATAAGTGTTTCAGAATTGGTGGTAATGACTATGTAGGGGTAGGATGGTACAACAGGATTGATCATGTAAAGGTTTAGTTTTTGATATTTTGACATTTAGAATGTCTCTCAAGGGATTGGTTTGGATTCTTGGGTCATGTTAGTTTCCTCTTGGGCTGTTTGCCTCTATTGGCTAGTCTTTATTTTTCTAGTTGCATGGAATTTTTTGACTTCTTAGCATATCATGGTTTTAATATGATATTATTAAGGTTTTTTTTAAGTCCATACTTTTTAATAAGGAGAATGGAACCCATCAACCCTCAATTATCACTTAAAAAACAAGTGGTGTAAGATTGAATTTAGAGGTAACATTAGGGTGTTTTTAGAGCCAACAATAGGATGTATTTAGAAGGCAATGTTATGGTGAATCTATATGCAACTTAAGATTGACATTAGAAGTGATGTTCTAGGGTATCTTTATAGGTGAAATTAAAGGGAGTTTATATATAAAATTATTGTGAATACAAAGGTAATATTAGCATCTCCTTAACAAGTGACATTTGGGTGGGTTTAGGGGTAGCATTATGTTGTCTTTAGTAGGTGATGTTTTAGTGTCTTTAGACACAAATTTACATGTTGAATTTATTTGTAATTCTATATTTATATTTAGGGGTTAATGTTGTGATTTTATGTGCATTTAATACATTTATAATTTGATTCCTACATGCATTAACTTAATTTTTTTAAAAATTCAAAGTGGGGAAATAATTTGGAAAATCAATTTTATTAGAGGACACATTTTTTAACATCTTATTCACAATTTATCATACTTTGTTATTTTTAACATAATGTATTGTTCTTTTGTCCATAAGGGTTTCAATAATGTCTTTAATTGGATCTTGAGAATAAAAATTATATGAAGTTATATATTAACATCATTAGACTATAAATCACATGCATTTCCTACCTTTTCATGAACCCAGATCATGTGTCATCTTCAAGTTAGACCCTCCATTTGATTCAAAAATGTACCTTGCACATATCTATCTATGTTAGACTTATGGTCACATGTTACCATTAATGTTGATTGTGCAACTTTAACTTCCATCAATGTGAATTTTAAGGTCGACTATCGTGCATAATTTGTCCTAGATTTGTCTAGATATAACAGGTGATATCAAAACATTTAAATAATCAAAAGATAGGGAAGAAATATATAATCAAAATATCATATTTCAAACTTAGGTCAAAGAATCAAATATCTTTCCCCCTACCTCATGTTCATATTCATGGAATCACATATTACATAATTCAACAGCTAATTTTTTCCATTTCTTGAAGTTTTTAAACTTGCTCCCAAAAGCATACGATCTATAGTTCTAAATTGGATAATTGGATACCTTTTGTTGGGTCTTTTGTGTTATGTATCCTTGATTTTTAGGATTTTGATGCTATTGTGTGTGAAATGAAGAACCTATATTTTCCTAGCTTGAATGCATAGGATAGTAAAATAAGATTGACTTATTTTTAATTTATTAGATCTATTCTTATGAATTTCAAAACATTAACATTTTTATAAAAATATTTAAATAATTATAAAATAGAAAGCAATTGTCAAATTAAATTTTATGTATAACAATTAAAATTATCTTAAATTTAAAATTCAACATAATTATGAACTATTCATTAGATGCTAACCAACTGCCATTGTATGGACATAAATAATTTTTAAATTTAAACATATATAAGTATACAATACATACAAACAAATTTATTTAAAGGAGTTACAAATTAATAAATCTATTTATTATTTTTATAATAATATTATTATCACTTGGTAATAGAACTTTGAATAGCTCTATCAACTATTAAATACGAAAAAAATATATTTAATAATTTTTGTTAAAACAAAAATGTGGATGAATGAAATGTCACACATATTATTTATTAGGGTTTGTGAAGACAACAATGTGGCATGAATGAAATGGTGCACGTATTATTTGTTTCCACTCACTACGTATTACATGAAGCAGTATCTGGCGTATGACCACCGACAGTAAGCTTTCCATTCGCCCATGTGCAATTATTTTCTTTTAATAATTGAGTTTGTTTTTCCATTGGTGATCGAGGGTCTGGAATAGTGCTATCTATGGGTGCAAACTGATCCAAACTTGGAAACGGCTTATCTTGATCTCTGTTCTTCTTGTTTGCGTTGAGGTTATATCTAGCTGAGACAGGGAGGATAAATATCACGTTCAGCATAATAAGCAATGCGCTAATCTTCATAAGCATTGAATGAAATTATATATGACTAAAAATCTAAAAATCTTACATAAGCTGCATGTCGTTTTAGCCCACCCCGCCCTAATTAATGAATTAGGGCATGGACGATGATGGGAATGGAAATGAATATAGCTATACAAAATATTATATTGTTTTAGTCCATACAGTTCGCAAATGGATGAAAAACGTTGTTGCTATTGGATCGTATTTGAATATAATGATTGGAAAGATGAATATAATAATTAACCTAATATTAGTGTAATTGTGACAACATCATATTAAAACTCCTCAATATTTTAGCAAACTGATATATTAATTACGTTATATTTTAATCTGATAAAGGAAAAAATTACTTAAATTCAATAATAAAAAATTAAACATAAAATATAATTAGTATTTAAAATATCATATCACAATGTTAATAACTTATATATATAAACACTTTCATTTAAATCTATTTAATTATGTTTAACAGTTTTAAATGTATGGATTTTTTTTGAAACTCAAAAATTAAATTAAATTTATTTTTTAAAGAAAAAAGATTTAAATTGAATAGATTAGTTTAATCATGCCATTTTTAATGGGTTTGATAAAGGGATGTGTGTATTTGTTTCCTTTCCAAAAATATGTTAATGGTATAGTGAATGATGTTTTGCCATTGAAGACATAGCCCCTATATCTCTTGGTATTTGCAGTGGACATGGTTTTAAAGGGTACGATTTTTTATAAAATCATATGGATATTCATCTTACATATATTATTTTTATAGCTTATTTTTTGAAATTGAATAAAGAACAGGGGATTTATAATTTTCATGTTCATGTAATTTACTGTTAGAAAATCAAGAATATTCTTAATAATTAATAGCAAAAAATAATTTTGTTTGATTGATGCTTACACCACAACGTTTAGATCAATTAAAGTCTCCTTTTAAATTCCCAATTAACTCACCTTGTTTAAATTATAACCCTTCAAAGTTGTTTAAAGTTGTATCACTGTCAGTTTGTAAGAAACTATGTTTGGGTCAATTTCCAATGCTTATTCAGATTTGTGGATACCTAGACTTCAAGTTCCCTCATGTATCATATTTCAGGGCTCTATGCTAATATGTTTACAGTTATTTTATGTATCATGGATTGATATTAGCTTTGAAAAAGACTAAAAAATATTATGGTAAAAACATTCACATTATAATGATTATAAATAAATTTAATACCCAAAAAGCTTATTTTGAATGAATTGGTTAATTAATATATATATAATGAATGGATTAGTTAACATATATGTAATGTTACAGAAAAATAAAAAATTTGATACCTTGATATGGGTCCAGCTCAAGTGTAAAGCAAATAAATAGAAACAAATACTCAATGTTTAAAGCAGTATGGGCTTTGAAATATAGCCACATCAGTGATGACCAGGGTTTATTTCTTGAAATTTTGTTGGATAAAAAGCAAAAAGAAAGAAATTAATGACAAAAACCATGACTCCTTCAACTTGAAGCACAAACTCAGGAATTTATATAAATTATAAAAAATAAATAAATAAAATAAATAAATAAATTACTTACACTCCAAAGATCAATTTTTTGGTCTTTCAAGCATGTTTTATCGTCACAACTAAAAAAACTTCACTTATTATCGAAGCGAACAAAAGGTTATGAAACCTTCTTCCCTGCCACAAACCAAATCAACTGCTACAGAGTGTGGCCAATTTTTTAACAAAAGCAAACCCATATTGCATGAAATTTTACAAAATATGGCAGCGTACATAAATTCTTACCAAAATTTTCAAAATAGTGAGCATATTGCATAATATTTATCTCGTTAGAAACTTCACGATATGTAGGAGGTTCACTACATTAATCTTTCATTTACAACTACTTTCACCAGCGTTTTATCCTAGAATTTCTCTTGGTTCTGAATTTTTATGGGCTTTTGCTTCCAGCTGCCCAAAAATACAGTTGCACAAGCATTACCTATTCCTTGTTAAATATCTAATTTGAAAAACTCTACCTGAATACTTGTGCTAAAAGTGCATACGACTTATAACCATAGCATTTCATAAAACCCCTTCTGCAAACCACATTTGCTTGAATGTCTCTTGTGCATGTTCAGAGAGCATTTTTTTTTACACATTTCAATAGAAACAATTTTGTGTATGGCACAGCATCCCATGAAAATGATTCTATTTCAACCGTTACGTCAAACACTACACGATGTTTATGTATACTTCAAAATTTTTGCTTCGTAGTGTGGATAAATTTGTGATTGGAAACAAATAATACCGGTTCCATTTCATTCATCCCGCATTGTTGTCTTTGCAAACCGTAATATTTTTTTTCGTATTTAATAATAGATAGAACAATTCAAAGTTCTAGTAAATAATAACAATAATAATATTATAAAAATAATAAGTAGACTTATTAATTTGTAATTAATTTAAATAATTTTTTGTATGTAGTGCATACTTTCATGTGTTAAAATTCAGAAATTATTCATGTCAATTCAATGCTAGTTAGGTAGTATGTAATTGATATCTCATAATTAAGTTGAATCTTAAATGTAATATTATTTTGATTTTTATATAGAAAATATAATTTTAAATATAGAAACAAGGAAGGAGACTAGGCATCTCCATCCACATAGGGGTTTTATCCACTTTGAACTTCAAGGAGGACCAATTAAGCTTCCACTATTGAAGAATAAGGAGTAATTTTCCCATGAACCAAGGACCTTCATTTAGGATTTTAAGGCAATTCTCTTTGATATCAAATTAGAATAACATGCACCCATTAGACATAGCCACCATGTTGAAAACTCTAGCATCAACCCACTTCATTTTCATCAAGTTCCTAATAGCATTTATGTCACACCATTTGCCACATAGTTCCCTGATAAAAGAGTTACTATATTTGGTTTTTGTTTATTCTAGAATCGTATTGGGAATGTACAATGTTAGGTTCTTGATTAACTGATCATTGGTTGGGTTGAAGCTATTATGCTTATGCTTATGCTTGTTTTTGGAACTTGGGTTAGGTTCAACCATGTCCATCCTAGTAGAAGGACTAAATGAGTTATCATTGTTCCTTGCACCTTTTTCAACTTTAATGGTCCAAAAGTTACGCTTGGCCCATTTAGAAGATAAATTTCTCCTATGCAGGGAAGCCTTTGAATGCTCCTCCCACCAACTTTTTTCGGGAGAGGAGATGGATTAAAAATTAAAACTTAAAACATTAAAGAACCTGTAATAAAATTTCCAACAGCTTGTATTTCTAATGTTGAAGAGAAGAAACAAATCTTTTTTAAGTGCATAATAACAACCATCATAAATAACTTTTGTGTCATGAAATGATATATTAGCAAAAAGTGAACTTTATATATTATGTTGATTATTAATTATAGTACTATCTGCATTAGATTTTTATTAATTAATAATAAATAACATCAATCTAACTACACTATTATATTGAAAATTGGTATCATTCATTTTTTACATATAAAGTTGATTAATAATTTCATTACTTTTTCATCAAATTTTCATTCATTGGTGATGAAAGTCATCAATACAACTACATACATAAGTTGAACTTGAAAAAATATCTACAAATAAAGTAAATTGGTTTCAAACTCTATGATATGAGTATAATAATACATTTTTTAATTAATTTATTAATAAATAGGGCATTAATTGTAAAATAGGTATCAAATTTAAAAATGAAATTTTCACACAATAATAAAAATATTATTAAATATAATATAAAACTTAATTATTAATTTCTCATTACATTCCACCCAGCTACCATTGTATTGACAACAATAATTGTTATATTTAAAAATGTGTAAGAATGAATTACATAAGAAAAAATTTATTTTAATAAAATTATAAATTAATAAATAAAACTGGGGATGCCAATGCTCCAAACACAGAAAGGCCTTATCTTGAGGTCTACTCTTGTTGTTTGTATTGAGATTGTATCTGTAGAGACCATCACTCTGATACCACAATGTAGAGACCCCAGATCCTAACCTAAAACACATAATTTTTTTATTTATTTAATTAATTTTTGCTTGTGAATATAAATCAGGTATACTTTATCCTATCAGATATCCTTTGTCAAATGGACAAGAATCTAACCATATGGGTTAGGCATTCCTTGACCAAATAGGCATGCATCTAAGCATATGGATTGGGTATTCTTTTGTCAAACAGGCAAGCATCTAACCAAATAGGTTATGCATTTACATATGAGTAGGTTATGATCTGGCCACATACTTCACTCATCAAGATCAACCAGATCTTGAGTCATTCACTATTCACCTCTCATCTCTACTAGATAAGGATCGAGGTCATCATGATAGTAGTATGTTTAAAACATATAAAAAAATGTTTCATTTCACCTCAAAATTTTGCCTAAAGCCTCAGGAATTAAAACCATCCAACTGGGATCCTTTTGAGTATAACACAAAATTCTTATCTTTGATTTATTTATCTAAGTTAGGGTTTTATTATAATAGTCTTACTCTTTTCAATTAACTTTAATATTGTTTATCTTACAATCCCAAAGTCCCATCATATTCACCTACGTACTAGAAACATCTTTTACTTCCTAGACTACCTACATACCTCCTTTGAAACATTATCAAGGTGTAGTATGCATGTAGTTCTATTTTCTATTCTAAGTTTCATGTCAATTATGGATCTGGGTATGCATCCCTTTCTACGGTCCTATGTTCTAGATAGTCCCTTTGTGATTTCTACCTAAATGGGAGTGTAAAAATATTAGTTTAAGTGATTAAATATTTGTTTAACTAAACTAACCCTTAATCTCAACAAGAAATAGAAATGAACATTTGTAAGCTAAAACCACTCTTTTTTACTTTTTAATTACATTAACAATGTTTTTGATCTTTTCTTTAGATAACTTAATTTGTATAATTGTTGTTGCCAAAGTTTCATTATCTGAGAGCCATATGGTTGGTGGTTTTTTTATAATAACTAGTTTAAGACTCTCAAACTTTGTTTGTATTGTTCTTTTTCAGTGATACCAAGTTTTGAGTAAGAAAATTACTCTCTCCATTTTATTTTATAAGCTCACAAGTCAAAATCATCTAAGGTAGTCAAAGTCATTTTCTTATCTTGATTAGTGTTGTTGACTAAGAGGGATTATTCCACCCTTTAGTTTTAATGACATGACATGGTCCTTATTTCTCTCTGATGGTTTATAAGGGTGATGCCCATACCTCATTGTTTTAGTTGTGTTAGGCTTATGGATGCAATAGATCAAGTGTGATAGCATTACCCATAAACATGAGCAAGAGGTACCACTTAATACTAAATTCTACCTAGTTTTGTTTAACCTTAAATTTTTGGTCTATTTTGAGATTTGAAAGTAAAGAATACTTGAAGTAAACTATTGCATTTATATTTCAAAATCAAATTCTTGAATAGAAAGATAGAAATTATTCTATAATATGATCTCCTAGTTTAATCATTATGTCGATTTACAACAACGTTATTTTTCTTTGAAAATTATAAAGATGGAATTGAAATTTGTTCCATGTAACATTTCGTAAAATTGAATAACAAAACACTCTCTTGCCTTAAAATATTAATAATTATGTTTAGTTAATATCAAATGTACTTAATAAGTTAATGTTTGTAAATAGATACATAATGTAGAATTATATATATAACTAACACTAACTGAGCTCATATTGTTATATGTTATATGTCTAATGAATATTTGATTACTTTATTACAGTATTGTTTGTTGTAAAATCATTTACTTTCCCTGACAACAAGTATCATTATCATTTTGTTTTTAGTAATGTAAAAACTATTCTATAATAACATTATTTTGCCCTTATAATTTATATAAAATATTATATTTACCTTACACTTTAAATAAAATATTATTTTTATCTTATAATTTAATTATTATATTTACCTTAAAATTTAATAAAATATTATATTTATCTCACATGTTAAATCATTTCTATTTCAACTTTATAACTGTCTAGACAAGGAAAGAGACACACACAATGCATGGGATTAAACTTACTAATTTTCATATGCCTCCTCATAGTCAAAATCCTTGAAACTCTCATCCTTTTCAAAGTGTTGATGCTCTCCTCTTTTTCATGTGTTATCCTCTACTTCTCTCTCAATGTCCCTAGTGCATAAGAAACATAACCATAGAAATACATGAAACTTGCTTTGTAAATTGCATTTGTTTGAATGTCCCTAGTGAATTTTTAGTAGTTCTTTCATACCTTACAACCTTATCAATCCAATCAATCACATATGCTCAACATATTTCATTAATTAATTATTAAAACATCATCAAGAAAATTATTTTGTGCATATCGTGGACATAACATTCTATCAAAATAGTTTTGTTTCAATGATTATGTTGAACACTTTATGACCTTCGTATATGCTTCAAAAATATTCCTTACTAGTGAAAATAAATTTGTGCATCTATTAAAAATAATTATTGATCTACTAGGAACAAGGTTCTTCATTTTTTAATGTGTATTATAAGTCCCTAACTATAATCCAAAATAATCTAATCATAGACCATTAAATAATTAACATAATCTTATTTATTAGATAATTTAAAGTTAAAATATTTAATATATATAATAACACTACACTTATACATAATAAAATTTATGATATTATTAGAATATGAGTAATACTTTAATATATAGAATAAAAATAAAATTAACATTAATAATAATATGAGTAATACCACAAACCATTACCACATGTGTATTGAAGATATCAAAATTTTATTACTTAATGCATCATGCTCAAAATTTAAAATCATTTGTCTGTCCATTGATTTTACAATAATTCTCCAAGAAATTTATATCATGTCATGTACAAAATCCCTCTTTTCTACATCAACAAGTCACACCCCTCACAATGATCATTGCATCTTGGAATCTTTTATTAGTTTCATGTTTTTTATAAGCTTAAATTTTTTACCTAAATCATCATTGTTCAAGTCTATTACGAAATTATGTCACATCTCATCGCCATAAATCTTAATGCCATGTAATATTAATTAACACACCACCTTATTTTTCACCATCATACCCTAAGTAACATGTGACCATTATTGAGAAAGCATGAACCTATTAACAATTCATACATCAATTCATAACCATCACATTTAATTATGTATTCAAGTGATCACTTTGCACATTAATAGATACATGACATGTTTATGGCTTCCCTAGGTTCTATATTATACTTCCTGCAATTTGAGTCTCCATATTGTCAACATATGTGAGCATATTTGCAGTATAGGATATCAAACTTTAGCACCCAAAAATAACAATCAAACCTTATTCTCCTCATTACTAGAAGGTACTACATCCATACCATGACTCTTATTTATTTTAGATCATCCCATTAATAACATGTCATTTATATTCTTGGATATTATGTGTACATTTAATATATTTGTTTATTCACATAACATATACAAATGGTCTAATTACAACATTCATGATAAATATTTTACGTAAATCGTAGATATTTTGACTACATATAAGATATTTTCGTGATGAAAAAAGGTTTTATCAAGGGTAGTGTTAACACTTCTTCTTGCTTTTATGTTAGTGAAATCTCCTTGTTTTATAGATTGTATGCAAGATGGACTACACTTGATAATTTCAATTAAAAGGTGAAGGGTATTAAGAATCATACTACATGCATTATAATAGAGTATCACCAATTAAAAAACAAGTAATTTATATACATATACTTATGTATAAATTTTAAATTATTTGAAAGATTTATTTAATGATTAACATATATTTTAAAATAATATTGTAAATGTGACATATATATTCATATACAAAGGCTTGAATATATAATCCTAAATTTATTATATATAATGTGGAAACTAAAATATCATGTCATAGTGCTTAAAACCTTAGTAAAAATATATACACTTACATTTAATTCCATCTAATCATATCCAAACTGTTAGTGTAATTAATTAGTTATTACATTGTTATACTTTAGGAGGAGGTTAGTTAGTAAAGGAAAGTTGAGTTGAAGTGGAGTCATCGGGAGAAGTTTATGTGCAGCAAAAGCATGCTATTTAAAGCATTCAAAACCTGCGATCAGTCAGAGCATCGCCTGGGAGAACGTGAAGTGAAAGTCTGGAGCAAATCGACTAGTGCCATGGGATTTGAAGCCTTATCAACGATCTCTATTGGCTCTGCCGCCATTGTAGACAATTTATACCTCCCTGATATGTGGAAGATGGAGTTGGATAGAAATGGACTAGGGGACGCAATGGAAAGCCAAGGCAAAGCGTGAAGCGAAAAAGAGCCACCAGTTGCAGAAACTAGAGAAAGTCTACGTTCAAAGCCTATGAATAAGCCTAAAAGAGTGAACTACTAGTAAAGCAGTCGATGGCTGAGCAGAGCAGCGATGCCTGGCAGAAGAAATTAAGAAGTCTGACGCAACCAACCAAGGAAGGTGCTGAAAAAATCTTAGCCAAGCCTTTATGCTGGAAAAGCATTCCATTTGCTTCAATCTGGTACCACGATATCTGCAGCAAAGCTGAAAGAAGCAATTTGGCTGGAAGTTATCGGAAGCGTGAAATAGAGCGAGTGGAGTAGATGCTGATCAAAGTGGCCATAATGTGTTAGGTTGATAAACACATGACAAAGGAAGAAAACTGGAGCAAAACTTTGCAAGGTACATTTCAAATAAATAAAATTTTGAAACTCTGAAGCCATATTTCCTGTTTTGCTTGTAATTTTCTTGCAAAAAAATAAAGTAAGAAAACATACACAAAAATGTTTGTACCCAAGTTGCTTTTGTCACATGCTTAGCACTTGAAAGGGCCAAATTTTGCCACCTAGAAGATGAAGATGCGAACGATTATTCAATTTGAAGAATTATGGGGGCATTGTCATTGGAACAGTGACCCATCCTACTGGACTAGACGAGCAAACGAAGATCGACAGGTCGAATGCAAAAACACTCATGTTGATAACTCTCAGTGTTACTGATGAAGTACAACTGCATGTTCATGATGCACAAACATCAAAGGAGGCATGGGACATTTTTTCCACAATTTATGAGGCAAAAACCCAGACCAAAATTCTGCATTTGCAGTTGCTTCTTCATACAGTCAATATGAAATCAGGTGAAAATGTTGAAGAGTTCTTATGCTAGGTTGTACAACTATGAACAGAAATTGTTGCACTTGGAGAAAAGATCGAGGACAAGATGTTGGTTCCAATCACATTGAGAGATCTATCATCTCAGTTTCATGCGTTTGTTACAACACTCAACATTACAAAGGAAGTAGTGTCATTGAAAGAACTGGTCAATTTGTTTCAATAGGAGGAAGGAATACAGTCCGTGCATGATGAGTTTGAGGACAAAGCCCTGATCTCTAAGAAATGAGGTCCAAAATTCAAGAATGGACCTCAGAAGTAGCCATAGCAACATCAAAAACAACAAAAGACTGAGAAGCCGTAGTGGTGGTGTTACATTTGCAAAACCCACATGCACGATATTGATAATTTCTGGTATAATGCCTTGCCTAAGGCCAATCTAGTCAAGAGGGCTCTTCTAGTAAAAAGGATTCAAGGAAATATAAGAGATGTCCTTGACATTGGAAGCAAAAAGGGCATGTAACATCACAAAATCAAGAGGAGAATGCATCCGATGATGAAGCAATAGAAAAAACATCATATAGAGCCCATGATGATCTTGTACTAGTCTCATAAACCTTCACAAAAGCAAGCAAAGTTTGGTTAATAGACTCTAGTGCCAATAAGCACATGACTGGATGTAAGGAACTCTTTGATTCACTAATGACTCACCCAACTAGAGATCAAGTTTGAATTGCTGACGGTAAAGAGTATATTGTAGAAGGAATTGGATGTGTCACCATTCCTCTTGGGATAAGAAGCTTTGTTCTCATAAAGGTATTTTGTGTCCCTGGTTTGACAAAAAATCTCTTATCTTTCAATCAACTATTGAATCAAAAGATAAAAGTAGAGTTTTTAGTCCAAGAAGGCATCAAATCATGTATTATTTCTTGAGAAGGTCAGGGTCTTGCTAAAGTCTTCTTGAAGGATTGGTTATTTGCCTTAGATGTAGTTTCAAGCAATGAAGTTGCACTCACTACCTCTACAGTAGAATCCATTGTAGTTTTGCACTACCGTTATGGGCATCTATCTACTGGTTCCCTCTTCTAGCTTAGTTCCAAAGCAATGGTACATGGAATTCCTCAGCCTTCCCATTCTTTGCCAATATGTTCTAGTTGTCTTGAGGGAAAACAACATCGAGATCCTTTTGAATTGAGTTCCTCACATGCCAAGGAATGAGTTGTTGTGGTGCATACTAATCTGTACAGACCCATGCTAGCATCTCATATAGGTTTTAGGTACTTTCAGTTGTTTGTTGATGATTGTTTTTGCAAGATTTTGGTGTTTTTTCTCAAAAAGAAGAGTGAAGCTCTTGCACATTTCAAGACCTTCTATCAGCATGTTGTTACATAGTGGGGGAAGAAACTTCAAATCCTCTTCTCAGATCAAGGGGGGAATTCACATCAAAAGAGTTCTCAGCATTTCTAGAGCAGTATGGCATCAAGCAGTGTGTAACTGCTCCCTACGCACCTCAACAGAACAAAATAGCAGAATGATGCAATCACTAAGTCATGGAAATGGCTCATTGCATGCTATTCAGTACAAAGTTGATGGCATAATTTTAGGCAGAAGCAGTACAAATATATATCTTCTCAATAGAGCACCAACAAATATCTTGCTAGACAAGACACCAAAAGAGGTATGGAGTGGTCATAAACCATCTATTTCTGATCTTCATGTATTTGGTTGTACTTCTTATATGCATGTTCTAGATAAGAAGAGGAATAAAATTGAACCAAAGACCCTCCAATGTAATTTATTGTGGTATAGGACTACCTCTAAAGCATACTGTCTCATGGATCTTGAGATGAAGAATATTTATGAAAGTCATGATGTGGTCTGTGATGAATCATCATTTGACTCATTGACACAGAAGGAGATAGACCAAACAACTTCTCATAGATTATTCCCATAGTTAGATGATGAGCACAAAGAAGTTCAGCTGGAAAAAGGAGAATCGTTCATTGATCATGATAATCTATAAGGCAGTTCTTCGTCAAATCAATAGCCACAATGACATCCTGAATGGATAGATTCCACAATCAAAGACTCACACTTAATCTCTCCTCTAGACACATCATTAGGGGTTTGAAAAAAAAGATAGGTGAGATATGAATTCAATCATGCACTCATGAGTTTAGTGGTTTACAACATCGATCCAGAGATAGTTTAAGAGGCCTTAACTCAACCCAGTGGAAGAAAGCTATAGATGCAAAATATGATGCCCTCATCAAGAATGGGATGTGGGAACTTGTTGATCATCCTGTAAGGAAGAAATCTATTAGATACAAATGGATCTTCTAAACAAAATAAAAGCTAGACGGATCCATCAATAAACATAAAGCATGATTTTTTGTAAAGGGTTATGCTCAGCAAGAGGGTATTGATTATGAGGAGACCTTTGCACCCACTACAAAGATCCATACCATCAGAATTGTTTGCACACTAGAAGCACAATATGGATGGAAAATTCAATAGATGGATGTCAAGAGTGCTTTCTTGAATGGTGCTTTGAAATAAAAAGTATACATGACGCAACCAGAAGGTTTTATCGATGATAAACATCCACATAAGGTATGTTGTCTAGTTAAGTCTCTTTATGGACTTAAACAAGCACTTCGGGCATGGTACATAATAATAGGTGATCACCTATTACAATATGGTTTCTTTCATATCCCCTGTGATTCTCATTTTTATATCAAAAAGATTGGTACAAATATTGTAATTCTTGTCTTATATGTGGATGATCTTGTGATCACTAGTAGTTTAGATTATCTTATTGATGCAATAAAGAATACCCTGAAGAAATCCTTCAATATGACTAGAGCTACTACATTACTATCTTGGCTTGGATATATGGAAGAAATAGAATGACATATTTATCGCCCAGATGAAATATGCCAAGACACTCCTAGAAAAGTACAGAATGTCAAACTGTAAACCTCTTTCGACATTGATGGAAAAAGGTTTACAATTCTCTTATTTTCAAGATTCCCCTCAAGTGGATGCAACACTCTACAAATAACTCATTGGGAGTCTCACCTACTTGACCTACATCAGGGTAGATATATGTTTTGTTGTGAGATATCTTTCTAGAATTATGTAGGAATCAAAAGAAATGCCATTGGATTGTAGAAAAACATGTTTTGAGATGTGTCTGAGGCACACTTGAGTATGGTTTATAATAAAATAAGAATAGTCAGTTCTTCTTAGAGGGGTACATGGACTCAGACTATGTTAGATCTGTTGATGAAGGAAACTCTACTTTAGGATACATATTTCATCTCGAATCTAGACCCATTTTGTGCATGAGCAAAAAGTAGTTAGTAGTTGCTCTCTCATCCATGGATGTAGAGTATCACATTGCACGAGAAGCTATGTGTGAAGCAATATAGATACATCATATTTTGTCTGATATGAATATTCCTGAAGATTAGCTACCTATTCTATGTTGCGAGAATCAAGGTGTTTCAAAGCTTGTGAAGAATCCAATTTTTAATGAATGAACCAAACACATTGAGGTTCAATGTTATTACATCAGAGAATAAGTTTCAAGTCACTATATTCAGCTCCATTACTGCCCGATGGATTCATACATAGCAGATATACTCAGCAAGTCTGTATGTAAGGTGAAATTTGATCTATTTTGGGAGTACATTTGGAAAAAAATGTAATAAAGGGGGGAATTTTAGTGTAATTAATTAGTTATTACATTATTTTGCTTTAGTAGGAGGTTACTTTGTTGTTTAGTTGTGTACCTGTGCATAGGTGTCATTTAGTTACAGATTTGTAACCATATTCTCATTGTATATATTTCCCATTCTACAAGGAATTCGATATCAAAGTTTCAATTTATTACACAAACAAAACCTTTAATGCTAGTAGATTTGAATGCATGGATTTTTATTTTTGATCTTAATAGTTTAGATTTAAAATTTATTTATTTTTTTGATTAAAAGGTGTTAGATTGGATAGGCTAGTCTAATCATACCACTTTAAATACATTTGTAAGAAGGATGCATGTAAATTTATTTTTCTTTGCAAATATGTTGTTGGTGTTGTGATTGGTTTTTATGGAATTTAAGAGAGAGCCCTTGTGTCCCCTTCTATCTTGATTGGACATGGTTTTAAATTGGTCTACTTTTTCTAAAGACATATATTTATACTGTACATCTTGTTTTCATAACAATTTTATAATTCAAATAAATAATGGTTATTTAAAATTGTTAATTTCATAAAATTTATTGTAAGAAAACAAAGAATCTACTAAAATAATCAATAAAAAAATTCATTTTATTAATTTGTGTTTACACTAAGAAATTAATAATCTAAACTCGCAATTAACTCAGCTTGTCTAAAATGTAACCCTTATGTCAAAATTAAAATTGTATGTGGGAAGCATCTTTAAAGCATGACATTAGGGTGACTGTATAACATGTGACTTTAACAAACAATGTAAGGTTAAATTTATAGATGATGTAAGGGATATTTTAGAGATGAAATTAGGATGTATTTATTAAATGATGTTAGGGTAAAATTATATGAAAATTTGGAGTAAATTTATATGTGATGTTCAGTTGGGTTTAGAGGTGAGGCTAGGATGACTTTTTATCCAAATTTATAAAGAAATTAGAAGTAACATTAAGGTGTATTTATTAGTTGATGTCTAGATACATTTAGATGTAAAATTAGAGTGTTTTTAGTAGGTGACATTTGGATGTCTTTAAAGGAAAATTTTGAGTGACTTTATCTTTGAATTGACATCCATCTTTTCCATCCTAAACTTTAATTTAGTCTCTAACTAAATTAATGACTTAATTGGTTGGATGGGGGACCAAATCTGGTAAAATCAAAGCCCCTATATCTAGCTAAAAAAAATCTAATTCAATTTTGGGGTTAATTTTCAATAATTGAGTGCCTCATTTGAGAACTCACTTGATAAAATGAATGGGGAATGCAATTATGGAAGATTGGGCTTCTTATTCTAATTGCAGCAACCTCATTTTTTATGATGATTTATTTCCACTAATTGAGTCACCAACTCACAAGAATCACTTGATTGTTTGTATGGGGAGTAAATTAGGAGAAATTGAGCCCTCTACACTGAATTATGAAAATTTAATGCGATTTATTTCTTGATATTCCATATTTGAGTCCTTTATTCAACTAATCACTCAATTGGTTAAATGGGGAGTGTATTTAGGAAAACTTATGCCATTTAAACATTATTATAATGCCGATTTTGTTTTTGGCCTTGATTTTATGTGATTTAATCCTCCAGTCAACTAAGCACATGATTACTTATGTGGGTGATTAAATTAGGCAAAATAAATCCATTTAAACCAAATTCTAAAACCCTAAAGTCATTTTGGAATTTATTTCCCTTCAGTTAGTAGCCCATTAAGTGAATCACTTTATTTTTATAATAGAAGTAATTAGAAAAAAAATGGAGCCCCTTAAAACTAATTACAATAAAAAAAATTCATTTGTCACTTGATTTAACCTAATTGAGTCAAACTTTCAATCAAACACCACTCAATGTTTTGGACAAGGGATGAAATTAGGGAAACTTGAGCCCCGTAAAATTAATTGGAACAACTAGATTTGATTTTTAGATTGATTACACCTAATTTAGTTTCTTATTAAAATTGTCTTTTATGTGGGGGCATAGATAAAGGAAAATGAAGGCTCTTAAGAAAAAATGAAATAGCCTATTTAAATTTAAGGATCAATTTTCATTAGTTGAATCCCCCATTCAACCAATCACTAGATTGCAGGCTACATCTAGAGTAAATTAGGGTGAATTAAATCTCTTCAACCCAATATTAAAAACCAAATGTAAGTTACAAATAGGGTTTTAATAAATGAGTGTTTTATTAAACCAATCAATAGTTTTGTTGGCTAGGGATGTAATTCAATCAAATTGAGGCCCTTAAAGCTAATTTGATTTGGGGATTTATTTTCCCTAATTGAATCTCACATGACTAGTTGCATGGGAGACTAAATTAAGGAAAATAGATCCCCTTAAACCTAATTACAATAACTTTATGTGATTTTGAGCTTTATTTTACCTAATTGTGTTCCCCTTTTAAAAATCACTCATGGGGAATGAGTCATGGAAAATCAATGAACTAAAATGTAACTTTGAGAACCTAAACATCATTGTGGCTTGATTTTTTTATGTGAATGTTGAATTGAAGTTTTAACTTGAGTAGGTGTATAGGGGATAAAAGTAGTGTAAATTGAGCCATCTAAGCCTAATTTTGTGAATGTAACATGACTTGGAGTTTGATTTGACGTGATTGAGTATGCTACTAAACAAATCACTCGAATGATTGTGTGGGTACTAAATTAGGTTAAATATATCCCCTTACAATTAATTGTAGCCACCTTGCTTTATTTGTGGCATGATTTTCCTAAATTGAATACCACACTCAATAAATTTACTCATTTATTTTCATAGTTGATACAATTAGGGATAATCGAGTGCCTTAAACATAATTGAAACAACATAATTTTTTTTGGGTCTTATTTTTCTACATTTGAACCTCCTCCATTCATCCAATTACTAAATTGGTTGTATGGTGGGGACTCAAATAGTGAAAATAAAGCATATTACAGATAATTGTAGAAAACTAATGCAATTTGTGTTTAAATTTCCATAACTAGGTTCCTTATTAAACAAATTAATCAAGTAGTTATATCAATTTATTCCTCTCTTGCATTAGTGAAACCTCATTGTCACCTGCACCATATATGATATAGAGGACACCTATCAATCGAAGTTGGAAGTCAGAGAATATTAATAAACCTATACATGTGTTCCACCATGAATATCACCAACTAAAAAACTAATAATTTCTATGCATGTATAAATATTTATGTACTTATTTAATATTGTTCAAAAAATTAAGGTATTTGTAAATACTAAAATATTATATTAAACACCTAGAATGCTTGATTTTGGCCTAAATTCAACCCACAACACTTGTGTGACCGATTCTAACATTTAGAAAAAACATGTATACCTAAAAAGTTGACGAAAGGAGAAAAGTTCAAAGGAGTTACTAGACATGATTTTTTTTAAGTAGGTAGTGGGATCTCTTTATTAAATTTTCATAGTGTTGCTAGTCCTTCCATCCATTTTTCCAATGTTTCTTGTGTATTTCATATGCTATGATAATTATAAATTGGGTGACATTAGTGTGAGTTTAGAACATGTTAGTCTAACAAGTGATGTAATGTAGTTATACATATTTGCAAAATATTATGTGGATGCGGTAACTAATATTAAGATAAATAATTTAGGTATTGGATAATGGAGAGCAATAGGAACATTAGGCTTTTGAAATTGTCTTTTTCCCAGGTAGTGGCAAAGGGTCGTGTGGTGGATGTTAGGGTGGAAAATACAAAGATGAAGGCTACAAAAAATATATATTATTCTCAAATGGATGATGTAATGGTAAACATAGGTCAAAACCCTAATAGACTCAACTAGGAAGGTGTACCAGTAATGAGAGAGTCACTGATGCATATCTAGGTGGTCACAACATTGGTAGATAAAACTGATAAAGGTGATCTATCACGGTTATTTAGATTAGAGGATGGAGTGATGGTTAAATAATAGGGAATCTTGATTCGATGACAGGAAAAATAGAGTCATGGCATGTAAAACCCATTAGTTTTATTGAATCAATAACTTAGATGGATAGGAAAAAAGTTATTATGGTGAGTCCTTTGGGTGTATAAAATATCATCACTTTAGTCTTTTATGGGGACAAGGAACTCCAGGAGGTGCTTAAAAATGAGGGATGGAGCACTAACTGATTGTAGACAAGCCTTCCTGATCTCTACAACTGGATCATTGATGTGATGGGACCATTAATAGAAGTTGGGATAGATATTTATCCCTATGATAGGAGTTTTTATGTCGGTCAATTATAGAGTCAAATAGATTAAACACACAAGAATAATATTATGTTTTCATATTTTTATTCGATGCATTATAATTGGCTATTATATAGTCGTGGAGGTAGCACAATAACCTCATAGAAAATAGAAACTAATAACCCGAAATAGTCATGGTTAACAACAAATCTTACAAGGATATATTTCACACAAAAAGACTTAAAATACACTAATTAATAATGTTACTAATATAAAATCCTAACATTCACTCCCTTAACATTATTAATTCCTAGCACCCCCTTAATTCAAACATGGTAAAATGCTTTTACACTCTCCATGTAACTTACTCACCCTTTGAGTTGGCATGCCATATTTATGGCTTCATGGTCTTGGTGGCACCTTGATTTTTTCTTGCATGATTACCAAAAACATGGAAGTGACAGGGGTACATCTCTCTACTTAATACCTTCAGTGGTTTCTTGGATTATCAAAAACCCATATGGTTTTTTGATACAACTTGACCATGAAACTAGGGGTGTTAAGAGGTCTCGACCACTACGGTGGTTTATCAGATTTCTAGAAACCCTTTTCCAAGAACCAAGTGCTAATTCTCCCCACAATGTTCTTCATTAGGAGGTACCAAACAGGAAAATAATGTTAATTATTTTTTATTGAAAACCAAAAAATGTAGAAAAAAAAAATGAGGACTAAGTCCTCATCACCTCATGTACCCTCTATATGTGATCATTGTCACTCAATCTCAGACATCACAAATATTCACCATTGCCACTAGTGATCATCTTCAGCATAGGTGATTTGGTGTAGAACACACCACACTAAAAAGAGAGAAAAAGACACCACATCACACAAATTGTCACCATAGGAATGATTTGACCCCATCATAAGCAACTCATGAGAGGATACCAAATGTCCTCCAACCTATTTGTATCCTTTAGACTCCGGTCCAAAAATCTATTTACTCAACTGATATCTTGATGAAGCTCAATGAATGTCATGTACAAATGATTTTATGTCCTTCAACAATTTTGATAAAACAAACTAAATTTAAATAAACCCACTATGAGTTTATGGACATATACTATTGACTTTTTAAAATAAAAACAACTTAAATAAAGTTTGACTTTTATAAAACCTAAACACAAAACAAATGCGGTATTTAAAGAAAACTATTGAACATATGTACCCGTCCACATATTTCTGCAGTCTCTATAATGGCAGCCAAGAGGAGATGGATCCATATGACTCTATGGGTGTAACGTCACATAAATCTACAGATCCCAAATTGTCTCGTCTACGAACTTCAAATAACGCTGACAAATAGGAGCGCCGAGTCACAGGTGAACAATAATTGCGTGATCCCGTAAAAATGTCAGATGACGATGTCCTCACAAGTTCAGTGTACATGTGTCAAACATGTAGCCAATACAAGTGACGTGTATCCAATTAGATCTATGCATAGGAATACGAATCTCCACGTAGCATAAGAGAAAACTCAATCCATCAAATGGCACAAATCTTCTTTGGTCTTTGTATATGGCCACCGAAAGCATAATCATGGCAATGAGATTGGCGCGTCCCTGGTCTGCGTGCAGAATTTTTTAAATCTGAACTATAGACGTGCGCCGAGCTAGACAGACGCAACAACAAATACTCCTTGAGAGCGTTGGCAGGTTGATGACATCTGATCACCAATTTTGTAAATTATGTCCACGCGTCTTTGGCCGATCAGAACTACATATTAGACAAGCCTTAAATTTTTTTTACGAGGAGCAAAACTGTACGCACGTCTAGTGGAGTCTTCTAAATAAATTTGACATAACTAATGTGAAATATTCATCCACACGGGCAACAACGAGGCTACCCTATTTAATATTCATCTCATTCCTAGAATACTGCACCTGCTCTGATACCACACTGTTGGTAAATTGGAGAGCCGAATAGATTATTAACATAGGAATAATACTATGTTTTAATATTTTTATTTGATGCATTACAATTGGTTATTATATAGCCATGGAGATAGCACAATAATTTTCTAGAAAATAGAAACTAATAATTTGGAATAGTCACGGGTAAGAACAAATTTTACGCAAATATATTTTTTATAAACAAATTAAAATACATTAATTAATAATGTTACCAATATAAAATGCTAACATTTTCATTGTGGTTTTTGATCTTTATTCAGACCAAAAAAAGGCTCTCCAAGATAAGGTCTAGATTTCGGATCATAATTTTATGTTTTGGAATCCATGGTTCTTGTCTTTCAACATTCATACAAAATCCCTTAGCAACATTTCCATTTGGGTTCGATTATCATAACTTTCTCTCTAGTTCTACTCCAAACTTTGCCTTTCATCTATTGGTAATTCCCTGGGTGAGGTACTTATGGTGGATTCTACTACTAAGAAATATTTTCACTCAACTTTCACTTGTATCTTAGTCTATATGGAAATCTCTACTGACCTTCTAGCGATTGTCAAGTTGAAAGTCAAAGACAGATGTTAATCCCAAACCCTTGATTATTAAGGTTTAACTTTTTTTGCCGAAGGTGATTTGATATAGAATCTCCATCGTGGAAGAATGTTCTTCCAGTTTATTGTTATGTTTTTTATCGTAATATGACCATGGAAGAAGTGGCAACTATACTAGTGATTAATCAATATGATTATGAGATTTATGATACTATTTCCTTTCCCTCTCTAATCAATTCTTAGGAATATTGTTTTAGGCTAGTAGCACCTTAATGGTTCCTAAATTAGTTGAAGTTACTCTTGGTAGTTTACGAATAGGCAAAGAAATAAAATTTTTCATTATTTTCAAAGACCGAGGTGTTTTTTGAGGTAGAGGAAATTGGATGGTAATGAAAAAAAAAATTAAAAACATTTGAACATCCATAACTATCCAACATGATGCCCTCTCCTATAGGGAAGATGGTGAGAGGAGGACTTAAGGGTTTCCACATTAGTGGTAGCGACTATGTAGGGGTAGGATGGTGCAACACGATTGATCATGTATGGGTTTAGTTTTTGGTGTTTTGACATTTATGGTATGTCTCCCACGAGATTGGTTTGGTTCTTTGTGTCCTATTAGTTTCCTTTTGGAGTATTTGCCTCTATCAGCTAGTCTTTATTTTTATAGTTGGATGGAATTTTTCCACTTCTTGGCATATCATGGTTTTAATATGATATTTTCAAGATTTATTGTAATTCCATACATTTTAATAAAGAGTTAGGAACCCATCAACCCTCAATTATCTATTAAAAAACAAGTCATGTAAGATAGAATTTAGAGGTAACATTAGGGTGATTTTAGAGCCAACATTATGATGTCTTTATGAGGGGATGTTAGGGTGAATCTATATGCAACTTTAGATTGGGACTATAGGTGATGTATTTGTGTCTTTATAGGTGAAATTAAAGGGAATTTATATATAAAAATGGTCATTATAAAGGTAACATTAGTGTATTGTTAACAAGTCATATTTTGGTGGGTTTAGGGGTAGCATTAGGTTGTCTTGAGTAGGTGGTGCTTTGGTGTCTTTAGAGATGAATTTACATGGTGAATTTATTTGTAACTTTATATTCATCTTTAGGGTTTAATGTTGTGATTTTAGGTGCATTTATTACATTTATAATTTGGTTAATGTATGCATTAACTTAATTTCATTTTAAAATTCAAATTGGGGGAATAATTTGGATAGAAAAATATCACATAGGACATAATTTTTAGCATCTTATTCATTATTTATCATATTTTGATTTTTTTAACATAAGTTATTGTTTCCTTGTCCATAAGTGTTTAAATATAGTCTTTATTTAGATCTTGATAATAAAAAGTATATGAAGCTATCTATTAACATCGTTTGACTATATGTTGGTTTCTAGTTGTAAACCTCTTTTCTCAGTCTTACAAACTTGAGAAAATGGAAAATAAAGATGAGAAACATACTGATATGTCATTATAGTCAAGGAAGAGTTTAGCGTCTAGACTAGATTAAATTAAGATAATGACTAGGATGCACTAATAGAGGGTATGGTCAGTTCCCTGCTACTTCTGGCTTTGCTTAAATAAAGGTCAGAGGACCTATGGGGTATCTTGCGTTCATCGATTGATACTGAAATTCAACCTCCATGAGGATTTTTGGCACAAATAAAATCAAATATGACTAGGGCACATCCAAAACTATTTACTCCACCTAAGAAGGGTTGTCACATGGAATGCACAAATGCATTAGGTCATAGTGAAGCTATTGAAGATAGATGGTTATATGACTGTAACAGTAATTCTAAAGATTTTTTCAACAAAAGAGGGTTGAATAGAAGACTGCAATGCTGATAATTAAATCACAAATTATAGATATATTTTAAATATGTAATGTTTATGCATTTGTAGGTAAATAACATTTAACATATGTAAAGGGTGTATTGTTTGTAGCATAGGATAGGGTAGGACAACTTGAATAGTTATAAAAGAGTGGTGTGATGGTATTTTTCAAATAGCAGGGATTCTTTAAACATGAATGACATCACTTGTTTCTAAATATGTGGAAAAACACAAATGCAATCTGAGAGGAACTACCGGGAGTTATTTGCATCCATTGGTGCCAATATAATGTAAGTACCCAAATGATTCCTGAAACCATAGAACATAAATTACAGTTAGAATCTCAAATGCTTTTTATTATTAAATTCATGTACCCAAGGTACCCTTAAGAGGTATTCAAAAATATATTTACAAATTTCTATGTAAAAAGGGGTTTATAACCCATATCTATACCCAAGATGACAACCATACATGAGCACAAAACTAGATATCCAATCAACATAACATGTAAAAGATCTCATTACATTTCATTAATAGGAAAGCGTAAAATCCAAAAGTATTCTTCATTATCTAGGGCAAATAAAGCAAATGAAAATACAATAACTTAGGTGTATTTCACCCTTTTTATTTTTCAGTTCCAAAATTGCTTTTCCAATTTACACTTTTACATTTTTGCAAATTTACCTTTTTGTACTTTTACTTTTACTTTTTGACAAATTTTTATTTTTTGTAATTTCTTCCAGATTTCCTTTTTTAATGCATAAATGTTTTATGTGCACTTTTCACCTATTGGGTAACCTAGTCCTTTAATGTAAATTTGCACCAAGTGCAAATTTGTGCCATGTACAAATTTGCACCAAGTGCAATACGTGCCATGTAAAATTTGCACCAAGTGCAATTTACACGGTGCTTTCCCCACTAAAATCTCCCTTTGTAGCTCACAGAATCCAAAGATGGGAGTGAACTTTGCACTTTGCACCAAAAGCTGGTGCGAAATGTAAGTCAACCTTCCAACTCCACCATACATCACTTTGTGCCTTTTCAAGCATTTTTTCAAGGTTAAATTTAAGAAATTGAATTTTTTCATAGTGATTTTACAAATTAACTTTCTTGGGGAACCTGGGGTCTTTTCTGCACCTTTTGTTGAAACTTGCAAATTTTGGATTTTTCAAATCTTACCCAATTTCATTTCCAGCAAAGAAACCTATATATGATTTTTATAGAAACCCAACCTTTTGCAAATGTGTCCAACCAACACAACCTACAACCATGGATATTTATCAAATCATAGATCCTTCAATCAATGCATAAGAAAAGCCATTACATAATTTTAGCGTTAAATGGAATTGTCACTGTGTTCAAAAGGTCAAGAACAAAGTCCTGCAAAACATTCAACCTGTCACCAATAGGTTCTTTAACCTGCATGCTCCTTCATGTTAATCATAGAAATAGGTTGTCACACCATTATATGATAGTCCCAAAAAAATATGAGTGCTAGCTGTGGATGTTGCAGGTTGTTACAACTCTCTTATATTTGATAATAGTGGAAATTGTATAACACCTCTGACTTTCTTCTCATAAATCTTTCCTCTTGGAATCTAAATATATTTGTATATTTATAACAACTCATCCCCTTCTTAAATATCAAAATCTAGCAGAGGACTCAAAAATAAATTTTAGGTGTTGGTTATTCCACCTTGGACATCTCCCAAAATTTAGGCTTTGAGAGCTCATTTCAAGGAGTTTCATTAAAACAAATGCAACCCTATTACTTCAATTAATTTTCATTTTAAACTTCCTTTGCTAAATAAAGAAACTCCGTATCTAAGGTCTAAAAAAAATATGTAGATAGTACCTATCTCTTCATGCCAAGTAGTTGGGTCTTTGACTTCCTTCCATATGTATCAGCCTTTTCAATTTTTCCCACTCCCTATTTTCAATGCCTATCTTGGCAGGATCTAAAGGTGGGGGTACATATTGCACTTTGCACCAAATGTTGGTGAAAAGTGTGTGGGAGATCCTGCCTCACACCATTTGCCGCTCTCTCACAGAATTTCATACTACCATGTGGATGTATTTCAAATCTTTGCATTTAATTACTTGGATTCTGATAGAGGTCCACTTAGTCAACGTGCAATGAAATGAAAAAATCTCTGCCATGCATTTTCATACTCCTTGCCTTGCACTTTGTATTTTTTTGTTCCCATCTACCCTTCGGATATGGAGGTGTGGAAGTACCTTGCATGTTGCACCTTGCATTGGTGCAAAGTGCATGGAAGACTCTGCTCTCCACCATGCACCTATATGCTTCACATATCTGGCAGAGTTTTGCACCATGCCTAAATTTTTTTGCCCTTCTTCCATGTGGTTGTATAGGTGATGTTGCATAACTCCATGTTAGAAATACATAGTTGCATGCTTCTACAAACCCTATTGCATTCCAATGTTTCCATCTATGTAAGCATGGCTAGCTATATGTTGCTGCACACATTTTAGGGCACTAATACCCCACTTAAAAATCACTCATGGGGAATGAGTTATGGAAAATCAATGAAATAAAATCTAACTCTGAGAACCTAAATATATTTGGGTTTTGATTTTTGTATTTGAGTGCTGGATTGAATTTGTAACTTGAGTAGGTGCATAGGGGATAAAAATAATGAAAATTGATCCATTTAATTCTAATTTTTAAAATATAATGTGATTTGGAGTTTCATTTGACCCCATTCAGTATGCTACTAAATAAATCACTCGAATGATTGTGTGGGTACTAGATTAGGGTAAATATATCCCCTTACATCTAATTAGAACAACCTAGTTTTATTTGAGGCATGATTTTCTTAAATTGAATACCACACTGAATAAATTCACTCATTTGTTTTCATAGTGGATGAAATTAGGGATAATTGAGTGCCTTAAACATAATTGAAACAACATAATTTTTTTGGGGTCTAAATCTTCCATATTTGAACCCCTCCATTCATCCATTTACTAAATTGGTTCCATGGGGGGACCCAAATGGTGAAAATAAAGAATAATAAAGGTAATTATAGAAAACTAATGTGTTTTTCCTTTCAATTTTCCTTAACTAGGTTCCTTATTAAGTAATTCATCAAGCATTTATATCAATTTATTCATATTTTGCATTAGTGAAACTTCATTGTCACCTAGAATTTATATGAGATATATGTCACCTATCAATTGAAATTGGGAGTTAGAGAATATTAATAAATCTATACATGTGTTATACCATGAATATCACCACCTAAAAAATAACAATTTATATGCATGTACATTTACATTTATGTACCAATTTAATATTGTTAAAAAACATAGCATATTTAAAAATATTAAAATATTATATTAAACACATGGGATGCTTGATTTTGGTCTCATTTTAGCGCACATCACTTGTGTGACCATATATAACTTTTCAAAAAAAATTGTATACCCAAAAATTTCACAAAAGGAGAGAAGTTCAAAAATGTTGCTAGACATGATTTTTTTTTGAATTAGGTAGTGGGATATGTTTATTTATTTTTTATAATTTTGATAGTCCTTCAATTAATTTTTTCAAAGTTTTTTGTGTATTAGATATGCTATGATATTTAACATTTTGGTAACATTATTGTGACTTTAGAACATGTTACTTTAACAAGTGATGTAATGTAGTGATACATGTAAGAAAAAAATATGCCGATGTGGTAACTAATAATAAGGTGAAAAATTTAGGTATTGGTCAATGAAGAGCATTGTGAATGTTAGGGTTTTCAAACTATGTTTTTACTAGATATTTTCAAAGGGTCATGTGGTGGATGTTGGGGTGGACAAAGCAAAGTTGAAGGCTACAACAAATATCTATGGTATACGAAGGGATGATGTAATGGGAAACATAGGTCGAAACCCTATGAGACTTAATTAGGAAGATGTACCATCAATGATAGAGGCACTGATTCAGATCTGGGTGGTCACAACATTGGTAGATGAAACTAATAAAGGTGATCTATATGGGTTATTTGGATTCGCAAAAGGAGTCATAAACAAATAATAGGGAAACCTAATTTGATAATAGGGAATGAAAATTCATGACATGTAAAACCCATTACTATTATTAAATAGATAACTTGGATGGATAGGACAAATGTTATGACAATAAATTCTTTTGGTGTGTGAAATATCATCACTTCAGTCTCTTGTGGGGATAAGGAACTTTAGGAGGTGCTTAAAACTGAGGAATGGATCACTAATCGATTCTACCCAAGGCTCCTTGATCTCCACAAGTGGATCACTACTATATAGTGACAGTTAATAGAAGTTGAGTTGGATAGTTATCCCTATGCTAGGAATTTTTCATTGTGATTTTTTATCTCTATTAAGACCAAAAAGGCTCTCCAAGGTAAGATCTAGATTTGGGATCAGAATTTTCTCTTTTCGAAACCATGGTTCTTGTATTTCAACATTCATATGAAATCCCTTAGCAACATTTCCATTTGGTTTTGATTTTTGTAGATTCCTTTCTAGTTCTACTCTAAACCTTCACTTTCATTTATTGGTAATTCCATGGGTGAGGTACTCATGGTGGATACTACTACTAAGAAATGTTTCCACACTATTTTCACTTGTATTTAAGTCTCTATGGAAATTTCTACTAACCTTTTAGTGATTGTCGAGTTGAAAGTCAAAGACTATTGTTAGTCACAAACCCTTGACTATTAGGGTTGAAATTTTTTGTCTAAGGTGATTTGAGGTTGGCCCATTTGGCCAAAATTTTCAAAAATTTCAAGCAAGATGTATAATCTTCATGGTGTAAGAACTCTCTTCCAGTTAATCTTTATGTTTTGGACTGCATTATGACCATGGAAGAAGTGGAAATTATACTAGTGATTGATCAATATGATTATGAGATTCATGATACTATTTTCTTTTCCTCTTTCATAAATTCTTAGGAATATCATTTTAGGATGGTAACACCTCAAAGGTTCCTAAATTAGTTGAAGTTACTCCTGGTAGTTTCCAGCTATTTAAAGAAGTCAAAAAAATCATTATTTTCCATGACTCAGGTGTTTTTGAAACTAGAGATGACTAGATGGTAGTACAAAACACCGTTGAAACATCCACGAACAATCCATTATGATGCTCCTCTCCTACAGGGAAGATGGTGAGAGATGGACATAAGTGTTTTGACGTTGGTAGTAATGACTATGTAGGGGCAGGATGGTACAACATGATTGATCATGTACAGGTTTAGTTTTTGATATTTTGACATTTAGAATATGTCTCTCAAGGGATTGGTTTGGTTTCTTGGGTCATGTTAGTTTCCTCTTGAGCTGTTTGCCTCTGTTGGCTAGCCTTTATTTTTCTAGTTGCATGGAATTTTTTGACTTCTTAGCATGTCATGGTTTTAATATGATATTATTAAGGTTTTTTTTAAGTCGATTCTTTTTAATAAGGAGTGTAGAACCCATCAACCCTCAATTATCGCTTAAAAAACAAGTGATGTAAGATTGAATTTAGAGGTAACATTAGGGAAATTTGAAAGCCAACATTAGGATGTATTTAAGAGGCAATGTTATGGTGAATCTATATGGAACTTAAGATTGACATTAGAGGTGATGTTCTAGGGTGTCTATAGGTGAAATTAAAGGGAATTTATATATAAATTTATTGTGAATACAAAGGTAATATTAGGATCTCCTTAACAAGTGACATTTGGGTGGGTTTAGGGGTAGCATTAGGTTGTCTTTATTAGGTGATGTTTTGGTTTCTTTAGAGACAAATTTACATGTTGAAATTATTTGTAATTATATATTTATCTTTAGGGGTTAATGTTGTGATTTTCTGTGCATTTACTACATTTATAATTTGATTCCTACATGCATGAACTTAATTTTAAAAAAAAAAAAAAAAAAATTAAAGTGGGGAAATAATTTGAACAATCAATTATGGTAGAGGACACATTTTTTAACATCTTATTCACAATTTATCATATAGATTTTTTTTTAACATAATGTATTTTTCTTTTGTCCATAAAGGTTTGAATAATGTCTTTATTTGGATCTTGAGAATAAAATTTATATGAAGCTATATACTAATAGCATTAGACTATAAATCTCATGCATTTCATACCTTTTCAAGAAACTAGATCATGTGTCATCTCCATGTCAGACCCTCCATTTGATTCAAAAATGTACGTTGCACATATCTATCTATTTTAGACTTATGGTCCCATGTTACCATTAATTTTGATTGTGCACCTTTAACCTCCATCAATGTGAATTTTAAGGTCGACTATCGTGCATAATTTGTCCTAGATTTGTATATATTACAGGTCATATCAAAACATTTAAATAATCAAAAGATAGGGAAGAAATATATAATCCAAATATCATATTTCAAACTTAAGGTCAAAGAATCAAATATCTTTTAATAATTGCGTTTGTTTTTCCATTCGTGGGGGTGGTGGTGATCGACGATCTGGAATAGTGCTATCTACGGGTGCAAACCGATTCAAACGTGGAAACGGCTTATCTTGATCTCTGATCTTGTTGTTTGGATTGAGGTTGTATGTAGCTGAGACAGGGAGGATAAATATCATGTTCAGCGCAATAAGCAATGCGCTAATCTTCATAAGCATTGATCTCACCATTCCTTCGAAGGTAGGTAAGTATGTTTAATCAGGTCAAACGCACTTTTATTTCTCTCGAACTTGAATCAAATTTAATATTATGTGTTTGAGGAACTCTCCAGAGGAAGAAATAAAGACCGCAATTAATGTGCTATTGCAGATAGAATTGCATTTACCTCTTAGACATGAAAAATGTGTATATATAGAGCTAAAGAGGTATTAAAAAATCAAATGGCGTATTGAGGGCGGTCTCCCAAATATTTTATATTTTCATAAGATTATGAATCAATTTTCATTATTTGACATTAACTGTTGTGTTGAATATTAAACGAAACAATGTTGCGATGATTGTTTGCGTGTTTGACTGTTTACGTGTTTAGTCCACCTGGCCCTAATTAATGAATTAGGGCATGGACGATGATGGGAATAGAAATGAATACAGCTATACAAAATATTATGTTGTTGAATGTCTCTTTTCATTTTCAAAGAACACATTTTTTTAAATATTTCAGTAGAAACAATTTTGTGTCTGGCATAGCATCCCATGAAAACAATTTTGTTTAAACCGTTATGTCAAACACTTCACGGCGTTTATGTATACTTCCAAATTTTTGCTTCGTAGTGTGCATAAATATGTGATTGGAAACAAATAATACCGGTGCCAATTCATTCATCCCACATTGTTGTCTTCACAAACTGTAATAAATATATTTTTTTAGTATTAAATATTTGATAGAGCAATTCAAAGTTCTACTACATAATTATAATAATATTACAAAAATAATAAGTAGAATTATTAATTTCTAATTAATTTAAATAGATTTGTTTGTATGTATTGCATACTTTCATGTGTTTAAATTTAAAAATTATTTATGTCGATTCTATAGTAGTTAGGTGGCATGTAATTAATAATTTACAATTATGCTGAATTTTAAGTTTAATATTATCTTGTTTATTATATAGAAAATTCAATTTTAAATTTGATGTCTATTTTATAATCATTTAAATATTTTTATAAGAGTGTCAATATTTTCAAATGCATTAGGATAGATTTGGTAAACTACAAATAAGTATTTTTTTTAACTATCCTAAACATTTGTGTTAAGGCTCAGAATATGTCCTTCACTTTTCTGAAATCATTCATGGGTTGTTAATTACTTGTAGAGACCTATAATACTTATTATTTTAGTTCACTAATTCTTATCAAGGATATATAATACTTATACGATTTTAAAAATAACATATCAAATGTAACACATGATTAACAATTCATCAAATACAAAACATGATAATATTTATAATGTGTGTGTGTGCGCGCACATATTTAGAGTATATGTATATGTATATGTATATATGTGTGTGTGTGTGTGTGTGTGTGTGTGTGTGTGTGTGTGTGTGTGTGTGTGTGTGTGTGTGTGTGTGTCTATATATATATATATATATATATATATATATATATATATATATAGACACACACACACACACACACACACACACACACACACACACACATACATATATATATATACATACATACATACATACATACATACATACATACATATTCTTGGAAATTTAATAGGTTTTGGCTATTTCACTTATTCCAAAACATCTGCTATACTAGAACTGTAATCCTTCATAGTTAAGGTTTTGAGTCCAATAGCAATCCTTGAATTTGAGATCAATAGTAGTTAGAAGGTCAAGGTTGGCATCTATATTAACTTGGATACAAGCGAAGGTGGTGTGTGAATATTCCATAGTAGAAGTATCCACCAATGACATGTCATAAAGTGAATTAACGATAGCCATAAGGCAGGGTTGAGACCACAAGTAGTGGGGGAGATGCCACAAAAGAATGAAAATAAGCCTTCTATTGAAAGATCCAATCAGGGAGTTGAATGATGGGACCCACGGCTTTATTAGAAAAAGATTCTATTCCCAGTGTTAGATCCTATCTTTGAAAATATTTCTCTTTTCTTCGAGGAGATTAAAAATCACAAATATTAAAACCCTATCACATGGTTAAATCTCTAGTTTATCTTCTATTAGTGTTAACCATGACAATGATATGCACTTGTTGAGAGGAGGGATGCTTGGGAACAAGAGATTGAACTTGTATATTAATCCCTAGACCACAAATCAATCTTCATTTTCCTTTACCTCCTCAATCTCCTCATCCTCAATGAAAACCAAAGGGTTTAATTTTGTCATGCCTAAGGGATTTACCATAGGTTTCTCTTTCTGATCAACCACACTTTTCTCTTTCTGATCCATTCAAGATATTTTTATAGAAAAATATTTGACATTCTATACCTTCATTGTCCTTCTCGAACCTATAGGTCTTGAGATCCTTCATGAACCTATAGGTTGAAGTTCTTATTTGAGATTAGATATGCTACCTCCATAAGTGGGTGTTAATGTCTGATCTCCTCTTCCTGATCATTGTTCATGTCTAAAACTTCAAATATGGGAGACTATGACCATCCTATATACCATGTTCTCTTCTGATGGCTTTTCTCTCCTAGTGCATATGCCCTACCTTCAAATCTTTCATTTTACTTATTTGACCAAAAACACCAACTTGTCTTTCCACTAACAAAATGCATTTCATGTTAGAAACCCTAGCTTCAAGAATCATGCTCATTTTTATTTTATATCTGCTTAAATTATTAATTCACTAAACATTTTTAATGCAAGCTATTTTATTTATTTAAAATTTAAATATTATTAATATTTATTTATATTTTAAATATTTTTTTTGAAATAATTTTGAAATATTTAAATCAATGTTCCAAGTAAGGTAACTCTACATTTGATTGGTGTAGAATTTAACCCAAACACATAAAGAGGTATGAGTCCCCCAAGGAACAAAAAGCAAAAAGGAGTCAAAGGTTGAGAAACAAAAGGTGTCAAACCAGTCAGGGGTCTAAGAAACATAAAACACTAAGAAAATAGGAAGACTAGATAAACCACAAAAGCAAAAGTGGACCCATCAAAAATCTACTAGCATAAAAATACCAAAAGAGAGATATTAAGGAATGAACCATATCTTATCCTTATCCATATCATGACTAGAGTCCAGAGGCCCACTTTTAGGGTGGTCAAAATCTCTCCCTTCATTCCTTTCAGCATCAATTTATCTACCCAAATATTTCAAAATTATGACATTTCTTATAAATTATTTCATCTTAGTACACGAGTCCCTGAAATGTCCTATCAAGCTTCAAAACTCATAGATCTCTTTTTCTCTGGAAAATGGATAGGTTGGTTCTAGGAGAGAAATTGGGGACCTAAGTTGAAAGAAAGTGGGGAGCATCTTACCCTTTTTAACAATGACATATTCTAGCCAAGATCATCCTTCTCCTGTTACTAGTCATTGATTCAATGATAGCTAATGTTCTAGTGATTTATACAATGTTTATAAGGATTCCATTATCCTATAAACAAGGAAGAAGACTAGGCATCTCAATTCACATAGGGGTTTTATCCATTTTGAAGTTCAAGGAGGACAACTTAAGCTTGCAGTGTTGAAGTATAAGGAATAATATTCCCATGAATGAAAGACCTTCATTTAGGATTTTAAGGCAATTCTCCTTGATATCAAATGAAAATAACATTAACCCATTATCCATAGCCACCATGTTGAAAACTCTAGAATCAATCCACTTCCCTTTCATCCAGTTCTTGACAGCATCTATTGTGCCATCTACAACACAGTCTTATTGATAAGAGAGTTACTATATTTGGCTTCTGCTTCTTTTAGAATCTTGTCAGGAATGTACAACATCATGTTCTTGATTGACTAATCATTGGTTGGGTTCAATCAATTATGACTCTACTTATTCTTGGAACTTGGGTTGGACTCAAGCTTGTCCATCCAATCGAAAATAACAAATGGGTTATCATTGTTACTTGCACATTTTTTGATTCTAACAGTGCACAAGTTACACTTTGCCCATTCATAAGATAATTTTTTCTTGTGTAGGGAAGCCTTTGAATTCACCTCCAACCAATTTATTTTGGGAGTGGATATGGATTCAAAATTCAAACTTGAAGCATTAAAGAACCTGTAATAAAATTTGAAATGACTTGTATTGCTAACACTTAAGAGATGAAACATTTTTTTTAGTGCACAATACCTACCATCATAAATAGCTTCCATGAAATGAAATGATATATTATCAAAATGTGAACTTTATATATTATGTTGAGCGTTAATTGTAGTACACTCTTAAATAAATTTCCATTGTTTAATGACAAATAACATCAATCTAACTACATTATTATATTAAAAACTAGTGATTAATAATTTTTTGTAATTTTTCATCAAAATTTCATTTATTGGTGATGAAAGTCACTAATATAACTGCATCAATAATTTGAATTAGAAATAATAATCTATGAATAAAGAAAATTGGTTTCAAACTCTATGGTATGACTATAATATTGCATTTTTGTGACTATGATATTAATTTTCTTAATTAATTAATCAATAAATAGAACATAATTTTAAATAATTATAAAATAGGTATCAAATTTAAAAAATAATTTTTCATACAATAATAAAATATTATTAAATCTAATATAAAACATGATTATTAATTACTCGTTACATTCCAACCGGATACCATTGTATCGACTTAAATAATTGTTATATTTAAACATGTGTAAGAATGAATTACAGATGATTTTTTTAAATAAAATTATAAATTAATAAATCAAACTAGGGATGCCAATGCTCCAAACATGGAAAGGCATAATCTTGAGGTCTACTCTTGTTGTTTGTATTGAGATTATTTCTAGCTGAGATGGTGGATAAATATCATGATCAACACAATAAATATGTTTATAAGAATTGATCTCACCATCCTTCAAAGATGGGTAGGTATGTTTAATTAGATCAAACATTTCTATATTTCTTTTGAATTTAAATCAAATATAATATTGTGTGTTTGAGGAATACTCAAGCAGAAGCAATAAAGACCACAACTAACGTGTCATTGCACTTGTCATTTAGATGAGAAAAATTTGTATATATTAAGCTAAAGTTGCATTAAAAATCAAATGGTGTATTGAGGGTGGTCTCCTAAATATTATACATCTTCAAAAAATTATGAATCAATGTTCATAATTTGACATTAGGTGTTTGTTGAATATTAAACCAAACAATGTTTTGATTATTATTTGCATACTACCATGTGCATGTATTTTAAACCATTGTATTTGATCACTTAATTTTCAATTAAAGTCGATGGTGGTAGGTACCCTTGGTCAATGTGAAATCAAATTACAAAGTCTTTGACGTGCATTTTTGAACTCCATACCTTGGTAGACCTTCAACCCCTCCCTTGCACTTTGCATTTTGGTATTCCCTTCTACCCATGAAATGTGAAGGTGTGAAAACATCTTGAATTTTATACCTTGAATTGGTGTAAATTTTATGGAAGACTCTGCACTCCACTATGCTCCTATATGCTTCACATATTTGGTAGAGTTTTATACTATCCCTACACTTTTCACAATGTGTAGTCAACTCATTGGCTTTTGCGATACCCTGACCACATGTTTTCTTTGGAAAATAAGATATTTGACCATGTTTAATTCTCTAACATTTTTCCATGTGGTTAGAGAGGTGATATGGCATAATTACATTTTATAAATACACTATTGCATGCTTCTAAAAACCCTTTTGCCTTCTAATGTTGCCCTCCATGTACGCATGACTAGTTTTTTTTATTACATGCATTTTGGAGGACCAAAATTGGCTCTCACTTGGTGTTGGACACCCCATATGGGTGTGCAAAGAACCATAAAATATAAGACCAGATGCTAATCCATTAGGCCATGGAGTCGACACAAGATAATTTGCATTATCAACATTTATCTTGACAGGCACACCAAACCTACAAATAATCTAATTTATTTAGAAACATATGACTACAAGGTATGTTTCTCTACTGGTAGGGATTGTTTCGACCCATTTGGTGAAGTAATCAACTACAACTAGTATCCATCTATGCGCAACGCTTGATGAATCAATGATTTCTCCAATGAAATATATTCCTCATTGTCTGAATAGGCCTTCAATCATCACATGCTACAAGGGAAGAGAACCTAAAGCTTTCATCCTCTCAGTAAAGTGCTAACATTTCTCACACCTAAACATTTGGGAAACATCCCTAAAAAATGATGGCCACTAATAACCAGCTCTCAAAATTTTATGATCTATAACTTTAGGTGAAAAAAGGCCACCACAAAGGCATCTATGGAAGTCTTCAATTAGGACATCAGTCTATTCTTCTATCACACATCTTAGGAGAACTGCATCTAGATTCTTCGATAGAAGTCCATTTTCAATTAAGAGTTAATTTTGAGAGACAAGTTTTAGAGTTCTCCTTTGATTCTTATCCAAGTTAGGGGACAATTCAAAATTTTAGGTAGTAAACAATGCCCTTATAACATGGAGATGTATTAAATTGACTCAAGGAATCATCAATATTAAAAATAATAGTGTTTGCCTCAACAACTTAAAAGTTGGTCTCAACGATAAGATTGGGTAGACCCATCCATCTTACCAACTTGGTGGTTTGGATATCCATGCCATACTCTTTTAACATGTTGATCCACCTATACCATTTGATGGATAAGTCAGTCTGAGTTAAAATTTATTTCACCATGATGTGTAGGATGTAGGCAATAATCTATGAACTCATAATATATGACCTAAATGTTTGAAAAACCTTCAAAAAAGAAAAATATTATTTTACCATAATAGTGTGCTTTAGTTTAGGACCTTGCATAACTTTCATAAAGAAAGCTATGTGCTACTCATGACCATCTTCAATCTTTTGCAATAGGATAACAACAAGAGTATTGTATGATGTAAAAGAGAATACCTAAAATGACCTTGTGTAATCAGGACTAACCAAGATAGGAGCAATCTTTAATTCTTCCTTGATGTCACTAAATGCTTACATGGCCTTCTCCTCCCACTTGATGGTCTGGTCTTTCTTCAACATAGAAGTAATAGGCAAAGAAATCAATATGAAATTAGACATAAACCTTCTTACAAAGTTATTTTGTCAAAAGAAATATTGAATTCCTTTCTTAGACTATAGGATAGGCACTTTATCAATGGATTTGACCCTTTTAGGATTAATCATGACACCCTTCTTAGACACTATATGTTTGAATAACTTGGTTTTATCCACTCTAAAGTGGCACTTCTTGGGATTAAGTGAAATACTGAACTCACTATACCTAATCAAAACCTTTTTTAAATGATTCAAAAGCTCTTCTCTTATTTTTAGTTACATAGTAAGATCATCTTGATAAACATTAATAAACTAATTAATTATGCATGTAAAGGCAACATCCATAGATTGCTGGAACATTGCAATAACATTCATCAATTCAAAAGGGATCCACATATATAAATAAGTGCCCCATGGTATGGTGAATATAGTTTTGGACCTCTCAGATTCTTTCATCACAACCTAATTATAAATTGAGAAACCATCAAATGTGGACAATAATTTTTAACTAGTGATGCTTTGTAATAAGTTCTCCATATTGGACAAGGGATAATTATTTTTAAAGAAGATTTGTTTAGATTCCATAAATCCACACACAAGTGGATATCACCATTATTTTTATGTACAGGGACTAAATTTGTAACCAAAGAGGAGTACTTGATGATCTAAATGATACAACCATCCCTTAGCTTCTTTAACTCCTCTCGCATCTTGGTGGCCAAGATGGGGTTAATGGGCATATGTTTTTACCTGTAAGGCTTGATATCAAGGTATAATGGGATGACGTATTATAACAAGTCTTCCCTATACATTTTTAGCTTAGATAAGACAATGCTAAGAAATCTTGGTACATCCTTAGTAGTTGCATGTAAGATTCCTTTTTAGTTGCACTTAAGTGAGTAACCAACTAAACCTTCATTGAATTCTCTCGAGAACCCAAGTTGCACTCAATCACATCTTTTGAAATGAATGAATCTCTTGACTTGATTTTCTTATCTCCATAAAAAATGCTTGTAAATTTACTAGTCCTCTTGGAATAGTTTTTGTCTTCAGTTAAATGATGTCTTTCCTGATCAAGGTCTCTTTCCCACCAAAAACCTAAACTATGAATTCCATGTCTATGAGATGATCATGGTACTTAGCTTCATAGTTTAGAAACCATTTAATTTTTTCATCATCATCAAAGACCTACTAGTGATGAACATTGTTTGGATTAAAGGCCTTAAAATCACCTTTTCCTGATACTGATAACAAGGGCTTGTATTTGTGATGTCAAATTGATCACCCATCCCTGAAAGTCTATCAACTTCTTGGTTGAAAATTCTATCATGATAAAAAATATTAAATACATCAAAAAACTCCAATAAGTCCCAAATTTCATTTCGATATTTTTTTAATCTTTTTTTTTGGTAAATGCATTATGTAATTGCTTTACCACCAACTTAGAATCACCCTTGAGAATTGGAAATTTGATTTCATATTCATAGGCATTCCATAGACCATGCAAGAGTGCCTCATACTTAACGATATTTTTAGGACACTCGAAATAAATCTAGAAAGCAAACATAAAACATTTATGATTAGGGGCATTAAAGACAACCCTAGCTCTGTTTCCAAGATTGGAGCAAGATCCATCAAAGAACATCTTCTAAAACACATTCTTTTTTTAGGATCAACATCAATAACAATAGGATATTCACTAGTAGTTACATTCCCAACAAAGTTGCCAAGGTCAATATCCATGTACAACACTTCACTGAGAGCATGCAAAATCTTCAATCATATATAACATATTTGGTTATGTATAAATTCTAACCATCTTACCCTCCAAAGGAATGGTGGTGTAAGAAAGGTTCATCAACAGACTTCCACCCATGCTCACAGTCTATTTATGAGACAACAACATCCCACATTTAGGTGGGACATCTACAACCACCACATCCATATTCAAGTACTTTCCAGGATGAACTACCAACTGCACCACTAGTCCCTTAACTTATCCAAAAACTAGAACCTCTCATGAGTATCTGGCATAACACTTACCAAAGGCTGATGTGATCTTCACTCCAAGCTCATTGGAGATACCAAAGGGCATCACATTGTAAGAATCACCAAAGTAAAAAATGTAATTATGAAAAATCAAACCAATTATCAACAAAGTAATTTTGTTGACTTTCTACCAATGCCATCCCCAAATAGACCTCCAAGGTGGGTTCAATAACCTCTTCTGATTCTTCATCTTCTTTTAGGAGTGTTTTGGGTAACTTAATTTCATTTACAATTGACCTTTTACCAAATTCTAAATATTCAAAGGCCTTCTTCCTATGATCAGGTATTCATAATAACTCAATAAGTGGTATAGTGACCTTTATTTGACTCAACATTTAAGCCATATCACACACACTATATGGAGGAAGATGTGTGTTTAGTGAAAGGGTAATGACACCTTCAATTAGAATACAATCACTTAAAATTTAAAGCAAATAAGGCTTGGGTGGTTCTAAAACTTTGACAACAGCCTTCAAAATTGGACTTTTTAAAAGCTCATTAGTACCCTTAGGGATGCTGGACAACATGGGTGTTCTATTAATCCTAATAGGAGCACCTCTAGGCTTAGTAACCTAGGCTATGTGTGCCATTTTGGAGGGTTCTTAGACTATTTCATCTTTCTTTTCATCCTTGTTTGCAATCCCTACCTTTGAATTTGCAGTAGCAATGTCCTAAGGAGTATCACCTATTTGCCTACTTCTCCTATTGTAGTCACCCTTTTGGGTAGCTATGGCTATAATTAATAACTACCTTTCCTCAACTGATGGATTGGCCCCAAGATATTTCTTGATCATCATGGAGCACAAGAGATCAAAATCATTAATAGGCAACTGACACACTTGTGCCACATTAACATCATAATCAATGTCAAAAGTTTGAACACTTTTCAATTCTACAAGACTCTAGAGGTGATCATTCATAGTATTAGTCTATAACTTTGTGGAGGCAATCAATTCATCCCAAGGTGTTTCAAAATCAAACATAAAAATCTCATAGTCAGATGACGCATACTCAAGGTCAAATGGCTCTTCATCATCTTCTTCAGTATTATCACATGGAAGGTGTGGAAGGAAACATTTATCACATCAATCAATCTCTATATCAAAATTTACAACATTTACCTTGGCATTTAATGGATCAGACACTTTCCTTCTAGCCCCGCTATATTTATTTCTATTCATTCTATTTTCGCTTACAAGCCTCTTCCCTCTATCATTATCTCGATTATGGAAAGTAAGCCGCCTTTGTGCTATATTTATATTTGGAGAAATTTCATAACTAGTAGAGACTTGAGGGACCCCATTTTAAGATCTTGCCAACTTATACATCATTTATTTGACAATAAAGGGCAAATTTTGATAGTTTCTTCCAAGATGGTTGTCTTTGTAGGCAGTGCTTTTTTCAAACTGACCAACTTCACATCATCCCTCTTGTTTAACGGATTCCCTATAGCCTTGATGTTGATCTCAATTTGAAAGTACATATTGAAATCCAACAAAAAGTTAGTAGGAGCCTTGTCCCTAAAGAAATATGCAGCCTTTTATTAAAGGCATCACAATACTTTATCAAGCACATTGTATCACTGGGCCTGATGTTTTTTGAGTAGCCACATCATGGTCTTGTTGAACTAAGTGTTGAAGTCCTACAAACACTCATTATAATTATTCTTGATATTCTCAAATTTAGACAAGATAAACCTTGGATCAATCTTAGCACCATACTAAATTCTAAAACTATTTTGCATATCTTCCCATGAATTAATGTATCTAGTGGGAAGGGATTAAACCATTCATGAGCATCTTCCTCCAGTGTGTGCACAAATAACTTAATGCACACATCCCTGTTCTCAACCTCATAATCTTCAATGATATTTTGAAAAGCCCTTACGTGTTGATCATCACCGACTACATTGTTCCCTTGAAATTTTGGGAGGTATTTCCTAACTTCATTCAAGACCTTATAAGGATAGCCTTCCATTTGATCAAAACTTATAGGCTGGAATATAGGAATGCAGAATGCAAGATGTGTATTTTCATCTTCATCCCTATGCTTCATAATTAGTTCAAGAGTACATTCAAGAACAAATGGTAAAGCGACACAAGTCATTGAATGAGGTGGACTTGGTGAATTAGACTTGAGAGGGGATTCAACTAGTTGAGATAGAGCTGGAAAATAAATAAGACTATATGTTTTAGAATTATTAAAATATTTGTGATAGTCCTCAACAATGGGGAGTTTTAAAAAAATCTCAAAATTATCAAAATCTTGGCAGTCTGAAGAGTCTTTAGTAGCTAAACCTTACCCTTCAAAAGGCCTCCAAACTTATCTTCATCTTTTTCATGCAAAATTCAGGGCAAGACAAGTCTTTTGGATGAGTCACCTTTGAAAAATGATCTCAATCCTTCCATATTTTCAAACGAAAAAGAATGCTCAAATATGAAATGAAGATATTTGAAATAGCACTAATCTTCCTTGAATCCAGGTGATAAAATTAGAGTCACCAATAAAAACAAAATTCTAGAACATAACAGTTCATAAACAGGTTGTGATGCATGTTGAAAACATACTTTGCCGAGTTTAATGATGATATAATATGCAAAGACACTAATATTTCCAAAATTATGTTCAAAAGGGAAAAGACACCTTTCAACATGCAATATTAACAACTCTTTAAAGAAAACATAACCGAAATCGAATTGTTAAACCTTAAATCCTAGCACATCCCCAAGTGGAGTATTTCAATGTTGATGGTCAAGATGGTTGGATCAATGTAGTAATAGTAGAGAACATCACAAGGTAAAATACTCATGGATTTAGCTCTCTACAAGAATCCCTAGAAATAGAAGTTACCTAGACTTCAATTTAATCCTTGGAAACGGTCCCACAAGAGTTTTGGTTCCTAGTTGTACACCTTGTCCACTTAGCCTTGCACACTTGAGAGAAATGGAAAGCAATGATGAAAAAACTACTTATATGTCATTGTATTTTATGGAGTGTTTGACATCAAGATTAGAATGAAATGCAAAAAATGACTAGGAGGCACATATAGAGGGTATTGTTAACTCCTTGCTACTTTTGGCTCTGTCTATACCAAGGTGAGAGAACCTATCGGGTAGCTTTCTCACATGGAGGGATTTTACACTTCAATCTCCATGGTGATTCTTGGCACAAAAGGGAAATATGACCAAAGCATAACCAAGTATGAACACTTAACCTATGAAGGGTTGTCACATGAAATGCACAAATGCTTTATGTCATACACAAACTACTAAATATAGATGATAAGATGACTGTAATCTTCATTTTTATAAAATATTCAACAATAAGGGCTAAATGGAAAAATGCAGCACTAGGATTTCAAGCACAAATTACAAACACATTTCAAATATACAAGATCTTATGTGTCTTCAAGGCAAATTACACTTATGTTATGCAAAGGATGTGTTAAATGTATGGTAATATAGGGTAGGATAGTTAGATAGTTACAGAAAAGAGGATGGTATGCTAGTGGTTTTCAAACATGAGTGTTTCTTTCAAGATACGTGACATCACTCGTTACAAAGATGTAGAAAAAATGGCTTACAAGCTAGTGGAAACTACCAGGAGTGATTTGAATCCATTGGTGCCAATATAATGAAAATACCCAAATTATTGTTGAAACCCTTGAGCATACACTGCAAATAAGATATCAAATAATTTTTCCTATTGAATCCACAAACCTAGGGTTGCCTTAGAAGGTATTCAACAATATGTTTCCAAATTACATGCAGAAAGGGATTTATAAACTAGAGCTAAGTCCAAAATGATAACTGATATTGAGCATAAAGCAAGATATCCAGTCATCTGAACTAGAAAAACATATCATTGTGTTTCATCAATAGAAAAGAGTAAGAACCACTAATATTTTTCATTAACTTGGAATGAGATCTTACATAAAACAATGTTTGGAAATGCTTCCATGGGGACAACCATGGCAGATTTTCTCCATTTTGGATAGGGGAGACATAGATAAATTCTCTCAAAACTTGCTAATGGTTTTACAAGCTACAACCACCTTAGCAAAGGAGGAAAAATACACATACAAAAATGATCCCAATCTTTTGGAAGAGCCTATACCTAGAGAAAATAGGAAACTAACTGAAACCAACAACCTATGAATAGAAGACAGACCTTCTATTTACACATTTTCCAAACCTTCAAATCTAGGAATAAGAGTTGCAACTTGAAAAGGAGCAAAACACCCCTTCAAGTTCTGCCAAGATGCTCCCAGCTGGAAAAAAATCTTTGTCACACTCAGAATCTTCATGTATTTTCAAAGAAAAAGATCCCTTTAACTGCCTCTACAAGAAATGATGAAAATTTTCAATAACCCATTGCTCTCTTTTGCTGAAAATGGATTTCACACGAGCTAGAAGGAGAATTTTCATGGTGGAGGCCAAACAAACTTTGTCTTCTTGTGTAACTACCTTGGGATGCCCTGGAAAACATTCTTGCATAGTTAGAACCTTCAACACTTTTAATGATGGCATGAAAATATTTTGGATCCATGGCTATTTGAATAATCTTCCTTGGAGTGGCCCACCTAGATCTTGAAAACCTACAATTTCTCTCACATGGAAGAGCTTGGGCAAATAAAGCAAATGAAAATACAATAACTTATGTGTATTTCACCCTTTTTACTTTTTAGTTCCAAACTTGCATTTTTACATTTTCTAATTTGCACTTTTAATTTTTTGCAAATTTACCCTTTTGCACTTTTACTTTTGCTTTTTGACAAATTTTTCTTTTTCATAATTTCTTCTTGATTTCCCTTTTTAATGCATAAATGCATTATGTGCACTTTTCACCTTTTGGGTAACCTAGTCTTTTAATGTAAATTTACACCAAATACAATTTGCACGGTGCTTTCCCCACTAAAATCTCCCTTTGGAGTGAACTTTGCACATTGCACCAAAAGTTCGTGCAAAATGTAAGTCAACCTCCCACCTCAACCGAACATGACTTTGTGTCTTTTAAAGCATTTTTGCAAGGTTCAATTTAAGAAATTGAATTTTTTCATAGTGCTTTTACAACTTAACCTTCCCAGGGAACTTGGGGTCTTTTCTGCACCTTTTGTTGACACTTGCAAATTTTGGATTTTTCAATTTTTACCCAATTTCATTTCCAGCAAAGAAACCTATATATGATTTTTATAGAAACCCAACCTTTTCCAAATGTGCCCAGCCAACACAACCTACAGCCATTGATATTTATCAAATCACATATCCTTCAATCAATGCATAAGAAATGCCATTACATTATTGTAGCATTACATGGAATTGTCAGTGTGTTCAAAAGGTCAAGAACAAAGGCCCGTAAAACATTCAACCTGTCACCAATAGGTTCTTTAACCTGTATGCTCCTTCAAGTTGATCATAGAAAGTGGTTGTCACATCATTATATGACAGTCCAAGAAATCTATGAGTACCAGCTGCGGATGTTACATGTTGTGACAACTCCCTTGAATTTGATAATAGTCGAAATTGCAGAATAGCTCTGACTTTCTTCTCATAAAGATAACCAGTCATTCAACAACTCAAAAGATAACTTGCCATAAAAATAATATGAAAACCATTGAGATGAAAATCAAGATGAACAGTCAGGCTGAATACATGGAAGCCATGGCTGTAAACCTTTTTAAATATCAAAATCTGGCAGAAGACTTAGAAATAAATGTCAGGTGTTGGTTATTCCACCTTGGACACCTATCAAAATTTAGGCTTTGACGAGGAGTTTCATTAAAACAAATGCAGACCTATTACTTCAACTAATTTTCATGTTAAACTTCTTCTGATAATTAAAGGAACTCTGTATCCAAGGTCTGAAACTAATATGTAGATAGTACCTGTCTCTTCATGCCAAGAAGCTGGGTCTTTGAGTTCCTTCCATATGTATCAGCCTTTTCAATTTTTCCTGCTCCCTATTTCTCACGACTATCTTGGTAGAATCTGAAGGTGGGGGTACATATTGCACTTTGCACAAAACGTTGGTGCAAAGTGCATGGGAGATCCTGCCTCCCGCCATTTGCCTCTCTCTCACAGACTTCGTACTACCATGTGGATGTATTTCAAATCTTTGCATTTGATTACATGGATTCCAGTAGAGCTCTACTTAATCAACGTGCAATCAAATGACAAAAGCTCTGCCATGCATTTTCATGCTCCAAACCTTGCACTTTGCATTTTGTTGTTTCCCTCTACCCTCGGGATATGGAGGTGCAACAGTACCTTGCACGTTGCACCTTTCATTGGTGCAAAGTGCATGGAGGACTCTGCACTGCACCATGCACCTATATGCTTCACATATATGGCAGAGTTTTGGACAATGCTTGCACTTTTCACAATGTGTAGTCAACTCATTGACTTCTACGATACCCTGCCCACATGTTTTCTTTGGAAACTAAGATATTTGACCATGTTTAATTTGCTGCCCTTCTTCCACATGGTTGTATAGGTGATGTTGCATTACTCCATGTCAGATATACATAGTTGCACGCTTCTACAAACCCTGTTGCATTCCAATTTTTCCCTCTATGTGAGCATGGCGAGCTGTATGTTGTTGCGTACATTTTGGGGCACCAACACCGCACTTAACAATCAGTCATGAGGAATGAGTTATGGAAAATCAATGAAATAAAATCTAACTCAGAGAACCTAACTAGATTTGGGTTTTGATTTTTGTATTTGAGTGTTTGATTGAATTTGTAACTTGAGTAGGTGCATAGGGGATAAAAATAGTATAAATTGATCCATTTAATTCTAATTTTTAAAATATAATGTGATTTGGTGTTTGATTTGACTCCATTAAGTATGATACTAAATAAATTACTCGAATGATTGTGTGGGTACTAGATCAGGGTAAATATATCCCCTTACATCTAATTGGAACAACCTAGTTTTATTTGAGGCATGGTTTTCTTAAATTGAATACCGCACTGAATAAATTCACTTATTTGTTTTCATAGTGGATGAAATTAGCGATAATCGAGTGCCTTAAACATCATTGGAACAACATTTTTTTTTTTTGGTCTAAATTTTCCATATTTGAACCCCTCCATTCATCCATTTACTAAATTGGTTTCATGGGGGGACTCAAATGGTGAAAATAAAGCATAATAAAGGTAATTGTAGAAAACTAATGTGTTTTTGCATTCAATTTTCCTTAACTAGTTTCCTTATTAAATAATTCATCGAGCATTTATATCAATTTATTTATCTTTTGCATTAGTGAAACTTCATTGTCACCTATAATGTATATGAGATACATGCCACCTATCAATCGAAGTTGGGAGTTAGAGAATATTAATAAATCTATACATATGTTATACTATGAATATCACCAACTAAAAAATAACAATTTCTATGCATGTACATTTACATTTATTTACCAATTTAATATTGTTAAAAAAAATAACATATTTAAAAATACTAAAACAATATATTAAACACATGGGATGCTTGATTTTGGTCTCATTCTAGCCCACATCACTTGTGTGACCAAATATAACTTTTTGGAAAAAATTGTATACCCGAATACTTCACAAAAGGAGAGAAGTTCAAAAAAGTTACTATACATGATTTTATTTGTTTATTTTTTTAATTAGGTAGTGGGATATGTTTATTTATTTTCTATAATGTTGCCAGTCCTTCCATTAATTTTTTCAAAGTTTTTTTGGTATTGAATATGTTATGATATTTAACATTTGGGTGACATTATTGTGACTTTAGAACATGTTACTTTAAAAAGTGATGTAATGTAGTGATACATACTATAAAAACAATATGTTGATGTGGTACCTAATAATAAGGTGAAAAATTTAGGTATTGGTCAATGGAGAGTATTGTAAATGTTAGGGTTTTGAAACTGAGTTTTTACTAGGTAGTGTGAAAGGGTTGTGTGGTGGATGTTGGGGTGGATAAAGCAAAGTTGAAGGATACAAAAAATATCTATGGTATAAAAAGGGATGAGGTAATGGGAAACGTATGTCGAAACCCTGTGAGACTTAATTAGGAAAGTGTACCAGTAATAATAGAGGCACTGATTCAGATCTGGGTGGTCACAACATTGGTAGATAAAATTAATAAAGGTGATCTAAATGGGTTATTTGGATTGGAGGAAGGAGTCATAGACAAAAAATAGGGAAACCTAATTTGATAATAAGGAAAGAAATGTCATGGCATGCAAAACCCATTACTATTGTTAAATAGATAACTTGGATGGATAGGACAAATGTTATGACAATGAATTATTTTGGTGTATGAAATATCATCACTTCAGTATCTTGTGGGGATGAGGAACTTTAGGAGGTGCATAAAAATGAGGAATGGATCACTAACCAATTATAGGCAAGGCTCCTTGATTTCAACAAGTGGATCACTACTATGTAGAGACCATTAATAGAAGTTGGGTTTGATAGATATCCCTATGCTAGGAGTTTGTCATTATGATTTCTGATCTGTATTAAGACTAAAAAGGCTCTCCAATGTAAGATATATATATGGGATCATAATTTTCTCTTTCTAAAACCATGGTTGTTGTATTTCAACATTCATACAAAATCCCTTAGCAACATTTCCATTTGGTTTTGATTATTGTAGATTCCTCTCTAGTTCTACTCTAAACCTTCACTTTCATTTATTGTTAATTCCATGGATGTAATATCCCTTCGAATATCAAAAACAAAGCTCCAAATTGCTTATCTGAATTTCTGCAAAATATCTTCAAATAGATGAATAAATCACAGTATAATTTCTTTTTATTTGCTCATAAGCTTACAATTTGAGATCCTCTGTCAGGTATACAAATAATATCAAAAGTTCAGCCTTATAGCCTGAATATTCCGCGAACTGGGTTGAATCTGGCACGTCTCGGCCTGCTGTGTAAAAAACACAGTCGCCGACGTCGGTTATACTGCCGTCGTCGGTCTACCTGTATTAGTCCCCTTGTCGACGTCGGTGATGAGTCGACCGATGTCGGTCTCTGTAAGTTCCTGTTTGCCGATGTCGGTACCTGAACTTTCTGTAGATGCGTACGGATGTTTCGCAGATCTGTACGGAAGTCGTACGGCTGCTGATATAACACACCCTGTATGCCTGATCCTGATCTGTAGAATTATGGGCTGACACAAAAGATCTATATCTGGATAATTCTTGAATCAAAAACCCAAAATAAAGAAAATACCTGTAAACCCTTGTGATAGCTTCTGAGTGAAGTTATCTCTCAAATACCTGTAATACTATGATAACTTCTGTATGAAGTTATCTCTCAATTCGGCAATAGATCGGCTGATCTTTCACAACCTCTGAATCGCACACAATGAAGAGTTGACGTTCTTCACTGCAATTGGAATCCTGGAACCCTTGGCTCAGTCTTCACAGAAGAATGTTCTTAACAAGAATCAATATCAATAATAAGCATGGATACAAACTCTCTTCCATGAGAGATTCTTATACACCTCCAAAGGTGTGCTTGCTAAAATTAGACTCCCTTAAATTAGACTTCCTTAAATTAGAACTAGGGTCTTAAAATTAGACCAAGTCTTAATTTAGAATTTGCATCCTCAAATTAGACCAAATCATTAATAATTAATAATTAATTATTAATTAATAATTAATTAAAATTAGTTCAAATAATTAATATTTGATTAAATCAATCAAATATTAATATCTCCCTTAATTCATGCCCGAAAGTGCCCAAACGAAAGCCAAGCCCAGCTCCATCAAGACCCTCTATCCACCTCATTAGCCTACGAGGGTCACATAATAGGCTAATCATCTACTCTGTACATGTCGACTAAAAAGGGGACATGACAATCCGCCCCTCCTGAAATTGCTTGCCCTCAAGCAATCGCTGAATACCGGGATCCCAAATGAAGTCTCGATCTACAGTGCTGTCAACCAACACAAACTCCAGGCCCTGTCCATCACCACTCTCATCCAATGGCGTCACATCACCTCTGTCTCCTGTACGCATATCGTCATCAACATGTGACCCCCCTGTAAAAGAAAGCTGAGCCTCTACCACATGTGCTGACTCTTGAACTGAACTCACCTCAAGACAAAGCTCATCCTCATATCTCTCCTGTGTTGGTGCCAATGTGCCCTCATCATCGCACTCTATCATATCATGTCGTATAGGCATCTCCATCCGATGAAAAAACATATGCTTGAAGCTGCTGCCCTGTATTGCCTTAAGAATATGTGTTTTTCCATCAACCTGAAAACGAACCTCCATATCTTTGAGATGAAGAGTAACTTCCTCAAATGAATGAAGCCACTTCATACCCAAGACTAATTCTATGTCCCCCATGTTCACTACAAAATAATTAGCCTTGAACTCATAGTTGTTCAAGCGCAATGGGAGATCTCTAATCATGCGCTCACACTTAAGAGTGTGACCATCGGCGACCTTAACTCTAATCCCCTCAAAATCTTCGGTAGTGAGTCCACGCTCCTCCACCAATCTAGCATCTATGAAATTATGTGTGGCTCCTGTATCAAGAAGGGTGGTAACCTTCTGCCCTGCCAAAACTCCACGGAGTCTGAATGACTCATCCGACTGAATGCTGGATAGGCGTGCCTCCTGTATATGAAGCTCTACATCTACCTCTGCCTTAGGCTCTGAAGCCTCTGCCTCCTCAGAACTACCCTGCTGTTCGGAATCTTCTAATTCTGCATCCTCATAATACGCCCACATCACACGATTTGCTTTGCCCTTAGGCCTCAAAGGGAAATCATGATGGATATCATATGGACCTTTGCAGTAGAAGCAAAGCTTCTTCCTGCGTAGATCATTAAGTGCCTCACGATCCAAAGGTGGTGCTGCTGGATTGGCCTTTGAATCATTTTTAACCCCAGATTTATCTATGTTAAAATCCAGTCTCTCTGTATCCCCGTTGGAGTGCTTATGGTCTCTCGATGAAGAAGTACCTCTGGAGTTAGATCTACTTGATGGGGCTGCCATCTCCATACTGCGCGCCTTCCTCATAGCTTCCTGTAATGAAGGAGGATCAAAGCCTTTGATCCAACCTCTCAATGGTTCTGTCAAGCCCTCCATGAAGAGTACTACTAGTCGCCTCTCTGAAATGTCAGGAACCATAACTGATAACTTCTGGAAGTCACCAATGTATGACTCTAGACTGCCACTTTGGCGCAACTGTGCCAACTCTCGGAAATAGGACTCTGGATCCCTCCTGTCAAAACGCTCCACCAGCCTGTCCACAAACTCCTGATAAGAAGTGATCCGATCATGATGGAGTGTCACCATCCCATGGTACCACCAATCGTGAGCTACTCCCTCAAGATGTAGTGTCGCATATCTGATAGCATCTTCCTCACCCATCGGTCGCAATGTGAGAAATGTATCCAGCTTACTAACCCAGGCCTGTGCTGTCACCTTACCACTACCGTCAAATGTTGCTAGTGTGAGCCTACTCGTAGCCTGCTTCAGATCATTGTTCTGGGGTCTTGGTCTCCCATTCTGTCGACCTCGATAATGTTCTTTCCTTTGTGTGAGGAATCGGTCAAAAGTAATCATCTCCCTGACCACAGGTGGTAATGACTCCCACTCATCAGTCGCTGCCCTGAATGTGTCTATAAATTCCTCCTCATGCTCTTCACCTGCTATAACCTCTTCTGCTTCCTGTCTCACAAAGATAGGCCTAGTAGGCCTATTCGCTGTACGAGAAACAGTCCCATGGCCTCGCTGTGATCCTGCAACACTCCTGACATCCTCACGGTGTGGGACATGTCTCCTCGGAGAACCCAATCTTGGCAGTGCTGCTGCCAACTGCTGTAATACCTGATTATTCTGCCTTTGCCCTTCTCGTAGTTCTCTAAGAGTAAGTAAAACCTCTGGATCATCTTGGTCTCTCGGATGGTGAGGAATACGGGCCCTGCCAATATCATCACCCATGTCTTCCGGCGGTTGTTCTAGAACTTGAGTACCTTCAAGCAAAGCTTTACTGCGTGTGTAATACCCGTGTGGTTGCAACTCTTGTGGCTGCATAAAATTTCTAAACCCTCAGGATGGCAGGATTTAGCTCTGATACCACTGTAATATCCCTTCGAATATCAAAAACAAAGCTCCAAATTGCTTATCTAAATTTCTGCAAAATATCTTCAAATAGATGAATAAATCACAGTATAATTTCTTTTTATTTGCTCATAAGCTTACAATTTGAGATCCTCTGTCAGGTATACAAATAATATCAAAAGTTCGGCCTTATAGCCTGAATATTTCGTGAACTGGGTTGAATCTGGCACGTCTCGGCCTGCTGTGTAAAAAACACAGTCGCCGACGTCGGTTATACTGCCGTCGTCGGTCTACCTGTATTAGTCCCCTTGCCGACGTCGGTGATGAGTCGATCGATGTCGGTCTCTGTAAGTTCCTGTTCGCCGATGTCGGTACCTGAACTTTCTGTAGATGCGTACGGATGTTTCGCAGATCTGTACGGAAGTCATACGGCTGCTGATATAACACACCCTGTATGCCTGATCCTGATCTGTAGAATTATGGGCTGACACAAAAGATCTATATCTGGATAATTCTTGAATCAAAAACCCAAAATAAAGAAAATACCTGTAAACCCTTGTGATAGCTTCTGAGTGAAGTTATCTCTCAAATACCTGTAATACTATGATAACTTCTGTATGAAGTTATCTCTCAATTCGGCAATAGATCGGCTGATCTTTCACAACCTCTGAATCGCACACAATGAAGAGTTGACGTTCTTCACTGCAATTGGAATCCTGGAACCCTTGGCTCAGTCTTCACAGAAGAATGTTCTTAACAAGAATCAATATCAATAATAAGCATGGATACAAACTCTCTTCCATGAGAGATTCTTATACACCTCCAAAGGTGTGCTTGCTAAAATTAGACTCCCTTAAATTAGACTTCCTTAAATTAGAACTAGGGTCTTAAAATTAGACCAAGTCTTAATTTAGAATTTGCATCCTCAAATTAGACCAAATCATTAATAATTAATAATTAATTATTAATTAATAATTAATTAAAATTAGTTCAAATAATTAATATTTGATTAAATCAATCAAATATTAATATCTCCCTTAATTCATGCCCGAAAGTGCCCAAACGAAAGCCAAGCCCAGCTCCATCAAGACCCTCTATCCACCTCATTAGCCTACGAGGGTCGCATAATAGGCTAATCATCTACTCTGTACATGTCGACTAAAAAGGGGACATGACAATGGATGAGGTACTCATGGTGGATACTACTACTAAGAAATGTTTCCATAGTACTTTCACTTGTATCTTAGTCTATATGGAAATCTCTATTAACCTTCTAGTGATTGTCGAGTTGAAAGTCAAAGACTATTGTTACTCACAAACCCTTGATTATTAGGGTTGGACTTTTTTTGTTGAAAGTGATTTGAGGTAGGTCATTTGGCCAAAACTTTCAAGCAAAAGGTATAATCTTCATGGTGGAAGAATTCTATTCCAATTAATCTTTATGTTTTGGATTGCATTATAACCATGGAAGAAGTGGAAATTATACTAGTGATTGATCAATATGATTATGAGATTCACGCTACTATTTTCTTTCCCTCTTTCATAAATTTTTAGGAATATTTTTTTAGGATGGGAACACCTCAAAGGTTCCTAAATAAGTTGAAGTTACTCATGGTAGTTTCCAGCTGGGTAAAGAAGTAAAAAAAAATCATTATTTTCCATGACTCAGGTGTTTTTGGAAGTAGAGAGGACTAGATGGTAGTGCAAAAAAACCTTGAAACATCCATGAACCATCCATTATGATGCTCCTCTCCTATAGGGAAGATGGTGAGAGATGGACATAAGTGTTTTGACATTGGTGGTAATGACTATGTAAGGGTAGGATGGTGCAACATGATTGATCATGTATAGGTTTAGTTTTTGATATTTTGACATTTAGAATATGTCTATCAAGGGATTGGTTTGGTTTCTTGGGTTATGTTAGTTTTCTCTTGGGCTATTTGCCTCTGTTGGCTAGTCTTTATTTTTCTAGTTGCATGGAATGTTTTGACTTCTTAGCATATCATGGTTTTAATATGATATTATTAAGGTTTCTTTTAAGTCCATACTTTTTAATGAGGACAGTGGAACCCATCAACCCTCAATTATCACTTAAAAAACAAGTCATGTAAGATTGAATTTAGAGGTAACATTAAGGTGATTTTAGAGCCAACATTAGGATGTATTTAGGAGGCAATGTTATGGTGAATCTATATGCAACTTAAGATTGACATTAGAGGCGATGTTCTAGGGTGTCTTTATAGGTGAAATTAAAGGGAATTTATATATAAATTTATTTTGAATACAAAGGTAATATTAGCATCTCCTTATCAAGTTACATTTGGGTGGGTTTAGGGGTAGCATTAGGTTGTCTTTAGTAGGTGATGTTTTGGTGTCTTTAGAGCTAAATTTACATGTTGAATTTATTTGTAATTCTATATTTATCTTTAGGGGTTAATGTTCTGATTTTATGTGCATTTACTACATTTATAATTTGATTCCTGCATGCATTAACTTAATTTTTTTTTTAAATTCAAAGTGGGGAAATAATTTGAACAATCAATTCTGGTAGAGGACACATTTTTTAACATCTTATTCAAAATTTATCATATAGATTTGTTTTTAACATAATGTATATTTCTTTTGTCCATAAGGGTTTGAATAATGTCTTTATTTTGATCTTGAGAGTAAAATTTATATTAAGCTATATATTAACATCACTAGACTATAAATCACATGCATTTCCTACCTTGTCGAGAAACTAGATCATGTGTCATCTCCAAGTCAAACACTGAATTTGATTCAAAAATGTACCTTGCACATATCTATCTATTTTAGACTTATGGTCCCATGTTACCATTAATGTTGATTGTGCACCTTTAAACTCCATCAATGTGAATTTTAAGGTGGACTATCATGCATAATTTGTCTTAGATTTGTCTATATATAACATGTCATATCAAAACATTTAAATTATCAAAAAATAGGGAAGAAATATATAATAAAAATATCATATTTCAAACATAGGTCAAAGAATCAAATATCTTTCCTCCTACCTCATGTTTAGATTCGTGGAATCACATATTATATAATTCAACAGCTAAGTTTTTCCATTTCTTGAGGTTTTTAAACTTGCTCGAAAAAGCGTACGATCTATAGTTCTAGATTGGATAAATGGATACCTTTTGTTGGGTCCTTTGTGTTATGTATTCTTGATTTTTATGATTTTCAAGTTATTGTGTGTGAAATTAAGAGCCAATATTTTCCCAACTTGAATGCATAAAATAGTAAAATAAAAATTACTTATTTTTAATTTATTAGATCCATTCTTATGAATTTCAAAACATTAACAATTTTATAAAAATATTTAAATGATTGTAAAATAAAAAACAAATTTATAATTAAATTTCCCGTATAACAATTAAAATAATCTTAAATTTAAGATCCGACATAATTATGAACTATTCATTAGATGCTAAGCAGCTGCGATTATATGGTCATAAATAATTTTTAAATTTAAACACATGTAAGTATGCAATACATACAAACAAATTTATTTTAAAAAATTACAAATTAATAAGTCTAGTTATTATTTTTATAATATTATTATCACCTGGGAATAGAACTTTGAATTTGCTCTATCAAGTTTTAAATACGAAAAAATATATTTATTAGTGTTTGTGAAGAGTGGATGAATGAAATGTCACAGGTATTATTTATTACGGTTTGTGAAGACAACAATGTGGGATGAATGAAATGGCGCACGTGACCACCGACATTAAGCTTTCCATTCGCCCATGTCCAATTATTTTCTTTTAATAATTGAGTTTGTTTTTCCATTGGTGGGGGTGGTGGTTATCGAGGGTCTGGAATAGTGCTATCTACGGGTGCAAACCGATCCAAACTTGGAAACGGCTTATCTTGAGCTCTGTTCTTGATGTTTGCATTGAGGTTGTATCTAGCTGAGACAGGGAGGATAAATATCATGTTCAGCGCAATAAGCAATCCGCTAATCTTCATAAGCATTGATCTCGCCATTCCTTCCAAGGTTGGTATGTATGTTTAATCAGTTCAAACACACGTTTATTTCTTCCGAACTTGAATCAAATTTAATATTGTGGGTTCGAGGAACACTCCAAAGGAAGAAATAAATGTGCTATTGCAGATAGAATTGCATTTACCACTTAGACAAGAAAAATGTGTATATATTAAGGTCTGCCATCGTCCATAATTTGTCTTAGATTTTTCTATATATATTAGGTCATATTAAACCATTTAGATAATTGGAAAATAGGGAAGATATATATAATAAAAAAAATCATATTTCAAGCTAATGTCAAAGAATCAAATATCTTTCTTCCTATTTCAAGTTCAGATTCTTTGAGTCATATATTACATAATTCAGTAATTAAATTTTTCCATTTCTTTAGGTTTCTAAACATTCCCTCAAAAATATTTGCTGTATAGTTTTAGGTATGGTAATTGGGTACTTTGTTTGAGTCTTTCGTGTTATGTATTCTTAATTTTTTGGATTTTCATACAATTGTGTGAGAAATTAAGTGCCAATATTTTCTTGGTTTGAATGCATAGAATAATAAAATAAAATTCAATTATTTTTAATTTATTAGATCCATCCTTATGAATTTCAAAACATTAACACTCTTATAAAAATATTTAAATGATTATAAAATAAAGAGAAGATTTAAAATTAAATTTTCCATATAACAAATAAATTGATTTAAGATAATATAATTATCAACTATTCACTATATGCTAAGCAACTACCATTGTATGGACATAAATAATTTTTAAATTTAAGGACATGTATGTAATACATACAAACAAATGTATTTAAAAGAATTAAAAATTAATAAATATACTTATTATCATCAGCACTTGGTAATAGAACATTGAATTGCTCTATCTAACACGAGAAAATATAGTTATTAACGTTTGTGCAGACAACAATGTGGGATGAATGAAATGTCACAGGTATTATTTATTACGGTTTGTGAAGACAAGAATGTGGGATGAATGAAATGGCGCATGTATTATTTGTTTCCACTCACTACGTATTACGTGAAGCAGTATCTGGCGTATGACCACCGACAGTAAGCTTTCCATTCGCCCATGTCCGTTTATTTTCTTTTAATAATTGAGTTTGTTTTTCCAATCGTGGGGGTGGTGGTGGTCGTGGATCTGGAATAGTGCTATCTACGGGTGCAAACCGATCCAAACTTGGAAACGGCTTATCTTGATCTCTGTTATTGTTGTTTGGATTGAGGTTGTATGTAGCTGAGACAGGCAGGATAAATATCATGTTGAGCGCAATAAGCAATGCGCTAATCTTCACAAGCATTGATCTCACTTTTCCTTCGAAGGTGGGTAAGTATGTTTAATCAGCTCAAACACACTTTTATTTCTCTCGAACTTGAATCAAATTTAATATTATGTGTTTGAGGAACGCTCCAGAGGAAGAAATAAAGATCGCAATTAATGTGCCATTGCAGATAGAATTGCATTTACCTCTTAGACATGAAAATTGTGTATATATAGAGCTAAAGAGGTATTAAAAAATCAAATGGCGTATTGAGGGCGGTTTCCCAAATATTTTATATTTTCATAAAATTATGAATCAATTTTCATAATTTGACATTAACCAAACAATGTTGCGATGACTGTTTACGTGTTTAGTCCACCCGGCCCTAATCAATGAATTAGGGCATGGACGATGATGGGAATAGAAATGAATACAGCTATACAAAATATTATTTTGTTGAATGTCTCTTGTTCATTTTCAAAGAGCACATTTTTTAAATATTTCAGTAGAAACAATTTTGTGTCTGGCATAGCATCAATTGAAAACAATTTTGTTTAAACCGTTATGTCAAACACTTCACGGCGTTTATGTATACTTCCAAATTTTTGCTTCGTGTGTGGATAAATTTGTGATTGGAAACAAATAATACCGGTGCCAATTCATTCATCCCACATTGTTGTCTTCACAAACTGTAATAAATATTTTTTTTTAGTATTAAATATTTGATAGAGCAATTCAAAGTTCTACTACATAATTATAATAATATTACAAAAATAATAAGTAGACTTATTAATCTCTAATTAATTTAAATAAATTTGTTTGTATGTATTGCATACTTTCATGTGTTTAAATTTAGAAATTATTTATGTCGATTTTATGGTAGTTAGCTGGCATTTAATTAATAGTTTTCAATTACGCTGAATCTTAAATTTAATATTATCTTTTTTATTATATAGAAAATTCAATTTTAAATTTAATGTCTATTTTATAATCATTTAAATATTTTTACAAGAGTGTCAATATTTTCAAATGCATAAGGATAGATCTAGTAAACTACAAATAAGTATTTATTTTTACTATCCTAAACAGTTGTGTTAAGGCTCAGAATATGTCCTTCACTTTTTTGAAATCATTCATGGGTTGTTAATTACTTGTAGAGACCTATAATACTTATTATTTTAGTTCACTAATTTTTAACGCATGATTAAAAATTCACCAAATACAAAACATGATAATATTTATAATGTGTGTCTGTGTGCACACATATCCAGACATTATATATATATATATATATATATATATATATATATATATATATATATATATATATATATATATATATATATATATATATATATATTTCATTCTTGGAGATTTAATAGGTTTTGGCTATTTAACTTATTCCAAAACATCTGCTATAATAGAACTGTAATCATTCATAGTTAAGGTTTTGAATCCAATAACAATCTTTGAATTTGAGATCAATAGTAGTTAGAAGGTCAAGGTTGACATCTATATTCACTTGGATACAAGCGAAGGTGGTGTGTGAATATTCCATAGTAGAAACATCCACCAATGATATGTCATAAAGTGAATTAATAATAGCCATAAAGTAGGGTTGAGACCACAATTAGTGGGGGAGATGCCACAAAAGAATGAAAATAAGCCTTCTATTGAAAGATCCAATCAGGGAGTTGAATGATGGGACCCACAGCTTTATTAGAAAAATATTCGAATCCCAGTGTTAGATCCTATATTTGAAAATATTGCTCTTTTCTTTGAGGAGATTAAAAACCACAAAGAATAAAACCCTATCACATGGTTAAATCTCTAATTTATCTTCCATTAGTGGTAACCATGACAATGATATGCACTTGTTGAGAGGAGGGATGCTTGGGAACAAGAGATTGAACTTGTATATTAATCCCCAGACCATGAATCGATCTTCATTTTCCAGTACCTCCTCAATCTCCTCATCCTCAACAAAAACTAAAGGGTTTAATTTTGTTGTGCCTAAGGGATTTACCATAGGTTTCTCTTTCTGATCCACCACACTTTCTCTTTCTTATCCATTCAATATATTTTTATAGCAAAATATTTGACATTTTCTACCTTCACTGTCCTTCTCGAACCTATAGGTCTTGAGATCCTTCATGAACCTATAGGTTGAATTTTTTATTTGAGATTGGATTTTCTACCTCCATAAGCTGGTGTCGATGTCTGATCTCCTCTTCCTGATCATTGTTCATGTCCAAAACATCAAATCTAGGAGACACAAGTGAATACACTAATCTATCGCCATCCTATGTACCATGTTCTCTTCTGATGGCTTTTCTCTCCTAGTGCATATGCCCTACCTTCAAGTCTTTCATTTTACTTATTTGACCATATACACCAACTTGTCTTTCCACTAACAAAATGCATTTCATGTTAGAAACCGTAGCTTCAAGAATCATGCTCATTTTTATTTTATATCTGCTTAAATTATTAATTCACTAAACATTTTTAATGCAAGCTTTTTTATTTATTTAAAATTTAAATCTTATTAATATTTATTCATATTTTAAATATATTTTCTGAAATACTTTTGAAATATTTAAATCAATGTTTGGATTAAGGTAACTCTACATTTGATTGGTGTAGAATCTAACCCAAACACATAAAGAGGTATGAGTCCCCTAAGGAACAAAAAGCAAAAAGGATTCAAAGGTTGAGAAACAAAAGGGGTCAAACCATTCAGGGGTCCAACAAACCCAAAACACTAAGAAAATAGGAAGACTAGATAAACCACAAAATCAAAAGGGGACCCATCAAAAATCTACTAGCATAAAAAGACCAAAAGAGGGATATTAAGGAATGAACCATAGCTTATCCTTATCCATATCGTGACTCGAGTCTAGAGTCTCACTTTAAGGGGGATCAAAATCTCTACCTTCATTCCTTTTAGCATCAATTTATCCACCCAAATATTTCAAAATTATGACATTTCTCATAAATTATTGCATCTTAGTATATGAGTCCCTAAAATGTCCTATCAAGCTTCAAAACTCATAGATCTCTTTTTCTCTAAAAAATGGATAGGATGGTTCCAGGAGATAAATTGAGGACCTAAGTTGAATGAAGGTGGGGAACATCTTATCCTTTTTAAGAAGGACATATTCTAGCCAATATTATCCTTCTCCTGTTACTAGTCATTACGTCAATGATAGCTAATGTTCTAGTGATTTATGCAATGTTTATATAGATTCTATTATCCTAGAAACAAGGAAGGAGACTAGGCATCTCAATCCACATAGGGGTTTTATCCATTTTGAACTTCAAGGAGGACCACTTAAGCTTCCAATGTTGAAGTATAAGAAATAATATTCCCATGAACAAAAGACCTTCATTTAGGATTTTAAGGCAATTCTCCTTGATATCAAATGAGAATAAAATGAACCCATTATCCATAGCCACTGTGTTGAAAACTCTAGAATCAACCCACTTCCTTTTCATCCAGTCCCTGATAGCATCTATGTCATGCCATCTACAACACAGTCTTGTTGATAAGAGAGTTACTGTATTTGGCTTCCACTTCTCTTAGAATCTTGTCAGGAATATACAACATCATGTTCTTGATTGACTAATCATTGGTTTGGTTCAAGCAATTATGCTTCTGCTTGTTCTTGGAACTTGGGTTGGACTCAAGCTTGTCCATCCAACCGATGAGAGCAAATGAGTTATCATTGTTACTTGCACATTTTTTAGTTCTAACAGTGCACAAGTTACACTTTACTCATTCATAAGATAAAATTTTCTTTTGTAGGGAAGCCTTTGAATGCACCTCCAACCAATTTTTTTGGTAGTGGATATGGATTCAAAATTCAAACTTGAAACATTAAAGAACTTGTAATAAAATTTCAAATGACTTGTATTGCAAACATTGAAGAGATGAAACAAAAAAAATTTTAGGGCACAATACCTACCATCATAAATATCTTCCATGCCATGAAATGATATATTATCAAAAAGTGAACTTTATATATTATGTTGAGTGTTAATTATAATAATCTATTATATAATTTTTCATTGATTAATGACAAATAACATCAATCTAACTACATTATTATATTAAAAACTATTGATTAATAATTTTGTTAATTTGTCATCAAATTTTCATTTATTGGTGATGAAAGTCATTAATTAACTACATAAATAATTAGAACTAGAAAGAATAATCTATGAATAAATAAAATTGGTTTCAATCTCTATCGTATGACTATAATATTGCATTTTTGTGACTATGATATTAGATTTTTTAATTAATTAATTAATTAATTAATTAATTAATAGAACATAATTTTAAATAATTATAAAATAGGTATAAGATTTAAAAAGAAATTAATCATACAATAATAAAATATTATTAAATCTAATATAAAACATGATTATTAATTACCTGTTACATTCCAACTAGCTACCATTGTATTGACATAAATAATTGTTATATTTAAACATGTGTAAGAATGAATTACAGATGATTTTTTTAATAAAATTATAAATTAATAAATCAAACAAGGGATGCCAATGTTCCAAACTTGGAAAGGCATTATCTTGAGGTCTACTCTTGTTGTTTGTATTGAGATTATATCTAGTTGAGATGGTGAATAAATATCATGATCAACACAATAAATATGTTTATAAGAATTGATCTCCCCATCCTTCAAAGATGGGTAGGTATGTTTAATTAACTCAAACATTTCTATATTTCTTTTGAATTTAAATTAAATCTAATATTGTCTGTTTGAGGAATACTCAAGCAGAAGTAATAAATACCACAATTAATGTGTCATTGGACTTGTCATTTAGATGAGAAAAATGTGTATATATTAAGCTAAAGCTACATTAAAAATCAAATGGCGTATTGAGGATGGTCTCCTAAATATTATACATCTTCAAAAAATTATGAATCACTGTTCATAATTTGACATTAGGTGTTTGTTGAATATTAAACCAAACAATGTTTTGATTAGTATTTGCATACTACCATGTGCATGTATTGTAAAACATTGTATTTGATCAATTAATTTTCAATTAAAGTCCATGGTGGCAGGTGCACTTGGTCAATGTGAAATCAAATTAAAAAATCTTTGACATGCATTTTCTAACTCCATACCTCATTATACCTTCAACCCCTCCCTTGCACTTCGCATTTTGTTATTCCCTTCTACCCATTAGATGTGAAGGTGTGACAACATCTTACATTTTATACCTTGAATTGGTGCAAATTTTATGGAGGACTCTGCACTCCATCATGCACCTATATGCTTCACATATCTGGTAGAGTTTTAGACCATCCCTACACTTTTCACAATGTGTAGTTAACTCATTGGCTTTTGTGATACCCTTACCACATGTTTTCATTAGAAAATAAGATATTTGACCATGTTTAATTCTCTTCCCTTTTTCCATGTGGCTAGAGAGGTGATATGGCATAATTACATGTTATAAATACATAGTTGCATGCTTCTCAAAACCCTGTTGCCTTCTGATATTTCCCTCCATGTAGGGATGATTAGTTTTTTTTTGTTACATGTATTTTGGGGGGCCAAAAGTGACTCTCACTCGGTGTTGGACACCCTGTATGGGTGTGCAAATAAATATAAAATACAAGACTAGATGTTAATCCATTAGGCCATGGAGTCAACACAAGATAATTTGCATTATTAACAATTATCTTGATAGGCACACCAAACCTACAAATAATGTAATTTATAAAGAAATCTATGACTACATGGTGTGTTTCTCTTCTTGTAGGGATTGCTTCGACCCATTTGGTGAAGTAATCAATTGCAACTAGTATCCATCTATGCCCAATGCTTGATGAATCAATGATTTCTCCAATGAAATCCATTCCCCATTTTCTGAATAGGCCTTAAATCATCACAAGCTACAATGGAAGAGAACCTAAAGCTTTCATCCTCTTAGTAAAGTGCTGACATTTCTCACACCTTCTGACCATTTGAGAAACATCCCTAAAAAATGATGGCCACTAATAACAAAATATAAACATTTTATGGTCTATAACTTTAGGTGCAAAATGGCCACCACAAAATCCTCTATGGAAGTCTTCAATCAGGACATCAGTCTATTCTTCTAGCACATGTCTTAGGAGAACTGCATCTAGATTCTTCCATACAAGTCCATTTTCATTCAAGAGTTACATCTGAGGGACAAGTTTTAGCTTTCTCCTTTTATTCTTATCCACGTTAGGGGACAATTCAAATTTTAAAAGTAGTAAACAATGCCCTTATAACATGGAGATGTGTTAAATTGACTCAAGGAATCATCAATATTAAAAACAACAGTGTTTACCTCAACAACTTGTAAATTGGTCTCAGCCATAAGCTTAGGTAGACCCATCTCTCTTACCAACTTGGTGGTTTGGATATCCATGTCATACTCTTATAACTTTTTGACCCACCTATACCATTTGATGGATAAGTTAGTCTGAGTTAAAATGTCTTTCACCATGATGTGTAGGATGTAGGCAATAATCTGTGAACTCAGAATATATGACCTATATGTTTTAACAGCTTCCAAAAAAGCAAAATATTATTTTTCCATAATAGTGTACTTTATTTCAACACCTTGCATAGCTTTACTAAAGAAATTTATGTGTTGCTCATGACCATCTTCATGATTTTGCAATAGGATAACAACAAGAGTATTGTATGATGTAAAAGAGAATACCTAAAATGACCTTGTGTAATCAGGACTAGCCAACATAGGAGTAAACTTTAAAGCTTCATTGATGTCACTAAATGCTTACATGGCCTTCTCCTCCCACTTGATGGTCTAGTGTTTCTTCAACACAGAAGTAATAGGCAACGTAATCAATATGAAATTAGACATAAACCTTCTTACAAAGTTAATTTGTCAAAAGAAAGATTGAATTCATTTCTTAGACTATGGGATAGGCACTTTATCAATGGCTTTGACCCTTTTAGGATCAATCATGAGACCCTTCTTGGACACCATATGTTCTAACAACTTGGTTTTATCCACTCCAAAGTGGCACTTCTTAGGATTAAGTGAAATACTGAACTCACTGTACCTAATCAAAACCTTTTTAAAATTATTCAAAATATCTTCTCGTATTTTGGATTACATAGTAATATCATCTTGATACATAGTAATAAACAAATTAATTATCCATGTAAAGGAAACATCTATTGATTGCTAAAACATTGCACTAGCATTCATCAATTAAGAAGGCATACACATATGTAAATAAGTGCCCCATGGTATGGTGAATATAGTTTTGGACATCTCAGATTCTTTCACCACAACCTAATTGTAAATTGAGAATGTTAGGTTGTGGAGGTAAAAGCTTAACTGATGCAAATAGGGGAGGAGGTCGCTGAGTGTCACAGACACTGGCGTCAGTCAGGCAAACTGATGTCAGCAAGATGCAGACAGAAGAGCAACCGACGTCGGTCATAAGTCGACCAGTGTCAGTCACCTCCAAGTAGAAAGGGACCAATGTCGATCGCCTGTGTAGTTCAAAACTGCCAGTTTCACAGATAGTTAGTTAATGAACTGAGTGTTTACATGTTGAGGGCTAATTATAGTCTCGAGCTATGGATCTCATTATTGTAATTAGATGTCTAATTATTGTTTGCATGAGATATATATAATAGACTCATGGGCTGTATTGTAAACTTGTGCTAGAGAGTAAGAGAGAAAAAATAAGCTCCTTCAGATATAAGAGAGCATGGTGTGTTCCTCCTAGTGCCACAGTACCAAGTGTGGGTGCTGGTTTGGAGAATCAGTAGGATTCTTCATGTATGTATGATCTTGATCAGTAGGTGTGCATGGCTATGTTAGGATATCTACATGGGTAAGTAAGATCATTGATCTAAAGTTGTATGTGTGTGCATGGTCTAGGTTTGTAGGTGTGCAGAACCAGGTTGATCTGTAGGTGGCAGCAGAGTCAAGGTGATAGCAACACAATAGAGAGCAAGATCATGCAAGATCTACTTGGAGTACAGTGTGTACTCAGAAAGAGAGCAAAGAGGAAGGCGAGGAAGATACTTCCAAAGTAAGATCATTTGAGTTGCAAGTTGTTGCAAGTTCATGGGAGATCTACTTAGAGAGTGTTTTGCACTCGATTGAGTATGTGTATACTTGGTGTAGTGGCAGTGTTGATACTAACTGGTTGGAGGTGAACACTAACTCTGTGTTTGAGTTTTGTGTTGGGACCGTAAGAGAGAGAGGACTCTTGATTGAGAATTATTGTACACTTAAGGTGTGGGAAGCCTCTGAGAGGTTTGGAGAAGACGTGGCATCTTCTTTATTGTATTCTTTTTCTAGATGAGTATTAATACAAGATTTTGTATTGTCTCTCATATTTTGTGTTATTTTCGAGTTCTAGTTACTTGTGCATTCTAGTTAATTTCCCCATATTAAGTTGCTTGGTAATCAATTGTGTACTTCCATAATTCCCAACAAAGGTGGTGGTAGAGTTTTTGGTTGGGTGTCTAACAAAGTGGTATCAGAGCTAACATTGCAGGGAGTGGGTTTTGTGTTTGATTATAGGTCACTCTCAAGGGTTTTTGATTGAGTGGGTGTAGAGAAATGGAAAAAGAAAGTACACTAAGAATGGATGAATTGAAAAGAATGAATGGTCACTTACGGTGTTATGGAAAGAAAGAGCAGGTAAAGAAAAATTGTTGGTTTGTGGAAGATCAGCATGAAGGAACTGAAGAAGCAAATGTTGCAGGTAATGTTGCACAGGATGCTCTTGTATGTTTCTTAGATAAAGTAGAATCTTGTTTTATAGATTCTATTACCTCTTTTCATGAGGTTCGAAATAGAGTATTTTTCCACGGTAAGGTCCTTGGAGACTTTGGAAAGATTTATTTAGGGGCTGGTGTTCCTTGCCAAACAATTGGCAAAGGGGAGGTGAAGTTAAAATTGCAGATGGCCAACACATGGGTGTTGAAGGAGGTCATGCAGGTCCTGGTCTTGAAGACATGGATAATTGCTTAAGAAAAGTTAGGTGATGAGAGATGCATTAGTACTCTCATAGTGGATGCACTTGAATTAGCGTGTGGTAAGAAAGCAGGTACTCTTTATCTACTTGCTTGTATTATAGATTCCACTTTTGTAGCACAGGTGTGGCTTTGTAGGCTTGGTCACATAAGTGAGAAGGGAATGGATGTTCTTAAGTCACATGGTAAGAGTTTAGCTTCGGATATCATAGACCGCGATTTTTGTGAGTAGTGGGATGCTACAAGAAAGGATTGTGTTTATTGCAGGAAAAGGAAGACTGATGTATTTGATAAACTTAAGAACTAGAAAGCCTTGGTGTTTCTGGAGGAGATGATAGATAGAGATTAGCAGAGTGGGCTAGATAACTCTGAGCAAGGTGGTTTGGATAGGGTTTTGATCCATGGAGAGCTCATAGGTAAAAAGTCATCACTCACAGGCGAAAACAGGTAGCAGCATCGATCAAAGGTAACTGACATCAAACAAACATACATCGATGTTGGTCATGTGTAAATTGGAGCCAGTGGTGTCAGGTAGGGTAAGATCAACGTCGGTCAGGAGGACCGACATCGACAACAGGTAGACACCAATGTCGGTGGGGTCAGTAGTCAGGACAGGCGCATTGAACTGACATCGATAGGATGCAGACTATGTGGTGACCGAGGTTGGTCACTGTAACAAATTTTGGGTGGATAGTAAGCAATCATGGAGTCTCAAATGCCCATATGGAGGACTGAATGGGTAAGTAAGCCTCAACTTCATTATTTCTCTTATTTATACTTGTTGCTCACTACAAAGCAGGAAGGATCCAGGAAATAGTGGGAGCATGGCAGGAACATGATGCAGAACCAAGTAGGAGATTTGGTAGGGTTGCCAGCTAGAAGAAAGAACTGAAAGATGAATTGATACCTTAGTTAAATAATAGAGAGATTGGACACGTGAGATGGAAGGCCAGGTCATATGGTCTTAAGGTACCTGCAAGACAGTGGTACAGGTTTGACAGGTGGATGACAAAGCATGGCTTTAGTCAATGTCAGTGTAACTACTATGGTTTTCTTTACCAGGTGGATGATGAGTCACGACATCATCCTGTTGTTGTATGTTGCGTCTTTGTGTGATGCAGGGTCATACATGCATGGTTTCTGAGCTAAAGGTAAAGCTAGTTCAGAGGTATGTCATGAAGAATTTGGAGAAGCAAAATTTTTTGGCATGAGTGTGTTCTAGAGACATGGAGATCACAGGTTGATTTTTTCTCTGAAGGATTATGTGAAACTGGTTAGCAAGCTGATGGGTTGGACAGTTCTATGAGTAGTGTCCTGATTCACATGATGAGGTTAAGTACATGCATACTGGACCTGAGTTTTCCCAAGTAGTGGGAGTTGTCAGAAAGGTTGGAGCCGATTCGGAAAAGAAGCACTGGAGGGCAGTTTAGTGGATTCTCAGGTAGCTGAGAGGGACCAGCAGCAGGTATACATGCTATGCAGGGTCAAGTTCTTTTCTACATGTGTTTTTACATGTGGATACGGTAGGTTACTTGGATGACAGGAGGTGCACCACAGGATGTGTGGTGGTTGGTCTTCAAGGTTGAGCTTGAAGAGGGATACAAGCCAAGAAATAGATTAGATGGTGTAAAAGTATAGGTACAGTGCAGTTGTTTATCTCCAAGTGGAATATTGTTAGGTTGTGGAGCTAAAAGCTTCACTAATGCAAACAAGGGAGGAGGTTGCTGAGTGTCACAGACACCAACGTCAGTCAGGCCAACTGACGTCAGCAAGGTGTAGACAGAAGAGCAACAGATGTTGATCATAAGTCAGCTGGCGTTGGTCACCTCCAAGCAGACAGGGACCGACGCCGGTCACCTGTGCGATTCAAAACTACTAGTTTCATAGAAAGTTAGTTAATGAACTAAGTGTTTGCATGTTGAGGGCTAATTATAGTCTCGATATGCGGATCTAATTATTGTAATTAGATGTCTAATTATTGTTTGCATAAGATCTATATAATAGACTCATGGGTTGTATTGTAAACTTGTGCTAGAGATTAAGAGAGCAAAATTAAGCTCCTTCAGATTGAAGAGAGCATGGTGCGTTCCTCCTAGTGCCACAGTACCAAGTGTGGGTGCTAGTTTGGAGAATTAGCAGGATTCTTCATGTATGTATGATCTTGGTCAATAGGTGTGCATGGCTACACTAGGAGATCTACATGGGTAAGTAAGATCATTGAATTATAGGTGTATGTGTGTGCTTGGTCTAGGTTTGCAGGTGTGTATAACTAGGTTGATCAGCAGGTGGTAGCCGAGTCAAGGTGACAGCAACACAACAAGGAGCAAGATCAGGCAGGATCTACTTGGAGTACAGTGTGTACTTAGAAAGAGAGCAAAGAGGAAGGCAAGGAAGATCCTTCCAAAGTAAGATCATTTAAGTTGCAGGTTCATGGGAGATCTACTTGGAGTGTGTTGTGCACTCAGTTGAGTATGTGTATACTCGGTGTACTGGCAATGTTGATACTGACTGGTTGGAGGTGAACACCAACTCTGTGTTTGAGTTGTGTGTTGGGACCATAAGAGAGAGAGGACTCTTGATTGAGAATTACGGTACACTTGAGGTGTGGGAAGCCTCTGAGAGATGTGGAGAAGAAGTGACATCTTCTTTATTGTATTCTTTTTTTGGATGAGTATTAATACAAGATTGTGTATTATCTCTCATATTCTGTGTTATTTTCAAATTCTAGTTACTTGTGAATTCTAGTTAATTTCCACATATTAAGTTGCTTGGTAATCAATTATGTGCTTCCATAATTCCCAACAAAGGCGGTGGTAGAGTTTTTGGTTGGGTGTCTAACAAAGTGGTATCAGAGCTAAGGTTGAAGGGAGCCAGTTTTGTGTTTGATTACAGGTCACTCTCAGGGGTTTCTAATTGAGTGGGAGTAGAGAAATGGAAAAATAAAGTACACTAAGAATGGATGAATTGAAAATCACGAATGATCACTTACGGTGTTATGGAAAGAAAGAGCAGGTAAATAAAAATTGTTGGTTTGTGGAAGATCAGCATGAAGAAACTGAAGAAGCAGATGTTGCACAAGATGCTCTGGTATGTTTCTTAGATAAAGTAGAATCTTGTTTTATAGATTCTATTGCCTCTTTCCATGTAGTCTGAAATAGAGTATTTTTCCATGGTAAGGTCCTTGGAGACTTTGGAAAGATTTATTTAGGGGCTGGTCTGCCTTGCCAAAGAATTGGCAAAGGGGAAGTGAAGCTGAAATTGCAGACGGCCAACACATGGGTGTTAAAGGAGGTCATGCAGGTCCCAGTCTTGAAGATGTGGCTAATTGCTTAAGGAAATTTGGGTGATGAGAGATGCACAAGAAATCTCACAGTGGATGCACTTGAATTAACATGTGGTAAGAAAGCAGGTACTCTTTATCTACTTGCTTGTATTATTGATTCAACTTCTGTAGCACAGGTGTGGCTTTGTAAGCTTGGTCACATAATTGAGAATGGAATGGATGTTCTTAAGTCACATGGTAAGAGTTTAGCTTCGAATAGCATAGACTGAGATTTTTGTGAGCAGTGGGATGCTACAAGAAAGGATTGTGTTTATTACAGGAAAAGAAAGATTGATGTATTTGATAAACTTAAGAACTGTAAAGCCTTAGTGTTTTTAGAGGAGATGACGGATAGAGATCAGTAGAGTGGGCTAGATAACTCTGAGCAGGGTGATTTGGACAGGGTTTTGATCCATGGAGAGCTCATAGGTAAAAAGTCATCACTCATAGGCGAACACAGGTACCGGCGTCGATCAAAGGTAACCAACATCGAATAGATAGACACTGATGTCGGTCATGTGCAGACCTTAGCTGGTGGTGTCAGGTAGGGTAAGGCCAATGTTAGTCAGGAGGATTGACATCAGTAGCAGGTAGACACCAATGTCAGTGGGGTCGATAGTTAGGACAGGCGCATGGAACTGACATCGATCAGATGCAGACTGTGTGGTGACCGAGGTCGGTCACTGTAACAGATTTTGGGACAACAGCAAGCTGTCAAGGAGTCTCAAATGCCCATATGAAGGAATGAAGGGGTAAGTAACCCTCAAATTCATTTTTCTTCCTCTTTATATTCGTTGCTCACTACAAAGCAAGAAGGATCTAGGAAACAGTGGGAGCATGGTAGGAACATGATGCAGAACCAAGCGGGAGATTTGGTAGGGTTGCTAGCAGGAAGAAAACCCTAAAAGATGAATGGATACCTTAGTTAAGGAATAGAGAGAATGGACACGTGAGATGAAAGGCTAGGTCATATGGTCTTGAGGTAGTTGCAGGACAGTGGTACAGGTTTCACAAGTGGATGACAAAGCATGGCTTTAGTCAATGTCAGTGTAACTACTGTGGTTTTCTTTACCAGGTGGATGATGAGTTGCGACATCATCCTGTTGCTGTATGTTGTGTGTTTGCTTGATGCAGGGTCATACATGTAGGGTTTTTGAGCTAAAGGTAAAGTTAGTTCAGAGGTATGTCATGAAGAATTTGGAGGAGCAAAATTCTTTGGCATGAGTGTCTTCTAGAGACATGGAGATCACAGGTTGATTTTGTCTCTAGAGGATTGTGTGAAACTGGTTAGCATGCCAATGGTTTGGATAGTTCTATGATCAGTGTCTTGATTCACATGATGACATTAAGTACATGCGTATTGGACCTGAGTTTTCCCAAGCAGTGGGAGTTGTCAGAAAGTTTGGAGCTGATCCTGGAAAGAAGCACCGAAGGGCAGTTCAGTGGATTCTCAGGTATCTAAGAGGGACCAATAGCAGGTATACATGCTATGTAGGGACAAGTTTTTTTCTACATGTGTTTGTAGATGCGTATGTGTCAGGTTACTTAGATGACAGGAGGTGCACCACAGGTAGTGTGGTGGTTGGTCTTCAAGGTTGAGGTTGAAGAGGGATACAAGCCAGAAAATAGATTAGACAGGTTAGAGGTACATGTATAGTGTAGTTGTTTATCTCCAATTGGGAGATTGTTAGGTTGTAGAGCTAAAATCTTCACTGATGCAAATAGGGGAGGAGGTTGCTGAGTGTCACAGACACCAGCGTCGGTCAGGCCAACCGATGTCGACAAGGTACAAAAAGAAGAGCAACTGACGTCAGTCATAAGTCAGCCATCATCGGTCACCTCCAAGCAAATAGGGACCAATGTTGGTCGCCTGTGGGGTTTAAAACTGTTAGTTTTATGGATAGTTAGTTAATGAACCAAGTGTTTGCATGTTGAGGGATAATTATAGTCTCGAGCTGTAGATCTAGTTATTGTAATTACATGTCTAATTATTGTTTGCATGAGATCTATATAATAGACTCATGGGTTGTATTGTAAACTTGTGCTACAGAGTAAGAGAGCAAAATTAAGCTCCTTCAGATTGAAGATAGCATGGTGTGTTCCTCCTAGTGCCATAGTACCAAGTGTGGGTGCTGGTTTGGAGAATCAGCAAGATTCTTCATGTATGTATGATCTTAGTCAGCAGGTGTGCATGGCTGCGTTAGGAGATCTACATGGGTAAGTTAGATCATTGATCTACAGGTGTATGTGTTTGCTTGGTCAAGGTTTATAGGTGTGCAGAACCAGGTTGATCAACAGGTGGTCGCAAAGTCAAGGTGACATCAACACAACAAGGAGCAAGATTAGGCAGGATCTACTTGGAGTACAGTGTGTACTCAAAAAGAGAGCAAAGAGGAAGGCAAGGAAAATCCTTTCAAAGTAAGATCATTTAAGTTGCAGGTTGTTGCAGGTTCATGGGAGATCTACTTGGAGTGTGTTGTGCACTCGATTGAGTATGTGTATACTCGGTGTAGTGGCAGTGTTGATACTGACTGGTTGGAGGTGAACACCAACTCTGTGTTTGAGTTGTGTGTTGGGACCGTAAGAGAGAGAGGACTCTTGATTGGGAATTACTGTACACTTGAGGTGCGGGAAGCCTCTGAGAGGTGCGGAGAAGAAGTGGCATCTTCTTTATTGTATTCTTTTTCTGTATGAGTATTAATATAAGATTGTGTATTGTCTCTCATATTCTATGCTATTTTTAAATTCTAGTTACTTGTGAATTCTAGTTAATTTACACATATTAAGTTGCTTGGTAATCAATTGTGTGCTTCCATAATTCCCAACAAAGGTGGTGGTAGATTTTTTGGTTGGGTGTCTAGCAAAGAGGTATCAGAGCTAAGGTTACAGGGAGCAGGTTTTGTGTTTGATTATAGGTCACTCTCAGGGGTTTCTAATTGAGTGGGAGTAGAGCAATGGCAAAATAAAATACACTAAGAATGGATGAATTGAAAAGTATGAATGGTCACTTACGGTGTTATGGAAAGAAAGAGCAGGTAAAGAAAAATTGTTGGTTTGTGGAAGATCAGCATGAAGGAACTGAAGAAGCAGATGTTGTAGGTGATGTTGCACAAGATGCTCTGGTATGTTTCTTAGATAAAGTAGAATCTTGTTTTATAGATTTTATTGCCTCTTTCCATGCATTATGAAATAGAGTATTTTTCCATGGTAAGGTCCTTGGAGACTTTGGAAAGATTTATTTAGGGGCTGGTGTGCCTTGCCAAAGAATTGGCAAAGGGGAAGTGAAGCTGAAATTGCAGATAGCCAACACATGGGTGTTAAAGGAGGTCATGCAGGTCCCGGTCTTCAAGATGTGGCTAATTTCTTAAGGAAAGTTGGGTGATGAGAGATGCACAAGAAATCTCACAGCAGATGCACTTGAATTAGCGTGTGGTAAGAAAGTAGGTACTCTTTATCTACTTGCTTGTATTACTAATTCCACTTCTGTAGCACAGGTGTGGCTTTGTAGGCTTGGTCACATAAGTGAGAATGGAATGGATGTTTTTAAGTCACATGGTAAGATTTTAGCTTCGGATAGCATAGACCGAGATTTTTGTGAGCAGTGAGATGCTACAAGAAAGGATTGTGTTTATTGCAGGAAAATGAAGACTAATGTATTTAATAAACTTAAGAACTATAAAGCCTTAATGTTTTTGGAGGAGATGATGGATAGAGATCACCATAGTGGGATAGAAAACTCTAAGCAGGGTGATTTGGATAGGGTTTTGATCCATGGAGAGCTCGCGGGTAAAAAGTCGTCACTCACAGGCAAAAACAGGTATTGGCATCGATCAAAGGTAACCAACATCGAATAGATAGACACCGATGTCAGTCATGTGTATACCACAGCTGGTGGTGTCAGGTAGGGTAAGACCAATGTCAGTTAGGAGGACTGACATCGGCAGCAGGTAGACACCAATGTCGGTGGGGTCGGTAGTCAGGACAGGCGCATGGAACTGACATCGATCGGATGCAGATTGTGTGGTGACCGAGGTTGGTCACTATAACAGATTTTGGGCAGATAGCAAGCTATCATGGAGTCTCAAACACCCATATAGAGGAATGAAGGGGTAAGTAACCCTCAAATTTATTGTTCCTCTTCTTTATACTCGTTGTTCACTACAAAGCAGGAAGGATCCAGGAAACACTAGGAGCATGGCAGGAACATGATGCAGAACCAAGCAGGAGATTTGGTAGGGTTGCCAGTGGGAAGAAAGCATTAAAAGATGAATGGATACCTTAGTTAAAGAATAGAGAGAATGGACACATGAGATGAAAGGCTAGGTCATATGGTCTTGAGGTAGCTGCAGGACAGTGGTACAGGTTTGACAGGTGGATGACAAAGCATGGCTTTAGTCAATGTCAGTGTAACTACTGTGGTTTTCTTTACCAGGTGGATGATGAGTTGCGACATCATCTTGTTGCTGTATGTTGTGTGTTTACTTGATGTAGGGTCATACATGCATGGTTTCTGAGCTAAAGGTAAAGTTAGTTCAGAGGTATGTCATGAAGAATTTGGAGGAGCAAAATTCTTTGGCATGAGTATCTTCTAGAGACATGGAGATCACAGGTTGATTTTCTCTCTAGAGGATTGTGTGAAATTGGTTAGCATGCCGATGGGTTGGACAGTTCTATGAGCAGTGTCCTGATTCACATGATGAGGTTAAGTACATGCGTATTGGACCTGAGTTTTTCCAAGCAGTGGGAGCTGTTAGAAAGTTTGGAGCTAATTCAGGAAAGAAACATTGGAGGGTAGTTCAGTGGATTCTCAGGTATCTAAGAGGGACCAGCAGCAGGTATACATGTTATGTAGGGTCAAGTTCTTTTCTACATGTGTTTGTAGATGCGTATGCGGCAGGTTACTTGGATGATAGGGGGTGCACCACAAGATGTGTGGTGCTTGGTCTTCAAGGTTGAGCTTGAAGAGGGATAGAAGCCAGGAAATAGATTAGATAGGGTAGAGGTACAGGTACAGTGTAGTTGTTTATCTCCAAGTGGGAGATTGTTAGGTTGTAGAGCTAAAATATTCATTGATGCAAATAGGGGAGGAGGTTGGTGAGTGTCACAGACACCGGCGTCAGTTAGGCCAACCGATGTCGACAAGGTGCAGACAGAAGAGCAACTGACGTCGGTCATAAGTCAGCCGACGTCAGTCACCTCCAAGCAGACAGGGACTGACGTTGGTCACCTGTGTCATTCAAAATTGTCAGTTTTATGGATAGTTAGTTAACAAACCGAGTGTTTGCATGTTGAGAGCTAATTATAGTCTCGAACTATGGATCTAATTATTGTAATTAGATTTCTAATTATTGTTTGCATGAGATCTATATAATAGACTCATGGGTTGTATTGTAAACTTGTGCTAGAGAGTAAGAGAGAAAAATTAAGCTCCTTTAGATTGAATATAGTATGGTGTGTTCCTCCTAGTGCCATAGTACCAAGTGTGGGTGCTGGTTTGGAGAATCAGTAGGATCCTTCATGTATGTATGATCTTGGTCAGCAGGTGTACATGGCTACGTTAGGAGATCTACATGGGTAAGTAAGATCATTGATCTACATGTGTATGTGTGTGCATGGTCTAGGTTTTTAGGTGGGTAGAACCAGGTTGATCTGCAGGTGGCAACAGAGTTAATGTGATAGCAACACAATAGGGAGCAAGATCAGGTAGTATCTACTTGGAGTACAGTGTGTACTCAGAAAGAGAGCAAAGAGGAAGGAAAGGAAGATCCTTCCAAAGTAATATCATTTGAGTTGCAGGTTGTTGCAGGTCCATGGGAGATCTACTTGGAGTGTGTTGTGCACTCGGTTGAGTATGTGTATACTCGGTGTACTGGCAGTGTTGATACTGATTGGTTGGAGGTGAACACCAACTCTATGTTTGAGTTGTGTGTTGGGACTATAAGAGAGAGAGGAATCTTGATTGATAATTACTATACACTTGAGGTGTGGGAAGCCTCTAAGAGGCATGGAGAAGAAGTGGCATCTTCTTTATTGTATTTTTTTTTTGGATGAGTATTAATACAAGATTGTGTATTGTCTCTCATTTTTTGTGTTATTTTTGAATTCTAGTTACTTGTGTATTCTGGTTAATTTCCGCATATTAAGTTGCTTGGTAATCAATTAAGTGCTTCCATAATTCCCAACTAAGGCAGTGGTAGAGTTTTTGGTTGGGTGTCTAACAGAGAAACCATCGAATGTGGACAATAATTTTGAACTAGTGATGCTTTGTAATAGGTTCTCCATATTGGGCAAGGGATAATTATATTTTAAATAATCTTTGTTTAGATTCTACAAATGAACACACAAGCAGATATCACCATTATTTTTATGTACAGGGACTAAATTTATAACCCATGAGGAGTACCTGATGGGATAAATGATACCAACATCCCTTAGCTTCTTCAACTCCTCTCATATCTTGGTGGCCAAGATGGGGTTAATGGGCCTATGTTTTTACCTGTAATGTTTGATATCAAGGTATAATCAGATGACATGCTAGAACAAGTCTTCCCTATACAGTTTTAGCTCATATAAGGAAATGCTAAGCAATCTTGTTACATCCTTAACAATTGCATGTAAGATTTCCTCTTAGTTGCACTTAAGTGAGTACCCAACCAAACCTTCCTTGGATTGTCATAAGAACCCAAGTTGCACTCAATTACATCTTTTGAAATGAATGAATCTCTTGACTTGATTTTATTAGGCAGTCCTCTTGGAATAGTTTTTGTCTTCAGTTAAATGATGTCTTTCCCAATCAAGGTCTCTTTCCCATCAAAAACCTAAACTATGAATTCCATGTCTATGAGATGATCATGGAACTCAGCTTCATAGTTTAGAAACCTTTTAATTTGTTCATCATCATCAAAGACCCACTAGTGATGAACATTGTCTTGGATTAAAGACCTAAAAATCACCTCTGCCTGATACTGACAACAAGGGCTTGTATTTGCAATGTCAAATTGAGCACCCATCCCGACAAGTCTGTCAGCTTCTTGGTTGAAACTTCTATCATGATAACAAATATTAAATACATAAAAAAATCTCCAATAAGTCCCAAATATCATTCTGATATTTTTTTAATCTTTTATTTTTTTGGGTAAAAGCACCGTGTAATTGCTTTACACCCAACTTAGAATCAAGATTAGAATGAAATGCAAAAAAATGACTGGGAGGCAAATATAGAGAGTATTGTTAAATCCTTTCTACTTTTGGCTCTATCTAAACTAAGATAAAATAATCTATGGGGTAGCTTGCTCACAAATTGGGATTTTACAGTTCAATCTTCATGGTGATTCTTGGCACAAAAGGGAAATATGACCAAAGGATAACCAAGTTTGCACACTTCACCCATGAAGGGTTGTCACATGAAATGCACAAATGCTTTATGTCATACACAAATTACTAAAAATAGATGATAAGATGACTACAATCTTCATTTTTATAAAATATTCACAATAAGGGCTAAATGGAAAAATGCAGTAGTAGGATTTCAAGCACAAATTACAAACACATTTCAAATATGCAGGATCTTATGTGTCTTCAAGGTAAATAACACTTATGTTATGCAAAGGATGTGTTAAATGCAAGGTAATATAGGGTAGGATAGTTAGATAGTTATAGAAAAGAGGATGGTATGCTTGTGGTTTTCAAACATCAGGGTTTCTTTCAAGATACATGACATCACTCATTAAAAAGATGTAGAAAAAATGGCTTACAATCTAGTGGAAACTACCAAGAGTGATTTGAATCCATTGGTGCCAATATAATGAAAATACCCAAATGATTCTTAAAACCCTTGAGCATACATTGAAACTGAGATTTCAAATAATTTTTCCTATTGAATCCACAAACCTAGGGTGCCCTTAGAAGGTAATCAACAATATGTTTCCAAATTACTTGCAAAAAGGGATTTATAACCTAGAGTTATGTCTAATATGATAACAAGTAGTGAGCATAGAGCAAGATATCTAATTAGCTGAAATAGCAAAACATATCATTGTGTTTCATCAATATAAAAGAGTAAGAACCACTAATATTTTTCATTAACTTGGAAAGAGATCTTACATAAAACAATGTTTGGAAATGCTGCCATGGGGACAACCATGGTGGATTTGCTCCATGTTAGATAAAGGAGACATAGATAAATTATCTCAAAACATGCTAATGGTTGTACAAGCTGCAACCACCTTAGCAAGGGAGGAAAAAACACACACGAGAGTGATCTCAAAGTTTTAGAAGAGCCTATACCTGGAGAAAATAAGAAACTAACAGCAACCAACAACCTATGAATATAAGACAAGCCTTCTATTTATACTTTTTCCAAACCTTCAAATCCAAGAATAAGAGTTACAACTTGAAAAGGTGCAAAACACCCCTTCAAGTTCCATCAAGATGCTCCTAGCTGGAAAAAAATATTTGTCACACTTGGAATCTTCATGTATTTGCAAACAAAAAGATCCCTCTAACTACCTCTACAAGAAATGATGGAAATTTTCAATAACCCATTGCTCTCTTTGGCTGGAAATGGATTTCACACGAGCTAGAAGGAGAATTTTCATGGTGGAGGCCAAACAAACATTGTCTTCTTGTGTAACTACCTTGGGGATGCCCCGGACAACATTCTTGTATAGTTAGAACCTTCAACACTTTTAATTATGCCATGAAAATATTCTAGATCCATGGCTATTTGAATAATCTTCCTTTGAGTGGCCTACCTAGATCTTGAAAACCTACAATTTCTATCACATGGAAGAGCTTGGGCAAATAAAGCAAATGAAAATACAATAACTTATGTGTATTTCAACATTTTTACTTTTTAGTTCCAAACTTGCATTTTTACCTTTTCTAATTTAAACTTTTACATTTTTTCAAATTTACCCTTTTGCACTTTTACTTTTGCTTTTTGAAAAAAAATTCTTTTTCATAATTTCTTCTAGATTTCCTTTTTTAATGCATAAATGCATTATGTGCACTTTTCACCTTTTAAGTAACCTAGTCCTATAATGCAAATTTGCACCAAGTGCAATTTGCACAGTGATTTCCCCACTAAAATATTCCTTTGTAGCTCATAGAATCCAAAGATGGGAATGAACTTTGCACTTTGCACAAAAAATTGGTGCAAAATGTAAGTCAACCTCCCAGCTCGACCAGACATCACTTTGTACCTTTTCAAGCATTTTTTCAAGGTTCAATTTAAGAAATTGAATTTTTTCATAGTGATTTTACAACTTAGCTTTCCTGGGGAACCTGGGGTCTTTTCTACACCTTTTGTTGAAACTTGAAAATTTTGGATTTTTCAATTTTTACCCAATTTCATTTCCAGGAAAGAAACCTATATATGATTTTTTAAAAACCCAACCTTTTCCAAATGTGGCCAGCCAACATAACCTACAGCCATGGATATTTATCAAATCACATATCCTTCAATCAATGTAGAAGAAATGCCATTACATTATTGTAGCATTACATGGAATTGTCAGTGTGTTCCAAAGGTCAAGAACAAAGGCTTGTAAAACATTCAACATGTCACCAATAGGTTCTTTAACCTGTATGCTCCTTCAATTTGATCATAGAAAGAGGTTGTCGTATCATTATATGATAGTCCAAGAAAATATGAGTACCATCTAAGGGTGTTACAGGTTTTGACAAGTCCCTTAAATTTGATAAGAGTGGAAATTGTATAATACCTCTGACTTTCTTCTCATAAAGCTTTCCTCTTGGACTTTATATCTATTTCTATTTTTATAACAACTCATCCCCTTCTCATCTTTTTCATTCAAGTGACCAGTCATTCAACAACTTAAAAGATGATTTTCCATAAAGATACTATGAAAAGCATTGAGATGAAAATCAAGATGAACAATGAGGTTGAATACATGGAAGCCATGGCTTTAAACCTTTTTAAATATAAAAATCTAACAAAAGACAATAAAATAAATGTCAAGTGCTAGTTATTCCACCTTGGACATCTATCAAAATTTAGGCTTTGAGAGCTCATTTCGAGGAGTTTCATTAAAACAAATGCAGCCCTATTACTTCAACTAATTTTCATGTTAAACTTCTTTTGCTAATTAAAGAAACTATGTATCCAAGGTCTGAAACCAATATGCAAATAATACCTATCTCTTCATTCCAAGTAGTTGTGTCTTTGACTTCCTTCCATATGTATCATCCTTTTCAATTTTTTTCACTCCCTATTTTTCATGCCTATCTTGGCAGAAACCGAAGGTGGGGGTACATATTGCACTTTGTACCAAATGTTGGTGTAAAGTGCATGGGAGATCATACCTCCTGCCATTTGCCTCTCACAAAATTCCATACTACCATGTAGATGTATTTCAAAGCTTTGAATTTGATTAATTGGATTCTGGTAGAGGTCCACGTGCAATCAAATGACAAAAGCTCTGCCATGCATTTTCATACTCCTTACCTTGCACATTAAATTTTTTAGTTTCCCTCTACCCTCAAGATACGAAGGTGTGGCAGTACCTTGCACCTTGCACCTTGCATTGGTGTAAAGTGCATGGAGGACTCTACACTCCACCATGCACCTATATGCTTCACATATATGGCAGCATTTTGGACCATGCCTGCACTTTTCACAATGTTTAGTCAACTCATTGACTTCTATGATACCCTTCCCACATGTTTAATTTGCTTCCCTTCTTCCATGTGATTGTACAGGTGATGTTTCATAAATCCATGTCATAAATGCATAGTTTCACACTTCTACAAACAATGTTGCATTCCAATGTTTCCCTCTATGTAAGCATGGCTAGTTGTATGTTATTGTGTACATTTTGGGGCACCAACACCCCAGATAACAATCACTCATGGGGAATGAGTTATGGAAAATCAATGAAATAAAATCTAACTCTGAGAACCTAACTAGATTTGGGATTTGATTTTTGTATTTCAGTGTTAGATTGAATTTGTAACTTGAGTAGGTGCATAGGGGATTAAAATAGTGTAAACTGGTCCATTTATTTCTAATTTTGAGAATATAATGTGATTTGGAGTTTGATTTGACCCCATTAAGTATGCTACTAAATAAATCACTCGAATGATTGTGTGGGTACTAGATTAGGGTAAATATATCCCCTTACATCTAATTGGAACAATCTAGTTTTATTTGAGGAATGATTTTCTTAAATTGAATACCAAATTGACTAGATTCACTCATTTGTTTTCATAGAGGATGAAATTAGGGATAATTGAGTCCCTTAAACATAATTGAAACAACATAATTTTTTTTGGGTCTAAATTTTTCATATTTGAACCCCTCCATTCATCCATTTACTAAATTGGTTCCATGGGGGGACTCAAATGGTGAAAATAAAGAATAATAAAGGTAATTGTAGAAAACTAATGTGTTTTTGCATTAAATTTTCCTTAACTAGGTTCCTTACTAAATAATTCATCAAGCATATATATCAATTTATTCATGTTTTGCATTAGTGAAACTTCATTGTCACCTAGAATGTATATGAGATACAAACCACCTATCAATCGAATTTGGGAGTTAGATAATATTAATAAATCTATACATGTGTTATACCATGAATATCACCACCTAAACAATAAAAATTTCTATGCTTGTACATTTACATTTATGTACCAATTTAATATTGTTAAAAAAAATAACATATTTAAGAATACTAAAATATTATATTAAACACATGGGATGCTTTATTTTGGTCTCATTTCAGCCCACGTCACTATTGTGACCAAGTATAACTTTTCAGAAAAAATTGTATACCCAAAAAGTTCAAAAAAGGAGAGATGTTCAAAAAAGTTACTAGGCATGATTTTTTTTTTGAAGTAGGTAGTGGGATATGTTTATTTATTTTCTATAATGTTGCTAGTTCTTCCATTAATTTTTTCAAAGTTTTTTTGGTATTGAATATGTTATGATATTTAACATTTGGGTGACATTATTATGACTTTAGAACATGTTACTTTAACAAGTGATGTAATGTAGTGATACATACTATAAAAAAATATGTTGATGTGGTAACTAATAATAAGGTGAAAAATTTAGGTATTGGTCAATGGAGAGTATTGTGAATGTTAGGGTTTTTAAACTAAGTTTTTGCTAGGCAGTGTCAAAGGGTCATGTGGTGGATGTTGGGGTGGATAAAGCAAAGTTTAAGGATACAACAAATATATATGGTATACAAAGGGATGAGATAATGGGAAACATATGTCGAAACCCTATGAGACTTAATTAGGAAAGTGTACAAGCAATGATAGAGGCACTAATTCAGAGCCAAGGAAGGCGATTCGTGTTTGTAATAATTTCTTGCTCAGACTTTATTTGAGTTCTCTGCTTTGACAATTTCTCTAGGAAGTTATTGCATCGAGTTTCCAGTCGTTATTTATTCTTTGTGTCATAGGACTCTTTGTCTCTGCATCTGTTTTCCCTTATAAGAAATTTTCTCGCTTACCAGAACTCCAATCTTTGAGCTATGGAATTTGGCAAAGCCCAATCCTCTTCTACTGTTGAAATTATCAATGAGTCTGAATTTGAAGGATGTTACGAACTTCCTCCATTTGTTCCTGAACAATTTTCAGATTTACCTGATATTGAACCCACTGAAGAAACTCTTGAGAAAGAGAATAGTCTGTATAAACCACCTGTTATTAAGGCTTCATAGGTCTATAAGAAATATGAGTTGTTAAAGTCTAAGTTTTTGTATACCTCTACATATCTATCTTTTGTTAAGCCCAGAATCAAGTCTATCGTTTTAACTCTAAGTTACAAACCAAAACATACTTTCCAAACGAATCTACTGTCTCTATTGCCTGAAAAATAAATACAGTATATCCATTCCCATGAGGATGTCAAGTTTGTTCATTTTTTTTTGATCCGTGTTCAAATAACTCCCTTGATTCCTAGTAATATAAAGCCTATATTATATCTTGCTCTGTGTGATAGACGACAAGTTAGCTTTAAACATTCCTATCAGTTATCTAGCCTTGGTCATTTGAATGATGATATTATTTGTTTTGAGTTTTGTCCGAACCTTTCAGTTGCAATTCGTGACAGAGGATGTAAAGAAGTTAAGCATGGATCTTTAGATTGTTGGGGATTGTTTACTTCATTATTTGGTCTAGATATGTTTGGAGAATTCAAATATGTTGCTTTGAATATCTCTGTTGTTTACAGCATGACCAACACTAATCATCCCAAAATCCTTGAAAATATACCACATGCCCGTCAATTGAGTGGGACTGTATAATTACAGAAAGGCCATATTTAGTCCATAGAAATCCCTTCTGAGTGGAAACTAGACTGGCTGAAAAATATTTCCCCTAAGATGAAAGGCCAAACCACAGTCCATCAAAATGATGGTAGAACTATAAACATCTTGCCAAAATCCTTGTCTATGTCCTCTTCTGTTTTATCTCCATCCAGACCATCCACTGCTTCATCTCAAAAATCTATTAAGACTGGCCACATATTAATAGAGGATGAAGAAATAAACCAAGGTACTGATCTTCCAGGTACACTAATGAGTCTTCCATGGGAAGATAGTCTTGAATTTTATACAGAAGATTAGGTTACTCTGTATCAAGGTGGCAGATGGCCTCCTCCTAAAGGTGTACATAAACAACCAGCTGGAACTATGCAGTGTTTCTCTACTGCATACCAAGGAGAGAAAGAACTCTCAAATGAGTTCAATCAACGTAATTATACTGCTAGATTTACATCTCATTTCATAGATAATTTTGATGATTTATGCCGAGATGTCTTGTATATCAAAGAGAAAGTAGAAAAGATACAGGATAAGGTATGATATCTTAGATGATAGTCTAACCTAGCTATCTAAACAGGACCAAGAAGCAAAAACTTCTTCTGCTAAGAAACCATTTTGTTCAGTCAATTTTGGCTCCAGTTTTAGATCTGTCAAAAAATCTCCTAGCCATAGTCATACTCTGATGCAAATAACCCATGTCCATTTTCAACCATGGTATCTTAATATTGATGACCTGTTAAATCCCTTGAATGAAATAACTGCCTGGTGCAATGCTATGAGAGTCATGACCATAAATGCCCATCTTGACCAAATAGGCACCACCCTATTTGCTACAAAATATCTATGGGGAATTACCAGCCAATGGTGGAGCTCCATGAATGAAGCTCAACAATATGACCATGTACATAACCATACTGATTCTTTAGGTACTTTATTCAATTTGTTGATTAGTGAATTTACGCCACCGATTGGCAACCGTGAGCTTGAAACTAAAAAATGGCTTCTGACAATGGAGTTATGTGATCTGAAACAGTTTGATGCTTTTGCTAAGTAGTTTCGGCATTTAGCCTATGAATGTAGAAGCCATGCTTCTACTGAAATCAAAGTCAAATTTTTGCATGCTCTGCCATACAATTTAATTGACCGAGTCATTGGTTATCTTGATCTCAAAGGCTTAGCTATTGAAGATCTTTCACTCTCATATGTGATCAATTTTGCCAAATAGCAAGTCTTAACAGTTGTTTCTGAGACTCACTCTATGCAAAAACTATCCAAGCATCAAGCCTCTAATATTGCTCCAGTCTTTCCTGAAATAGCCCCTTTCAGCTGTAGACCATTTGTCCAGCCATGAAAGCAACAAAAGCAGTGTCGTCGCCGTGTCTCCTTCAAGCGTCGCTCTTTTTCTCTCCGCCATTCTTATGCTCCTCCTCAGCGTTTTCTCTACAAACACCAAACTGCTTGACCTCCGTCCAAGCAACCTATTTGCTATATCTATCGCAAGCCTGGTCACATTGCCCCGTAATGCTCCTATAAAAACCCTACTGTTAAAGCTATTTTTTCCTCCACCGCAGCAGCGTGGTGGGATGTAGTCGATCCCGAAGAAGACCTTTACCTCCAGGATGACATCTATGAACCAGTCTTAGATCATCTCCCTGAAGGTGACTTCGATGACGATGATGATGCCGCTGATCTCAAATCATTAGCCGATGATTTGGAATAGCCCATGACAAACATGCAACACTCACAATGGCCTTACAGACCACGCCATCATGACTGGTCTATTTTGCTGAATGAAGCTTATGGAGCATGGTCTAGACACCATCATGAAGTACCAGAGCAACCTGAATGACCAAGAGGTTATTCTAGAGGAGCAAAACCATCCAGAGGGAAACAACCCTCCATGACAAGAATGCCACCCACATTATAAAGAGCACAATAGCCTCCTATGCAGTATGCCAGTTCATTCAAGCCAAGTGAATTATGGATCAAGAACAAGTTTGCCAAATGAGAACCTCCATGAGAAATCAAAGTACTACCTGGTGAGACAAAGTGGGATGTATTCCTACCAAGAGAAGAAGAAGAAGATGAAGAAGAAGTCAGAAGCATATTTTACACCGACCAAGATTACTGCCCTGGAGAATGCAGTAATCCTTGAGAAGAAGAAGCAGAACTAGAAGAATATGAACCAGCAGAACCTGTCTACACAGAAGAAGAAGAATTCTCTATCCAAGATCCAAGAAGGAAACAATTGGTATGTACCAGTATACCTCCCACAGAACTGCCTATGCCAGCATGTTTAAATTCTTTAATTAATGGACGATTTGCTCAGTTCTTTACATTAGAGATTAATGGTAGACTAGTTGATGCACAAGTAGATAATGGTGCTTCACTTTCTTTTGCTAAACCACAGTTGATCCAAGACTGAGAGACCTTGGATGAATGATTTGCTTACAAGAGCATTGATGTTCAGGGGAATAGTTTTACCTGTACAAAATATAAACATCAACAACCCCTGAGAATACAGAATAAAGTCTTCCATGTAGATTTCTTTGCCCTAGAAAAGATGCCCATAGACATCTTATTAGGAGGATCATTCATAGATAGATACTCTCCATATGGATCTACTATTAAGAGTATCATGTTCACTATTGAGAATGAAAGGCTTAGAATTCCTCATCTGATATATGCTACAGAGTAGTTTCCCAGCTCTATGACTCAATCTCCAGACATAATCCCAGCTGATATCCAAGAATTAGGTGACCAAATTAGGAATACTATATGCTCAGACAATCCTCAGCAATTTTGGTCCAAGACTATGACTGAGATGGAAATCAATCTCATCAAAGGCAAACACATGAAGATTGGGAAGAAAATCCCAATTCCGGCTCAAGATTATGAAGATATGGAAGCTCAGATAAAAGAATTAGAATCCAATGGTTTTATTGAGAAATCCACCTCTCCTTTCTGCTGTTACGCCTTTATGGTGAATAATCATTCTGAGCAGAAACGTGGAAAGAAAAGAATGGTGATAAATTATAAACCATTGAATGCCATTATAAAGCCTTTTCCATATCCAATTCTTGATAAAAGATATCTCCAAGAAAAGGTTGCAAACTGTAAATATTTTTCTCATTTTGATTATAAATCTGGCTTTTATCAAATACGAGTCAAAGAAGCAGACAGAGAGAAAATGGCATTCAATTGCCCATTCGGCCACTTTCAGTGGACTGTCATGCCTTTCAGCCTAATGAATGCCTCTGCTTATTATCAAGCACACATGGACAAGATCTTCCAGGGCACATCTGATTTCTTATGTGTATATATAGATGATATATTAATTTTTAGTAATAGTTTGCCTGATCATCATACTCAACTCTCCAAGTTTCTCCAGATCGCTCAAGATGCAAGAATAGTATTGTCAGAGACTAAAATTTAGTTATGCAAAACTGAGTGCAACTTTCTTGGCATGATTGTTCAAATTCTAAATTACAGCTGCAGCCGCATATCAAAGAAAAGGTTCTCAGTTTCCCTGAGAAACTAGATAAACCCAAGTTACAAGCATTTTTGGGTTTGTTAAATTATTTGAATAGCTTTTATCCAAACTCTGGTGAAGATAGGTACATTTTTCAAGAACTTCTCCAAAAGAAAAAAGTTTTCAGTTGGGAAGAACTGCATACTGCAGCCATCCAAAAGATTAAGTCCAAAGTTGCAGCTCTACCAGACTTAGATATTCCAAAATTTGATAATATGAAAGTCTACATAGATGCCTCTGATGTAGCATGGGGTGGAGTATTAGTTTGTATATATGATTGTAAAGAGTTTGTTTGTGAATTTACTAGTGGTGTGTTTAGCCCTGACGTCTTAAAATGGATTTCTTCAGACAAAGAAATTTATGCTGTTAAGAAGTGTCTTGAGAAGTTCATGTTGAAAATTCTCTACTTGCCACACTTTATTGTAATTACCAATTGCACCAGATTCCTAACCTTTAGAGAAAAAGATCATGGTAGGAAAGATGGTCATGGTAAATATGTCCGATGGCAAGCTTTCTTTAATTAGTTTAATTTCTCTGTTGAACATATAAAGGGCATTGATAATATTATACTAGATTGGTTAAGCAAAAATCCTGCAACAACACTAATGCACCAGCCTGCTCTAGGTTTCAACCTCACCAGAATTCTTAACCAGGGATTTGATTCTTTAAATATCCTTATGCAAGAACAAATATTACGAGAAGGCCTGCATCCCTGCTATACCAGGATTTCATATGCAGCAAGACAAGACCTACAAATGTCTGCAGCAGCTACAATCCAAGCTACGCGTCGGCAAAATTCAGGTGTCATCATCATTGAAAGACTCAATAGTGAATTCTTGTACCACCAATTCACTGAGCTGTTAAAGCGACCATTATGGACATGGTGCATTAGGATCAGATCTGCCTTTAATGAACATCTGTACCAATGGATTGCTCGGCATGGCTCGCACCGCATCCACGAAGAAGAAAACCATGACCAAGATACTGTCGTGCACATAATTATTTGCTGACAGCTTGAGTGGGAATCCTATTTCCGCTACACTCCACGACATAATGCATCTGAAGCGGGACCCCCTAATTGTCGACATTGGCATTTCCAAAGCACATTCTAGATCAGATGCCTTTTTTATCCTATCTCTGAAGATGACCTTGTGATCGAAGCGGAGATCTGGGTGGTCACAACATTGGTAGATAAAACTAATAAAGGTGATCTATATGGGTTATTTGGATTGGAGGAAGGAGTCATATACAAAAAATAGGAAACCTAATTTGATAATAAGGAAAGAAATGTCATGGCATGCAAAACCCATTACTATTGTTAAATAGATAACTTGGATGGATAGGACAAATGTTATGATAATGAATTCTTTTGGTGTATGAAATATCATCACTTCAGTATCTTGTGGTGATGAGGAACTTTAGGAGGTGCTTAAAAATGAGGAATGGTTCACTAACCAATTCTAGGCAAGGCTCCTTGATTTCAACAAGTGGATCACTACTATGTAACGACCATTAATAGAAGTTGGGTTTGATAGATATCCCTATGCTAGGAGTTTTTCATTATGATTTTCGATCTCTATTAGGACTAAAAAGGCTCTCCAAGGTAAGATATAGACTTGGGATCATAATTTTCTCTTTTTTAAACCATGGTTTTTGTATTTCAACATTCATACAAAATCCCTTAGCAACATTTCCATTTGGTTTTGATTATTGTAGATTCCTCTCTAGTTCTACTCTAAACCTTCACTTTCATTTATTGTTAATTCCATGGATGATGTACTCATGGTGGATACTACTACTAAGAAATGTTTCCATAGTACTTTCACTTGTATCTTAGTCTATATGGAAATCTCTATTAACCTTCTAGTGATTGTTGAGTTGAAAGTCAAAGACTATTGTTACTCACAAACCCTTGATTATTAGGGTTGAACTTTTTTTGTTGAAGGTGATTTGAGGTTGGCCATTTTCCCTAAAGTTTCAAAAATTTCAAGAAAAAGGTATAATCTTTGTGGTGGAAGAATGCTCTTCCAATTAATCTTTAAGTTCTAGATTGGATTATGACCATGGAAGAAGTGGAAATTATACTAGTGACTAATCAATATGATTATGAGATTCATGATACTATTTTCTTTCCCTCTTTCATATATTCTTAGGAATATTGTTTTAGGATGGTAACACCTCAAAGGTTCCTAAATAAGTTGATGTTACTCCTTGTAGTTTCCATGTAGGTAAAGAAGTCAAAAATATCATTATTTTCCATGACTCCGGTGTTTGTGGAAGTAGAGAGGAATAGATGGCAGTGCAAAAAAACCTTGAAATATCCATGAACCATCCATTACGATCCTCCTCTCATATAGGGAATGTGGTGAGAGATGGACATAAGTGTTTTGACATTGGTGGTAATAACTATGTATGGGGAGGATGGTACAACACGATTAATCCTGTACAGGTTTAGTTTTTGATATTTTGACATCTAGGATATGTCTTTCAAGGAATTTGTTTGGTTTCTTGGGTCATGTTAGTTTCCTCTTGAGCTGTTTGCCTCTATTGGCAAGTCTTTATTTTATGTTTGCATGGAATTTTTTGACTTCTTAGCATATCATGGTTTTAATATGATATTATTAAGGTTTTTTTTAAGTCCATACTTTTTAATAAGGAGCGTGGAAGCCATCAACCCTCAATTATCACTTAAAAAATAAGTGATGTAAGATTGAATTTAGAGGTAACATTAGGGTGATTGTAGAGCCAACATTAGGATGTATTTAAGAGGCAATGTTAGGGTGAATCTATATGCAACTTAAGATTGACATTAGAGGTGATGTTTTAGGGTGTCTTTATAGGTGAAATTAAAGGGAATTTATATATAAATTTATTGTGAATACAAAGGTAATATTAGTATCTCCTTAACAAGTGACATTTGTGTGAGTTTAGGGGTAGCATTATGTTGTCTTTATTAGGTGATGTTTTGGTGTCTTTAGAGATAAATTTACATGTTGAATTTATTTGTAATTCTATATTTATCTTTAGGGGTTAATGTTGTAATTTTATGTGCATTTGCTACATTTATAATTTGATTCATGCATGCATTAACTTAATTTTTTTTTAAATTCAAAGTGGGGAAATAACTTGAATAATCAATTCTGGCAGAGGACATGTTTTTTAACATCTTATTCACAATTTATCATATATATATATATATATATATATATATATATATATATATATATATATATATATATATATATATATATATATATATATATATATATATATATATATACATAATGTATTTTTCATTTGTCCATAAGGGTTTCAATAATGTCTTTATTTGGATCTTGAGAATAAAATTTAAATGAAGCTGTATACTAACATCATTAGACTATAAATCACATGCATTTCCTACCTTTTCAAGAAACTAGATCATGTTTCATCTCCAAGTCAGGCCCTCCATTTGATTCAAAAATGTACCTTGCACATATATATCTATTTTAGACTTATGGTCCCATGTTACCATTAATTTTGATTGTGCACATTTAACCTCCATCAATGTGAATTTTAAAGTCGACTATCGTGCATAATTTGTCCTAGATTTGTCTATATAGTACAAGTCATATCAAAACATTTAAATAATCAAAAGATAGGCAAGAAATATATAATAAATATATCATATTTCAAAATTAGGTCAAAGAATAAAATATCTTTCCTTCTACCCCATGTTCAGATTCCATGAATCACATATTACATAATTCAACAACTTATTTTTTCATTTCTTGAGGTTTTTAAATTCTCTCCCAAAAGCATATGATCTATAGTTCTAGATTGGATAATTGGATACCTTTTGTTGGGTCCTTTGTGTTATGTATTCTTTATTTTTATTTTTTTCAAGTTATTGTGTGTGAAATTAAGAGCCAATATATTCCTAACGTGAATGTATAAAATAGTAAAATAAAAATTACTTATTTGTAATTTTTTAGATCCATTCTTATGAATTTCAAAACATTAACATTTTTATAAAAATATTATAATGATTGTAAAATAAAAATTAAATTTATAATTAAATTTCATGTATAACAATTAAAATAATCTTAAATTTAAGACCGACATAATTATGATCTATTCATTAGATGCTAAGTAGTTGCCATTATATGGACATAAATATTTTTTTAAATTTAAACACATGTAAGTATGCAATACATACAAACAAATTTATTTAAAAGAATTACAAATTAATAAATCTACTTATTATTTTTATAATATTATTATCATCTAGAAATAGAACTTTGAATTGCTTAATCAAGTATTAAATATGAAAAAATATATTTATTAATGTTTGTGAAGAGTGGATGAATGAAATGTCACAAGTATTATTTATTATGGTTTGTGAAGACAACAATGTGGGATGAATGAAATGGTACATGTATTATTTTTTTCCACTCACTACGTATTATGTGAAGCAATATCTGGCATATGACCACTAACAGTAAGCTTTCCATTCACCCATGTCCAATTATTTTCTTTTAATAATTGAACTTGTTTTTTAAACAAAACATTTTTAAAATATTTTAGTAGAAACAATTTTGTGTCTAGCATGCCATGCAAACAATTTTGTTTCAACCATTATGTAAAAAAATTCATGGCATTTATGTATACTTACAAATTTTTGCTTCATAGTGTGGATAAATCTGTGATTGGAAACAAATAATGCCGGTGCAATTCATTCATCCCACGTTGTTGTCTTCACAAACTGTAATAAATATATTTTCTTAGTATTAAATATTTGATAGAGCAATTCAAATTTTTACTACATAATTATAATAATATTACAAAAATAATAAGTAGAATTATTAATTTGTATTTAATTTAAATAAATTTGTTTGTATGTATTTCATACTTTCATGTGTTTAAATTTAGAAATTATTTATGTCGATTCAATGGTAGTTAGGTGGCATGTAATTAATAGTTCACAATTACGTTGAATCTTAAAGTTAATATTATCTTGATTATTATATACAAAATTCAATTTTAAATTTGATGTCTATTTTATAATCATTTACATATTTTTATAAGAGTGTCAATATTATCAAATGCATAAGGATAGATCTGTTAAACTACAAATAAGTATTTTTTTTTACTATCTTAAACATTTGTGTTAAGGCTCAAAATATGTCCTTCACTTTTTTGAAAGTATTCATGGGTTGTTAATTACTTGTAGAGACCTATAATACTTATTATTTTAGTTCACTAATTCTTATCAAGGATATATAATACTTATATGATTTTAAAAATATATATCAAATGTAATGCATGATTAACATTTCATCAAATACAAGACATGATAATATTTATAATGTGTGTGTGTGTGTGTACATATTCAGACACATAGATATATTCTATCACACACACACACACACACACACACACACACACATTCTTGGAGATTCAATAGGTTTTGGATATTTAACTTATTCCAAAACATCTGCTATAATAGAACTGTAATCCTTTATAGTTAAGGTTTTGAGTCTAATATTAGTCCTTAAATTTGAGATCAATAGTAGTTAGAAGGTCAAGGTTGACATCTATATTCACTTGGATACAAGTGAAGGTGGTGTGTGAATATTCCATAGTAGAGGTATCCACCAATGACATGTCATAAATTGAATTAACAATATCCATAAGGCAGGATTGAGACCACAAGCAGTGGGGGAGATACCACAAAAGAACAAAAATAAGCCTTCTATTGAAAGATCCAATCAGAGGGTTGAATGATGGGACCCATGGCTTCATCAGAAAAAGATTTTAATCACAGTGTTAGATCCTATCTTTGAAAATATATCTCTTTTCTTTGAGGATATTAAAAACCAAAAAGAATAAAACCCTATCACATGGTTAAATCTCTAGTTTATCTTCCATTAGTGGTAACCATGATAATGATATCCACTTGTTGAGAGGAGGGATGCTTGGGAAAAAGAAATTGAACTTGTAGATTACTCCCTAGACTATGAATCAATCTTCATTTTCCTGTACCTCCTCAATCTCCTCATTATCAAAGGAAACCAAAGGATTAAACTGAAGGGATTTACCATATGTTTCTCCTTTTGATCGACAACACTTTTGTCTTTCTAATCCATTCAATATATTTTTATAGAAAAATATTTGACATTCTCTACCTTCACAGTCCTTGTTGAACCTATAGGTCTTGAGATCCTTCATGAACCTATAGGTTGAAGCCGTTATTTGAGATTAGATCTACTACCTCTATAAGTAGGTGTTGATGTTCAATCTCCTCCTCCTGATCATTACTCATGTCCAAAACTTCAAATTTGGGAGACACAAGTGAATGCACTACTCTATCACCATCCTATATACCATGTTCTCTTCTGATGGCTTTTCTCTCCCAGTGCATATGCCATACCTTCAAATATTTCATTTTACTTATTTGACCAAATACACCAACTTGTCTTTCCACTAACAAAATGCATTTCGTGTTAGAAATCCTAGCTTCAAGAATCATGCTCATTTTTTTAAATATTTGCTTAAAATGTTAATTAACTAAACATTTTTAATGCAAGATTTTTTATTTATTTAAAATTTAAATCTTATTAATATTTATTTATATTTTTAATATTTTTTTCTAAAATATTTAAATCAATGCTCAGATTAAGGTAAGTCTACATTTGATTGGTGTAGAATCTAACCCAAACACAAAGAGGTATGAGTCCCCAAAGGAACAAAAAGTGTAAAGGATTAAAAGGTTGAGAAACAAAAGGGGTCAAACTAGTCAAGTGTCTAACAAACCCAAAACACTTAGAAAATAGGAAGACTAGATAAACCACAAAAGCAAAAGGGGACCCATCACAAATCTACTAGCACAGAAAGACCAAAAGAGAGATATTAAGGAATGAACCATAGCTTAGCCTTATCCATATCATGACTAGATTCTAGAGTCTCACTTTTATGGGGGTCAAAATATCTCCCTTCATTCCTTTCATCATCAATTTCACCACCCAGATATTTCAAAATTATGACATTTCTTATAAATTAATGCATCTTAGTACATGAGTCCCTGAAATGTCCTAGCAAGCTACAAAACTCATAGATCTCTTTTTATCTAAAAAATGGATAGGTTGGTTCTAGAAGAGAAATTGAGGACCTAATATGAATGAATGTGGGGAGCATCTTATCCTTTTTAACAAGGACATATTCTAGCCAAGATCATCCTTGTCCTGTTATTAGTCACTTGTGTCAATGATAGCTAGTGTTCTAGTGATTTATGGAATGCTTCTTAGGATACTATTATCCCAAAAACAAGGAAGGAGACCTAGCATCTCCATCCACATAGGGGTTTTATCCATTTTGAAGTTCAAGAAGGACCACATAAGTTTCCAGTGTTGAAGTATAATGAATAATTTTCCCATGAACCAAAGACCTTCACTTGAGATTTTATGGCAATTCTCCTAGGTATCAAATGAGAATAACATGAACCCATTATCCACAGCCACAATGTTGAAAAATTTAGAATCAACCTGCTTCCTTTTCATCCAGTTCTTGATAGCATCTATGTCATGCCATCTGCAACATAGTCTTATTGATAAGAGAGTTACTTTATTTGGCTTCTACTTCTTTTAGAATCTTGTCACGAATATACAACATCATGTTCTCGATTGACTAATGATTGGTTGGGTTCAACAAATTATGCTTATGCTTGTTCTTGGTACTTGGGTTGGAATCAAGCTTGTCCATCCAACCAATGAGAAAAAATGAGTTATCATTTTTACTTGCACATTTTTCAGTTCTAACAGTGCACAAGTTACACTTTACCCATTCATAATAAAAGAATTTCTTGTGTACGGAAGCCTTGGAATGGACCTCCAACCAAATTTTTTTGGGAGTGGATATGGATTCAAAATTCAAACATGAAACATTAAAGAACTTGTAATATAATTTCAAATGACTTGTATTTTTAACACTGAAGAGATGAAACAATTTTTTTTTAGTGCACAATACATACTATCGTAAATAGCTTCCATGCCATGAAATGATATATTATCAAAAAGTGAAATTTATGTATTATGTTAAGCATTAATTATAGTACTCTCTTCAATAAATTTTCATTGATTAATGACAAATAATGTCAATCTAACTAGATTATTATATTAATAAATATTATCATTTATTTTTTACATATAAAATTTATTAATAATTTCATTATTTTTTCATCAAATTTTCATTTATTGGTGATGAAATTCATTAATATAGCTACACCAATAAGTTGAACTAGAAATAATAATATGTGAATAAAGAAAATTGGTTTCAAACTCTATGGTATGACTATAATATTTCATTTTTGTGACTATGATATTAAATTTTTTAATTAATAGATAAATAAATAGAACATAATTTTAAATAATTATAAAATAGGTATCAAATTTAGAAATGATTTTTTCATACAATAAAAAATTTTATTAAATCTAATATAAAACATGATTATTAATTACTCGTTACATTCCAACCAGCTATCATTGTATTGAAATTAATAATTATTATATTTAAACATTTGTAAGAATCAATTACAAATGAACAATTTTTTTTAATAAAATTATAAATTAATAAATCAAACTAGGGATGCCAATGCTCCAAACATGGAAAGGCATTATCTTGAGGTCTACTCTTGTTGTTTGTATTGAGATTGTATCTAGCTGAGATGGTGGATAAATATCATGATCAACACAATAAATGTGTTTATAATAATTGATCTCATCATCCTTCAAAGATGGGTAGGTATGTTTAATTATCTCAAACATTTCTATATTTCTTCTGAATTTAAATCAAATCTAATATTGTGTGTTTGAGGAATGCTCTAGAAAAAGCAATAAAGACCAAAATTAATGTCTCATTATACTTGTCATTTAGATGAGAAAAATGTGTATATATTAAGCTAAACTTGCATTAAAAAATAAAATGGCATATTGACGGTGGTCTTCTAAATATTATACATCTTGAAAAAATTATGAATCAATTTTCATAATTTTACATTAGGTGTTTGTTGAATATTAAACCAAACAATGTTTCAATTAGTATTTGCATACTAACATGTGCATGCATTTTCAAAAATTGTATTTGATCACTTGATTTTCAATGAAATTCCATGATGATAGGTACACTTGGTCAATGTGCAATCAAATTACAAAATCTTTGATGTTCATTTTTGAACTCCACACCTCGATAGACTGTGAATCTCTCCCTTGCACTTTGTATTTTGTTATTCCCTTCTACCCATGAGATGTGAAGGTGTGACAACATCTTGCATTTTACACATTTCATTGGTGCAAATTTCATGGAGGACTCTGCACTCCACCATGCACCTATATGTTTCACATATCTGGTAGAGTTTCAGACCATCCTTGCACTTTTCACATTATGCAGTCAACTCATTGACTTTTGTGATACCCTTACCACATGTTTTATTTGTAAAATAAGAGATTTTACCATGTTTAATTTTATTCCCTTTTTCCATGTGTCTAGAGAGGTGATATGGCATAACTCCATGTTAGAAATACATAGTTGCATTCTTCTAAAAACCCTATTGCCTTCTAATGTTTCCCTCCATGTAGGCATGACTATTTGTTTTTTGTTACATGTCTTCTAGGGGACAAAAATATGCTCTCACTTGATGAAGGACACCCCATATGGGTGTGAAAAGAACCACAAATATGAGACCACCACCAGTTTACTAAGCCATGGAGTCAACACAAGACAATTTTTTGACAAACACCCATATAGGCTCAACAAAACATGGAAAAAGTAACAAAAAAATTAGAGGATGATATTAAAATGATCTATACAAACAAGTCCCAAATTAAATGGGCAACAAAGCAATGAAAGGACAAACAACAAAACACTATATAATTGGTACATAGGTTATGGATATATTCAAAGAAGTGTTTTAGATGCCTACCATTAACTGGAAGCTCCAATATTTTACCATCTAAATCTCTCAAGATGAAAGTGTGTTCCCCAATATGATAATTAATAGAATAGGGACCCATCCATAAAGCATCAAACATGCGATGAATACCTTTCTCCTCATGCTTGCTATGTCAAAGTAGAACCAAATCACCTACTTGGAAAGTTCTTGGAGTGACCTTTTGTAACCTTTTGAGTCACCGTTATTAAATTTTTCATAAATTTTTCCATAAAAAAATTTCATCCACTTATCGCCCTTTGTGTGTAAATTCTTAAAAGAATTTTACCTTTGGACTTGAATCTTTCTCAGAGTTCAAGAGTTAAAAGACTTCAATGGTTCAATGTTTCTCAAAGTGAACTATTTTTCCCTTTGTGTATTTCAATTTATGACTTTAAACCTTTTGATAGAACTTGAACCCTTTTTTGGAGTTTAAAATTTCAATGGTTCAAGAGTTCAATGCTCAACATATTATAAAGAGTCATGTTCACTTAGTTCCTTTTTATAAATTAATGTATCATTTAACCTATCACTTGAACTCATCACTTGAACCTATTGATTGAACCTAAATAGCAGAGTTCAAGAGTTCAACGGCTCACTGTTTCAAAGTTAAAAGTTTATGGAAAGATCATGTGACTATTGGTTGGTATGTGTAGTCCATTTTCATATCATTGAACTCTAAAGTTGAACCTAATTTCAAAAAGTTCAATGATTCAATTGTTAAATGGTTCAATGACTATATTCTCATCTCACCCCAAGGCTTTCTCTAAGTTAAAATTAGTGGGATATTTAGAGGAAAATATATCAAAAACTTTTTATAAAGTAGATAATTTTGAATTTTTACGAGGTTATAGATATTCATTACTCATCAAAATTGCACATAAAAAATGCTTGTCATTAATTCATATGATAGAATGCATGTCTTATCAAGCATATTTAGCACGTATTATTTTGGTTTAATCATTTGATGTGGTTAATATTTGTATCAAGATAGAACAATTCAAATTTAGCAAACAAGCATACTGGGTGATACAAAGGAGAATAACACAGGTGATATAAGATATTTGATTGCTCAGATTCATAGTGCTTTTAGATTAATTTAAGGTGAGTTTTTCTCTTACTTTAAGCTATTTTCATTACCTAGTTAGAAATAAGAATCTTGTTCAAGTTTACGACATTATTTAAGAAATTCAAGACATTTTCTTTTTATTATATTCCCCAACCTATAGGCATGAAATCCACATGTCTTGATTACAAACATGGTCTTGGTCTCATATGTTCTCCTCCTAAAATTGGGGATACCTCTCTGGTCCAATATGACTTATAGGATTTTAAGGAAAGGGCTAGAAATTTTGTATCAAATCCTACAATACATAAGATAGTAGAAAGTGGCCTAGTTGAAGCTAAGGCCTTTCCCATGGCTATCCAATGCCTTGAATTAGTCCTTGAATGCATGAATAGATACGAACCTTAGAACAGGTGCATCATGAATACATATGGTAATGTTTTACTATAGATCAATAGACAAACCCTAATTTCTATGATGAAAATTCCTCCCAAAAAAACATATTCTGATCTCAGTATTACTACATCCTATGGTTATTTTTCATTGAAGAAATCAATTTACAAGAGTGTGAATGCTACAAATTGGCTTTTAAAATTCTTGAAAGTAGGTTCAAGACTACCAAGACCACTAACAAGAAATCGCATGATTCCAAAAGTACAAGATATCATAGTATTACTACATAGACTAAAAGGCAATGCTTATGCATATTATTGGGAAGATTGGATGTATTTCTTCATACAGGTGATCCTCCAAGGAGAGTAATATGTGGATTAGGTAGAAATTATAGATGAATGTTTGCATCTAGGATTAAGCAATTGTTTTGGAGATAAAGAGTTTCATATGTCTTCCTACCTTTTATATTTCCTAGCTTCTACAAGACAATGGATAGGTTTACCTCATGCACCCTTGGCTAAAGACAGTAAAATTTATAATTATTACTCATAGTTACAAATGCATAATTGATATGAAGATTATAAGAGATTCAATGATGTTTTTACTCAGAAAATGACTTTCCAATTGTCAAACAACATCACTAAAAGGTCATCTGATGAAGCTATACATCTAATTCACATTTGTGGTAGTTTTTTAATTAAATTTTTTAGGTTCACTTATTTCAGAGTTGGGGGTTTTGATGGTGAAACTTTGAGGTTACTCAGGTATGTTCTTGATCAATTTGTGTTGATAAATGTCTATAGGCAATTAGCACATATAGATAAAAAAATTCCCAATGAAGAATAAATATGGTATATCTTTTCTTATAAAACTTGGATGTTATTCATGTAAAACAACATATAATGCTTTGAATTTAGTATTGGATCTTAAAAAAATCAATTTTTAGTACTTCATAGTCAAACCACAATTTGATAGCAAAGGCTTTGCCAAAGATATCTTGGATCTCAGAACAAGATTTTTAGATATTTCTCAATTAGAGGATTATTGGGAGGATTGTTAAGATGAATTCAAGATTAGAAGAAGAATGTGGTCCAGGTTCTTGCTAAGATAGATAATTACCATTATATTAAACATGGACATTTATGGAATTTTTGACAATGATGAACAGGTGACTGATTCTCAATTTAAACAAATAAAATAGTAACCTATTCCAGAAATTGACTAGGAGAAAAGTGAAGAAGATAGAATTGGGGTTAAGATCATCCCATTGATAAAGAGAACTAAAAAATGGATAAGAGAGAAAAAACTAGGGGGA